>CM044011.1:7664678-8264678 GCA_024085815.1 Flaveria linearis
ATACTCTCTCCATTACTCCTTATCTGATTGGAGACGGTTAACACTCGTCCAAAGTACTCTGAGATTGTCTCTGCTTGATTCATTTCGAGCACCTCAAAGTCTCTTCGTAGCTTCTGCAACATAGACTTCTTCACACGCGCGTTTCCCGCAAACCGTCTCTTCATGGATTCCCACACCGACTTTGAACTCTTCCTGTCAAGGATTTGTTCAAAGGTTACCCGATCAATTGCCTGATAAAGATAATGCTTGACTTGCATATCCTTTACACGCAATTCCTCGAGTTTCTTCTTCTGTGCATCCGATTGCGGGACTCCCTCAGCGGTTCTGTGATTCCTGTCTCTATCAGCTCCCATAATTGCTTTGCACGCAGCAAATTCTCCATCATTTCACTCCAGTGTTCGTAATGCCCATCGAACACCGGGATCTGTAGCTTTTCATCACTCATTTTGGTACACTCTCTCACAGATCAAGGCGCTCTAATACCAGATGATAGATTATATCACTGGTTTGCACTTGAACACTTCGATAATACTCATTACCAAGCCTCAATGGCTATAAATACATAAACAAGAACATGAAACATGGGATCGTGGCTAACTACTACAACAAACAAGGAAAGTAACTGACTCCACTACTCCTATGGAATCGGTCAACAATGAAGCTCATCGCAACCAATTGCTGACTCCTTCAACTTATTGGAATACGTAAATAACATAAATATTAAAGCTACTAACCATGCACACGTGCATGGGCCACGACCACTAACAGAGTGTTAGTCGCAGTTACGGTTTCGGTTGCGGTGATAAGTTGGTCTCGTGTTTCGGCGATTCGTTGTGTTTGGGTTCGTGTTAGTATACAAGTATGCTTAATATATCGCGGTTTCACACGGATGCATCGGGTTGGTTCTCGAAAACTTATATATGTGTGTATGGGTGTATGTCCCTGTTGAGGGTATGTATAAAGTGATTGGGTTGTGCGGGTGCGTGGTTAATTTTGTGTGTATATGAATATAAATATGATCCTGCGTGTGTTTGTGCATTGTTGTTTGCTTTCATGGAAGATTATGGAGGAGGGATGTGGTTCTGCAAATAGTGGAAGTCATATACATGGGTAGGTGTAGCATATGTATAATATACATATTTACGTGCATATATGTGGTCTGCGATATGTGTGTGTGAGTTTACTTTGCATGTGTGTTTGTTAGTGCCAATTTATGTGTTCATGGATGTTTATATATATATATATATATATATATATATATATATATATATATATATATATATATATATATATATATATATATATATATATATATATATATATATATATATATATATATATATATATATATATATATATTATATAGACATACTACAGAATGTATGTATGTTTTATTCATATGTGTTTGGGTTATGCATTATGTGTGTATGGTATGGGGAAATAATTGCATGGGTATGGCAGTAGGATTTTATGGGTCCATTATGAGAATGTAATTCTTCAACTTTGATTGTGAAGTGTATAATTGGTGTGACACATTACATGTATATATAATATGATGTTTGTGCATGTTAAGGTTATAATATATATATATGGGTGTATTATGTATTTATGTTGTATATAATTGGGGTTAGGCATCATTAAACGTATGGGTTTAAAAAAATCATATAAATAAAATGTATAAATAGTCCATTTATACGTGACCTGGTATAAACAATAATAATTGAGCTTTATACATTTAAGGTGAATTGGTAAATTCTCATGCTTGTTAGGAATGGGGAAATATCGATGACCGACATCGTACCGAATTGTGAAACGCGACCTGTACAATTCTTATGTTCATAATTAATAATTAATATTGATTATATATTAACTGAAACTCAGGTTAATCGGAAAACCTGAATCTTTGTGCTTTCGTTCACTCATTGCAGTGCATTCAAGGTGAGTCTTCACGGCCCCCTATTTTACTTTCTTTCCTTTTTGGGGGGAGAAAACATGCAAACATATTTACAAAATAGTTTTGGTATTATTGTTTATCGCCTGTACGTTAATGCAAACATATTTAAAAGTCCTTACATTCTCGAACCGTTAGTAATGTGTAGCGAGGTAATTCTGAGTAGTACTACTGGGTTTTATAAACCCCGCCCGGGCTACTTGCGCTAGCTTGATTGGAGGTCAAACGAGTGCGTTATTGACCTAACATTTGTCACTGTCAGTGTTAGACGTGACGGGAAGGCAACAAACATACAAACAGTCAGTTTCGGTTCGAAATGCTAAGTAACATGATTATAGGCTAGCTACCTATCGATGTGCTTTAATTACTTTACCATTCGAACATTTACAAACATATTATCTGTTATTAAACCTGTGAACTTACCAACTTTATGTTGACACACTTTAGCATATTTTCTCAGGTCACAAGAACGCTTAAGCTCACGTTGCACGGTTAAGGAACTCACTCAGGACATGCATAATCAAACTCATTTATTTTGCATTGAACATTTTGTTTTGGCATAGTACTTTGAACTTTTAGTATTGGTTTACATTTTATATTTACGCTTTCGCACTGATGTTTATTTTATTTATGTTTAGTCTGATTGAAGTCAAACGTTTATTTAAATTCATTTAGTGTCGTTTGATATGACTGTGTCTGAGATCCTGGTTTGTCACACGCCTAACGTTAAAACCCCGTTTGTGGAAATTGAGGGTGTGACAGATTGGTATCAGAGCCACAGGTTATAGAGAACTAGGAACGCATTTGCATCTAGACTATAGCCTTAGACACAACACTAGCATTGCACAGACACTCTTACATGTTTACAACTGTTGTACGTACTTTTCCCGGTATGCTAGCATTACATTACAGAATGTTCATAACATCTCCGGCACTATCCATGCCACCCGTATCTTCCTCGGCTAACAAAGGGGCGAAGGGTCCCGCTCGCTTGCTTTCGACAACTACATCTGTTTCTTCACTCCAGGAGTTGAAGAGACGTCGACTTGAACCTAGCGTTACCACTTCGGAACACGGAAAACTTTTCTAACACACACGACTAACCTAACAATGTCAATCAAGGAGGATAACACACCTTACTTTTCCATCTCTTTCACACTTGTTTCTACTTCCAACATATCCTATCTTCTTCACTAGCCTGAACAGTAAATGTGGAACAATTGAAGAGATTTGAAGTCTATCAGAGGATCAGACTTAGACATGTAGACGCTTAGAGCTCCAAGGGAAATACCTTAACCCAGATCGCCAGAATTGTTTTCCATCCAACATATAGATATATTGAATTATGATTGTTTGATTTGAATATGTTGTAGTTACAATTTATTTTTATCAAAAATTATTATTTGATTATCGACTGTTGTAGCATTGTTGAATACATGATTATTTACATTGTACATTATGATGATTATATATTTGCCATATTTTCTTATTGTTGTGTATTGTGAATGTGAAGAATCATGTCTGGAAGAAGATCTGGACGCCCGAGCGGACGAGGTAACATCAACATGACTCAGGCCGAGTTGGACACCATTATTAATGAGTGTGTTGCTGGCGCGCTTGCAGCGTACGAACAAGCCCGAAATCAAGACCAAAACAATTTCTCCATCTCCTCATCATCACCTCCACTCACACACCACCACCACCGGTTGCTATCACCACTGCCAAGACCACCACCACTGGCCTCCACTCTGTCGGTCGCCACAACCACCGGAACCACTACCACAGTCAACCACCATCACCAGCCCATCACCCGCACCACCGATTACCATCATCAACCCGTCACCCACCACCACCGATCACCATCACCAACCCGTAACCACCACCACCATCGACTTACACTACCATCGCGGCCATCATCCACTACCGCGATCACCTCCGCCACCCGCACCATCGATCTCCATCACCCACCCGACACCACACCACCTCGGTCACCCAACCCCCACCCTTTTCGGCCACCGCGAACGTGATCCCCCCTTCTTGAAAACACACCACCACCACTATAAAGAACATTCATCACCTTCATTCGAGTCAAAGCCAAAAGAGTTGCTTGCTAAGATATCGTTAGGAGCTTGGAGGAGTAATCGGTGTTAAGAAATCTTTGTGCTAACATTGGAAACCGTTGGTTTAGGCTCAAGATATACTCATGTGGGTTAGATTGTCTTTATCTATCATCTCATGCATGAATGATCAAGATGATAATCTTGATAAACTCTAGTTTCACTCACTTAGATGTTTTATGAAAAATGATATTTTGATGAACAATGGGTTTGAAATGGGTTATAAATCTGAAAAATATATGTTGAAATAGTATTAGTTTGATGAAATCATGTTGTTGGTATGATTTGGGTTCAAAAGTGTGTATATAATTGTATGTATATGTTGCGTATGTATGTATGTATGTATGTATGCATGTATAGGTTGGGAAAATTGATGATTATAAGTTCATAGGGATGATTGAGTAGGAAATTGATTAAGATCAAATGTCAATATCAAATGTATACTTGGACATATTATAAGGTATCACTTAGATGAAAAGTTGGATGATAAATGATTCGAGGACTAGAAACCGTGATTAAGACCGTACATAAGGCTAAAAGGATGTTATGACAAATGAACTCGACTAAGATGACAAGTGAGACTCCAAAACTTTATAAATATAGTCATATAAAACTGAAAAATAATATATATATATATATGAATATATATATATATATATATTGGACAAATAACGACGAATAAAAAGGATACATATAAATATATATTTTAAACAAACGACCTCTAGTTAACGGTTTTTTAAATAATTAGCCGATACATTCGTAGATTTAAATATAATATTAACTTTATAAAAAGAATGTATGTTTTATTAAATAATCTTGACAACTCTAAAAACGTGTGTTAATAAAAGAAATATAAGAGAATTTTGAATAAAAATACAAAATTTACTATTTATAAAGAAATTGAATAAATCTTTAAATAAATTTTTCACAAACTATAAAAATAAATGTAAGTTGAATTTGTGGTTTAATAACACATAAATCATCTAGTTTAGAAGTATAATAGTTTACGTAAGAAATAAACATAGGGTTAACAAATGGACTAGTAATATTATTAGATGCCTAGTTAATTCAGTAGAAAACATTTAAGATAGATATTAGTTTATAAGATAAATGTGTTGCAACTCATATTCCCTTAAGAAAAATAATAAACGTTTACAAAATATCGATGATTTTCTTTAAAACAATAAGAAATAATAAAAAAGTTTTTATTTTTAAAAGGAATAAACTGGGTGAACAGGCATTCTCATGAACATGCTTTTTCAAATGTTAATTAAGTCTTCCACGTATAATATCTTGATAGATCGGTGCAAGATGATTTTGATCGGTTATTTGGTCATGTACGAATGTGAGTTCTTTGGCCTCATTTTTAAATATTATTTTATTTAAACTTTTTTTTTTGAGAAAAGCATGATTAACTATTTTTATACACATGATGGGTAAAAATGAGGATATATTTATGACGGTATAAGTTTGGGTCAATGGTATAAGTGTATGACTATTGAGCCTTAAATCCCTCATAATTATTAACCTCAGGGAGGCCATAGACTATATTGATAGATCTATCAGGTTAGAAGGGTCCACTCTCGCAACCAGTCGTGCTGGTCAGGAATTGTGACGAGGCGGTTTATATGTTTGGACCGTTGTGGGGCAACAACGTGTTTTTTGGCTTGATTGTGGACTTATAACCTAATTGTTATCATAGTACCTAGCTAGTCTATGTTGAGTATATTATCTCGCTAAATCATATCAATTTTGAAAACTAAAAGTTTATAAGTTTTAAAACCCGAATGCTCACCAACTTTATATTGACTAGTATTTTTCATGCTTTTCAGGGTTATAGGTAAGCTCTGTTCGGAATTAACAAAATGTGTCTTTGGAGGGTCAAACGTGTCAGTTGATTACCTGTTGTGAAATTCCAATAAATAATGTCATCGCTTGACTGTACAAGTTGGTTGTGAATAAACCTGAATTTCACTATGTTTTGCTTAAAAGCTTGTAAAGATCTGATCTTTTGTGGTCAACTGTTTAATTGTTAATGTTTGACCATAATCGTTGGAATAATTCCAACTTCCGTTATCACCACTCACGTGACCTTCCGCTGCGATTTCGGGGTGTGACACAATCACCAAAGGAATTCAGCGGTATAGTTAGTGATCCTTTTTATTATCTTTTTACTAAAATGTCATGCTAAGAAACGACTATTTGTGGATGTTAAAATGGTTGCAAATGCTCTTTTGTGATCGTTTCTTGTGACTGCTTTCGATGGCTGGTTAATCTCTAATGGGTAATTTTTAAAATCAACTTGTGTCTTCTGAAGGAGAAATTCACACCAGTGTATTTCTTCTTGGAATGAAAACCACAATAAGGATGTACTGATTTTATCCTTGAGTCTCTTGCTCATATTTATGCATCGCTTTCATTTCATACATGTTTTCAAGTATTATTGATATAAGTACATTCATGTAGAAAACACATTTTGTGCAACCTGAACTAAACATTATACATGTAATCATTGGGGGCGATTATTGCATTCTTTGCACACTAATTGGGTATCAATAAATTACTTAATGATTTGAAAGCCCCTAAAACCGAAATAATTTTTTATAGTTTGTAGGTTTGAAGAGAAAAACAAGTCAAATGATTTGAAAGCCACTAAAACCGAAATAATTTTTTTTGACAATTAATTGGTGATTATTTGTTCTCAAGAGAATAGTTTAGTGGTAAAAGGTGTATTCCCCAACCAAGTGGTTGTGGGTTCAAATCCTACAATGTATAAATTTGATGAATATTTTTCTAGTAATAAGAATTGTTGTTCAGAAAAATAATTGGTTTGGTAGTTTGATAGAAATAAAGAAAGATATGGTTGCTAATGTTAGTAAATGTCATTCACAAATGTGGTGAGAGTTCAAGTCCTTATAAGTGCAAAATTATGTGGCATTTAAAAGGAAAAAGTTAGTGTAAAAAACTATGAATGAGGCAAAAAAAGAATGAGAATTAATCAAACTAAAGATTTGGGGTTAGGGGGTTAGGTCTAATGGCAAATCTTTTACGGTTAGAGTGGTGAAGCTCATTTTATGATCAATGGTTCGAGCCCCACCTATAAGAAGGTAACACTGATGGAGATTAAATGAAGTATGATAAGTAAGGTAACACCTTAATCACTTTAAACGTCGGACTTAAATTTAGAGTTGGGCTGAACTGCTGAATGTCACACCCCAACCTTGACGGCGGAATCGTCGAGGCGTGAGAGTTACGATTGTTCACAGCCACATAACGCTATTGCCTGAAACATGTTAAAAATAAAAGGTCAACATATTGTTGGTGAGCATTCTATAGTTTTGAATACATAAGTATATAAAAGATGGCAATTCATGTTGTAAGTTAGTGAATAAAGTGATTAGGGATGTTATGAACAATGCAACAATCAAACCTCGACAATGTTTTACAAGTATCAAACGACGTTAATATTCTATTAACGTTAAAAGTATATACGATCAGCTAAGTGTACTTGGATCAACCAAGCAGGCTTGTCTTACCCATAGATCTATGACTTCGCTGGGCTAGCAATAGTTAATGATTGTACATATAACGCCATAACATGGTAACCACAAAAGTTCAACTAACCACAACTCACAAGTAAATTGCCATAAGTTTACAAGATTCAACGTGTTTACAAGTGCAACGGTTAATAAGTAACATGTTTCACCTCAAAGTGTGAAAATATGAAAAAGGGGTATAGAAATACTCACTTGGCGATTAAGTATATATTGGATGGTTAATATGAAATAATAACGCGCGTCGTTTCAACGAATTCCTTTACAAGGTACCTAAAACATATTTATTACAAGATTAAGTTCGACAATAAGTTTAACATTTAGACGTGAACTAAGGTTTTAGGATTTTGGGGTTTTGTATATTATATTTGTTCGAAAGAAATATGTCTTTTCTAGAAATGAAATTAAGTTTAATATATTAAGTTTTAACGTTTTAACGCGAACTAGGGTTTTAGGTGGAACTTAGGGTTATTTTTATAAATAAAGTTAATAAACTATTATTTATACTTTGTTTGATAACAGGATGTATCACTTATATAAAAAAAGAATTAAATCCTTTGTTAATAACTTGCGTATTATGACATATATTTGAATACTATATTTATCTTGATAAATCTTTAACCAATGAAAACATAAGATTCAATAATAATTTAAAGAACAATTGGACAACTTAAATTATTATATAAATCCATTTATAATAATTCTTACTTATAATTTTTATAATAAATTTTTAAAATATTTTATAAGAATGATTTATAGAAAATATTTTATTGATTTTAGAAGATTAAAAGTTTGTAAAATCATTTATACAATTTTTAAGGAAACTTAATCCTTAATAATTTGTGAAATTTAACTATGAAATACATATAATTTCTACGAGAAATTCATAATTACGTTTACATCGTGACCAATAATAATTTAATCTTTTAAACTATTATTTAAAGTCTATTTTTATAAAAATAAACTAAGTATAATATTTGTAACTTAATATTTATAAAAAATATTAAAGTATTTAAGGTTATAATTTATAAAAAGATACATAGATAATTTTTAAAAATAAACAAAGTTTACAAAACGAATTTTTATAATTTTTAGAAAATTATTATAATTAATTTAAGGCTGAAAAGGCCCTAAAAAATAGTTGAGGTCAACCAGGTTCGAACCCGTGACCTTTAGCCCAGAATCCCACTCACACACCAGTAGACCAAGGCCGTGGCCGCGGTTTAAGAATAGGTTTTAAATGTTTTAAACACCATTTCAGAACTCCCCCAAATCATACGAGCCCTAGTTCGATCGAAGCCCCAATTGAACCCAAATTCGATCTCGATGGTGTCTGAAATCATGGGGCTTTTGTTCCCCATGAAGAATCGAGTGTGTGGGTGTGTTCAATTACCCATTTGATGTCGTTTTGAAGTTAAACCCGATGAAGAACAGGTCGCGGTCTATGTCGAATCATAAGTTGAGAAATCGATGATTATAATCGAATTCCTCTTGTGAGAAGCTTCTAATCGTCATCACGAACTATAACCCTCAATCAATTTGAAGTTTTGAAGTCCCGAAGGTGGTCTTCGACCAAGTTGCAGGTCGACAATGAAGATGATGATGTAACACCCCGAAAAGTCAAAACGGGTCAAATGGATTAGAGGCTTATTAATGGGTATTTAATAAAAGAAGGCAAAAGGGTTATGGGCTAGGTGGGGTTCATGGGCAAGATTAAGGCCCATAACCAGCCCTTAACCTGCCCTTGACCTGCCCAAGACACCACCATCTTTTCGTTCCAACCCTAACAACAAAGAAATTCGTAGAGAGAGAAAGTAGAGAGAGAAAGTGCAAGAAACTTAAGATTTGGAGCTTCTAAGATCAAGGGATTGAAGATCTGGGTGTTTATGCATCAAATCTTAAAGAAAGGAGCAACAAACAAGGTAAGAATCGACCTCTAAGACCTTCTGTAGATCAAACCCGGATTCTAGGGTTTTGGGGTTTTGAAAAGTTTAAAGAAACACATAAAGGTCGAATTTTTACGTATGAAAACGTGTAAAAAGCTTAGATTTGGCTTCATGGAAGGTAAACTAAGGATTTGGACGTAAAAAGTTAAGATTTTGGGTTAAAAACGGGCTGGATCTGAGTTTTTGTTCATCCAGCGAAACTGGGCCCCGATCCAGCGAATTTAAGTATTTATCCAGCGAAACTATGCATTTTACCAGCGAAACTAGGAGAATCTTAGCGAAACTACAGTTTCGCTGCAGCGAAACTACAGTTTCGCTGATAGCTTCGCTAAGTACTTAGGCTGACCTTAGACGTTGCGAAACTAGGAAATTCCAACGAAAGTTGGGCGCTCAAGGCAGCGAATTTGTCCAGCGAAACTGGCAGAAATGCTGCCCAGCGAAACTGGCAGCGAAACTGCCAGCGAAACTGGCAGCGAAACTGCCAGCGAAACTATGGGCGAAATTATGAAGAAAATGATGTTTTTGTGTATTAACTTTCGTGCAGCTATAGCATTCGGACCATAGCTTAAGTAACTTAGGAATTAAGCTATTTGCTAAGTTCAGGTGAGTTCTAGATCCCCTTATTTAAACGTTTTTCCTTGTTTTTGGGGCTATTATGCATAGTAAATATAAGGTTTTCAAGATAAGGATTTCAAGGCGTTTTAACAAGGAAATACATTTTTCTAAAGCAAAATGTGACACTTAAATAGCTCAAAATAATTTTCGGGCGCGCTGACCTGGCAGCCCGGCCCCAGCCAGGGGCGTTGCCCCTTGGACCCCACTAGGGGCTGCTGCCCCTAGGACCCCGCTGTCAGGGGCTGCCGCCCCCGAACCCCCGCTGTCCCGCGGTGGGTCGGTTACATGTTATGATGACTAGTACTTGGTATGTTGTGTACTTAATAAGCTAAGTATTATATATATATTAAGTGAAAAATAATACTAATGAGAAGTGGAACTTAACGAATGTTACCCCCGGGCCCGTTGGATGATGAAAGTCTTGCAAGCACTATGATAGACTTCACTTATGTGTGAGTCTGATGTATGATGATGGATCCGTATTCATGAGCGGGCTATGTGCCTGCTAGTGTGGATCAACTGTCGGGGGAAACTACCATGAAGATGTGTACCGACGGGGATCGATCGACCGTCGGGGGTAGCGACCATGTATAACGTGTACCGATGGGGATTGACATTCGTTGTCAATCAACATGGAGAGCTTTCTTTGTGCAAACCTCACCGATGATGAAGTAAAACGAAATGAAAGAATAAAAGATAATGAACGTGCCTAATGTGATGCAAGTAATGATTGTAGTATGATGTATGCGTGTTCATTATATGAAAGGATAAAAGATTATACTTTCTTACTTATATAAAACTAGAACTCACTCAGCGTGGCTGACTTTTTATGCATAATAGTGGGCAGGTAGGCGCTGATGCTGAGGATGGCACCACGGAGCTACTTGGGGAAATATGGATGGCATTCCTATTAATGAAGTCTTTATTGTAATTAATGAACAAGGAATATGTTTTGTTTACCCTTAAAAGACAAATGTATGAGTACAATGGGGTTTCTAAGTCTTTAACGAATGTTTAATTATTTTCCGCTGCAATGTTTTGTTATTGAACTGAATTTATGCTATGAATTGCAAACTGTGAGGTTTCCTGGGAAAGGGGCCTTATAGATGATCAGTGGAGTAATTTCGAGTGTTTCAGATCAAATTAAAGTCGATGGGAGGTTATAAATGATTAAACGATTATGTGTGCGTATTTAATTTGATTATAATTGTTGTGTGAGTGTATTCATGAGCTGGATCGAATCCGAGGCTAAAAGTGAATATTTTTAGCCGTTTTTGACTAATTCAACGCCTATTTTCGTTGGATACCTGTTCGAATAGGATCCGAGAAATGATTTGGTCAAATTGTGGGGTTCGAAATCGAGTGTTTTAGTCGATTTATGCTTCGCCGGAGGATGGTCGGAATCCGGTGCTGGAGTTCGCCGGAAAGTCGGGGAGGAAAAGGGGCCGGGGGGTTGGGTTGTAAAATTTCAATTTACAATAATGGTCCCTGCGGTTTGAATTTTATTATTTTATGCTTAAAACTTCCTTTTGAAGTTTGATAAATGACCAAACACCCCCTACTCTTTATTATTATTATTATTATTATTATTATTATTATTATTATTATTATTATTATTATTATTATTATTATTATTATTATTATTATTAAGATTATTATTATCATTAACATTATTATTATTAATATTATTATTATATTATTATTATTAACATTATTATTATTATTATTATTATAAAAATACACATCGCGAAATACGGGATGTTACAGTCTCCCCTACTTTAGGAAATTTCGTCCCGAAATTTGTTTACGAGGAGGCTGAGACGACAAGATGAGGACGCTTGGATTTCATTTGATCCTTACGTTCTCAAGTGAATCAGAAGGTGAACATTAAGCCATAGATAGATCATAGTGATTCTCTTTTTCTTTCTTGATGCAGTTTGTGTTCTCATTTTCTGAGGTACACTTTGAAGAACTTTCAGGTTTTGATAAGGTATCAAAAGAAGAAAATTCATCATCGATTAAGCTGACCGCTTTAGTGTTTACTTTATGTGCAATGGCAGAGCCATTAGAGATAAAAGAGAGTCTAAAGTGTGTGGCTTCTAGTTAACATTATAAGCTTTCACGTTGATTAAGAATGAACGTTAATACAAGATGTTAACGTCTCCCCTACTTTAAAGAATTTCGTTTCGAAATTAAGAATGAACTTAAATGAGCAAAAGAGTTAAAATGAAAGATAAGTGTTCAAACTAACAGTGATTGACGTTTAATTACAGATGAAACGCTTCACTTGATGGAATCTTACAAGATTCTTGGCATAATGCATGCCAATTTGAACCCTATCAGTGAAATGTGAGACTTTTTGAGATGAATGTGGGAAAGCGATGCAGAGTTACCATTGTATATTAGATTTATAAATCACAACTTCCAGAATATAATTTCATGGTAGGGTGATGTCTAGAAATTAATAAAAGACCAACAATGATAAGAAATGTTAACCGTCGGAATTTTAAGAATCCCAAATGTCACCATATGAAACGACCTTAACGCATATCTTGTGAATATGTATTTCTCTTTGACCAACCATCGGTCTAAGAATAATACACTATGCGAAGATCTTGAAATAAGTTCACATCGATGGTTAAGAATATTATTAAAACAGAGGATGAAACAATCGTTCAAATAACGATCGATGTTTTAACATCATACCACGGTATACGAATAGTTGAAACAGATACAGGTCAATTTCTCGACGTTGTGAGATAATGGGTCGAATTGAATTTTTTTTAGCCAATCGGTCTTTAATGCACCAATTGTCATCATGACATTTAAAATAAGAGGCACCTAGTGGATGAAAAGTTAAACAGGAGATTTACAGGAACACAGAGGTTAGGTTTTGGAATAAATGAAAGTGAAACACTTGGACACATACCAAGTTACGTCTTTTCTTTTATGCCAAACCCATGACTACAAGTTACGAAGGTTTATGAATCATTATATCCATATTGTAATGAGGATAATAACGAGTCTTGTTGTTCGAAGTCAAGATAAATATTTCCAAGGTTAAGGATTCAAAATTGATTCAAGAAATGATGCAAACAATAAGAAAGGTATCTGTAACCATGTTTTGAAAGGTAACAAATTTCCAAATGCAGATCGCATACGAAATTCATCAAACAATAAGAAAGGTATTCGATAATATTTTTATTTGACAAAGGATTGTTTAGGAAGACTACCATCACGTATTTAGGTGTTGATGATATCTCAAAATGAAAGTTGATAAGTAAGGAATAAATGGTTTGATGTAGTTAGATCGAGTCAAAACATGAAGATAAAGAAATCGATTTAAGAATTTAAATGTTTCAAGCTTGGAATCAAAATCAACCTAAAACGATCGGGTCTTCTTTCAAGTTCAGAGATCATGTTTTGGCTTGATAGGTCGAATCACCAACATTGATTCACCCTTCAAGTTACTACATGCTTCTAGTCACTTGATTATACCCATGGTAAGTTGAAGATCAAGGGATGAGAATAGTCATTAAGGTATGGTTTTCACTCCTAACTTGATGGTGTATTCCCAAGAACTTACCAATCAACCAGTTTGATCCCAACCAATTGTTGAGGATTCACAGAAATAAGACGAGATACTCACCATTAAGGTAAGTGTCACACCCGGTGTAACATCCCGTATTTTTATAAAACAATTAAGTTTAATACGTTACTAATTCCAATAATTACAAAAAATTATAATAATAATCATAATAACAATAATAATCATAATAATAATAATAATAATAATAATAATAATAATAATAATAATAATAATAATAATAATAATAATAATAATAATAAATAACAATAATAAAAACAATAATAAAAATAATAGTGATAATAATATTAATTAAGTCCAGGGGGTAGTTGTGTAATTTATTAAACTTGAAATTAAAAGTTTATGCAAAAAAATACTAAGCTGGAAACCACAGGGATCAAAAGTGTAAATTTTAAATTTATAACCCAAACCCCCGCCCAACCCCCGTAATTCCGGCCACCGGTCCGGCGAACTCCGGCGGTCCTCCGGCGACTCCAAAAGCCACAAAAACGTTCATTTTAAACACCAAAAATCATACCAAATCGTTCGTGGATGAAAATCGAACCTAACACACACTTTAATCGATTGAAATACAGCTCACAATCGTACTGATTCAATTATTTTCCACTTTCGGCTGCTTTACACGGTATGAATCGCACCAAACGTTTATAATAATGCAAATAACTTCACCTAAACGACCCTATAAATGTGCCTAAACTACAACCATTTCCAATTGCACCAGAAAAACACACAAATAAAGCAATTCGATCCCCTCTCTAGTTCGGACCTGCAACCTTGTCGAAATCCGATCTCCAACCCATATAACTTGAAATTGATAAGTGGCTTTTGTTCGTGATCATTCTCAGAAGCTTCACACAAGTTTAATTAGATTATTATCCTCTCTAGCACCTCGAACCGATTCCCCCTGTCACGGCTTGTTCATCGTGAAATCTGAGCATCATCGTGAATCGATTGAGGTAATTAAACACACCAATAAACTCGTTATTACATGGGAATTAAAAGCCCCATGATCCCAGACCTCAAAAAAGTCGAATCGAACTTCGATTTGGTTGAGAACCGATTTAGGGTTCATGGAGTTTGGGGTTACTGCTTAAATCAATTTAAAAGTAATTGGAACTGATTTCTATCGCGGCTTAGAGCCTTGGTTCAATGGTTTGGTGCGTGTGTGGGCAGGTGAGAGGTCCCGGGTTCGACCCCGGGCAACCTCTTTTATTTTTTTAATGCTTTTTAACCATTTTAAAAATATACAAAAATTCTTAAAAATTATAAAAATAAATATTATAAATTTCCCTTATTTTAAATCCTACATAATTATTTTCTGTAAATTTCTTTTATTTAAAAACCTTAATAAATTTTTACAAAATATTATTTATAAACATTAAAAGTACTTATTTTTATAAAATGGATTCTAAATCGTGTATAACTATGAAATAATCATGAAAATCATAGAAATCATACATAAATTATTTATAAATATTATAAATAATTATTTTTATAAAAATGGACACTATATTATCTTTGAATATAGATTAATATATTTTATAAATTCACAAATTATTTACAAATGAAATTGTAGATTATTTCTTATAAAATATATTTTAACTAATAATAAGATTAATATCTTATTATTAATCGAAATACTATTTAAAATTATCCTTAGATAATTATAAATTACATATTAAACCTTATCAGTCCTATATCATTCTAAAATATTTAAACATACATGTATAATCCTCCTAATGGAATCAAAATGCAAATAAATACTTTGTAAACTTAATACCTATTAAAAACCCCATAATTCTAATCCTTGATTTAACGTTAATTTCAAACTTAAATCTTGTAACATATATACATCTATTTGTGTACGTGTCACGTGTTAAACCAAACCAACCCGAACATTACCAAATATACAGATTCACAGTGAACACATATTAAAGACTCGATTACAATCAATAATAGGTATTGAACGTGTTTGATCGTGCATTGCCTTATTCTTTGAAGTTCTTGTTCATATACATTACATCAATTCAAGGTGAGTTTCGTGGCCCCTTTTTACGCTTATATAACTTTTAAACATTTTAAACTTGGGGGAAAAGAATGCTCACTTACTTTCAATCACCTTCCCTAGTGGAAGTCTGCTTCAACATTTATGGTTAACTTATATTGCTATTCTTATTGAACGATGTTATTATGACTCTTGATTCTATGCTATGTTGCTACCTTGTATGTTATTTGGTGGCTTTATATTATAATGCGCTATAACTTTGATGCTATACGTGGTGTGATGATTACTTGTGAATGCTATTGATCTTGGATGCTTTCGGCGGTGTGGTTCTTCTTTGTGGGTCTACTTTGTGGTTCTTCTTTGCCGAGCATCCACTACAACCATTAATCCCGGTAATTGGGACCTAAGGATTGGTTTGGTTGTAACCTAAACGTATGCGCTGTGTGGATCTTGCTACATCATATTAAACTTATTATGCTATGGAAAACCTTTTTACATAACCATTAATCCCGGTAATGGGACCTAAGGACTGGTTTGGTTATACACTATACGTATGTGCTGTGTGGATCTTGCTACGTCTTAATAAACTATTTAAACTTGGGAATGTTTCCTTTCAGCCATCAATTCCCATGTGGAACCGATGTTTAGGTTTGGCTGTAGCTATTAAAAACTGGTAAACCGCCTATACATAAGTGTAGTCGCGGTAACGCTTATTGAACTTACTGTTTTCATCATCAATACATAAAACCTGCGAAGCTCACCAACAATTATGTTGACCATTTTTGAGCATATCTTTTCAGGTGAACATAATCAAAGAGGATAGCTAGAGCTGATGCCTTAGCAGAGACCCTCAGGATTCCAATAGTTTTGCATTAGTAATGTATATCGTTTGTTTTCATTTGTAAACTCTGTGTATTTTGGATTTAGAATTAATAAGACTATGATAGTCGTGGAACTGACTAACCACGACACAAGTCACCATTGTGTCGGGCGACGTCATGACACGAGGATCTTGCATGTTTTATGTCTCTGTAATTATACCAAGTGTTATGACGATCCCGTCCGTCGCATCCTCGTGTTTCCGCTACAAGCGGGGGTGTGACAGATTGGTATCAGAGCCTTGGTTATAGAGAATTAGGTGGAGAACTCGGCCTAGACTATAACCTAAGAACCTTCATATAGAATGCATGCTAGGGATTGTGTGCATTTGATTTTACCTAAATGTCTTTCATGATTTGTGTGACACATAGACACCTGTATTCTGGATTTCCTGGCAAAAGGCCCTCGGGCTAAGGCAAGCATATCGCATATATCTCATTACGAGACCTGGTATGCTTACCTGGGGATTTCTGGGATGAGTGATAAACTATGGTCAATACACAGGTCTACAAGGCAAATGGGTCAAATATATTAAGTCTATGAACTTAATATACAGGTATATTCCTATATACCTAATAATCTACAAGTATGTTCCTGCATACCTGATTTTATACATGTACACGTTTTATCTGAACATCCCGGGGAAGACATTATTACTCTTAGTCTTTCTCCATGGGATACTTTTATACTAAGAACTTTACGCTTGTATGCGCACAACATCATATTATTAGGGAACTTCGGTGATCACGCGTAGCGTCGATCTCAGATATTGAATCCGACCCTATCATAGTTATGACTGAAATCCTGAAAGTATGACGGATATGCAGTTATCATTAGACTTAATGTGCTTATATGCTTATTTGCTATTACATGCTATTATTGGAATACTATTGGCTCATGGACATAAGGACATTACATGATTTGTGCTTGATGAATCTAGATAATACTATGATGTTAACTTGGGGTAAGTGGAGCTAGGGTGACCATGCAAGGTAAATTACCATTACGGGTGCACACGTAATTGTAATTCACCATGCATGAGAAGTCTGGCTAATCTTATCATGAGGTAACGATCATGAGTATCACAAGTTTCTATTCAATACCCTAGGGTGCTAGGGTCATAATTCTAGTAAGTCCTTGTTAAGGCAATCAAACATTATCATATACTCAAGTCCTGTCCTACTTAAAGCCTTCATGGTATTTCCAATCACGATATTGACCTTATGAAACATTCCTCCACTTAGCATTTCAGTAACTACTGATTAATGCTTAGAATGAAAGTGGAATACATGAATGTAGAGGAGTAATGATACTCTCTACCCATATAAAATGTTATTATTTAAGTAGGTGCTAAGGAAAATTAAGATGTTATGTAACTAGTTTAAGTATCATTCAAGGTATATCGTTGATGTGGTGGGAACGCTGCGGGGAACCCTATATATAAACATCACCGGTATACTAAGAATGTGCTTAAACTGGGCTACGTAATGATCTTAATGGACCAAAGCATGGGTTATAGAAACTTGATAAGCAAAATCATACGGTAACTAAAGTTCATATCTTTCTGTAAATAGAAGATGGCACCTAAGAGAGTCACCCGTAGAACAAACCAAGAAGCTGAAGCCCCACAAAACAGGAGAAGGGGTAGACCATCAAGAGCTGGTGGTGCTCCAGTTGGCAATAATCAGGAAACTAGCAATCCTGATATAGCTGCTATGATTGCTCAGCAGCTAGCTGCACTGGTTCCAACCATCGTAACCCAAGTAAGCGACACCCTGCTGAATCATCCTCTCCACGGGGATCATAATAACAATGGCCAATATAACCAAGGGGTAGTGGATGATACTGACATTGGCAGAACAAATGGAAACGAAACTGGTGTCAACCATACCAAACGGGGATGCTCATATAAAGAATTTGTGGCTTGCAAACCCCACGAATTCGATGGGAAAGGCGGAGCGATAGCCTTGACCAGATGGATCGAGAAGATGGAGGCAGTAATCGACATTAGTGAATGTCTCGACAGCCAACGAATCAAATATGCCACGTGTTCACTTCAAGGCAAGGCGTTAACCTTGTGGAACACCCAGGTTCAGGCTAGAGGAAGGGAGTCAGCAATGCAGATGACTTGGGATGAGTTTAAAGCATTGATTTCTGAGGAATATTGTCCTCTCAATGAAAGGCAGAAACTTGAGCAAGAGTTCTGGAATCATGCGATGGTGGGAGCTGGGCACGCAGCATACACCGATCGTTTCCACGAATTGGCAAGATTGGTTCCGCACTTGGTAACCCCGGAATCCAAGAGGATCGAGAGGTATATTTGGGGACTTGCGCCTCAAATCCGAGCACTGGTAACAACAGCTGCTCCTCCTACAATCCAGAGCGCAATTCTGAAGGCTGGCGCTCTTACTGATGAAATGGTGAGAACTGGACTGCTGGGTAAGGGAGCAGAGAAGAGAAAGGAGGTTGGGGAAACGAGCCGGTCTGATGCCGAAAGATTTGATAAGAAGGCCAAGACAACCCCAAATTTTGTGGCTGTAACACAAGGAAGGAAAGAATATGGTGGGCCATACCCTAGATGTAACAGATGCAATCTTCATCATCACCCAGCAATGCAGTGTAGGACGTGTGTGAACTGTAGGCGCTCGGGGCACCTAGCGAAGGATTGTAGAACTGCGCCGAATCTGGTAGTACCCGTCAACGCGGTTAACCCCGCCGGGAATGCCAGGGCTTGTTATGAGTGCGGAAGTCCTGATCACTACCGAAACATGTGCCCCAGACTGAATAGGGCACCGGGTCAACAAGGAAATAACCAGCAGCAAGTGATGACCATAGCTGGTAATCTGGGCCAGGGGAATCAAGGAAATACTGCCTGAGGACGTGCGTTCGTCGTCGGGGCAAATGATGCTCGCCAAAGACCCGATCGCTCTATATTAATTTCGATTCCGAGCTTAGAACATTTAAATTCTTAAATCAAATTCTTTCTCTTTATCCTTATGATTTGATTCGATCTAGCCAAATGAAACCATTTATTCCTTACTTATCAACTTTCATTTTGAGATATCATCAACGCATAATTGAGTGATGGTAAGCAATCTTTCTACTAAATAAAGACATTATCAACTTGTGATTAGGTTCTCCTAGACATACGAATGTTCTCGACTGTACTTATGGGTTTGACAAAGCACGTATGCAAATCTGCATTTGGAAATTTGTTACTTGCAAAACATGGTTACAAATACCTTTTCTTATTGTTTGTATCACTTCTTGAATCGATCTTGAATCCTTAACCTTGGAAATATTTAAAACTCTATCTTGAATTCGAATAACAAGACTCGTTATTATCCTCAATACAATGTGAATATAAAGGTTCATAAACCTTCGTAACTTGTAGACATGGGTTTAGCCTAAAGGAAAAGACATAACTTGGCATGTGTCCAAGTGTTTTATCTTTATACATGACAAAACTTAACTTCCGTGTTCCCGTGAATCTCCTGTTTAACTTTTCAATCACTAAAAGCCTCTTATTTTAAATGACATGATGACGTTTGGGATTCTTAAATTCCGACGATTAACATTTCTCATCATTGTTAGTGTTATCTTGAATTCTAGACATCACCTTACCACGAAACTATATTCTGGAAATTACGGATCGGGAAATCAAACAACTCAAACGCAGCCGAATACCGATTGTCAAGGTCCGCTGGGAATCTAAACATGACCAAGAGTTCACCTGGGAACGTGAGGACCAAATGAAATCCAAGTACCCATATCTTTTCGTTTCAGTCTCCTCATGATTAAAATTTCGGGACGAAATTTCCTAAAGCAGGGGAGACTGTAACATCCCGTATTTTTATAAAACAATTAAGTTTAATACGTTACTAATTCCAATAATTACAAAAAATTATAATAATAATCATAATAACAATAATAATCATAATAACAATAATAATAATAATAATAATAATAATAATAATAATAATAATAAATAACAATAATAAAAACAATAATAAAAATAATAGTGATAATAATATTAATTAAGTCCAGGGGGTAGTTGTGTAATTTATTAAACTTGAAATTAAAAGTTTATGCAAAAAAATACTTAGCTGGAAACCACAGGGATCAAAAGTGTAAATTTTAAATTTATAACCCAAACCCCCGCCCAACCCCCGTAATTCCGGCCACCGGTCCGGCGAACTCCGGCGGTCCTCCGGCGACTCCAAAAGCCACAAAAACGTTCATTTTAAACACCAAAAATCATACCAAATCGTTCGTGGATGAAAATCGAACCTAACACACACTTTAATCGATTGAAATACAGCTCACAATCGCACTGATTCAATTATTTTCCACTTTCGGCTGCTTTACACGGTATGAATCGCACCAAACGTTTATAATAATGCAAATAACTTCACCTAAACGACCCTATAAATGTGCCTAAACTACAACCATTTCCAATTGCACCAGAAAAACACACAAATAAAGCAATTCGATCCCCTCTCTAGTTCGGACCTGCAACCTTGTCGAAATCCGATCTCCAACCCATATAACTTGAAATTGATAAGTGGCTTTTGTTCGTGATCATTCTCAGAAGCTTCACACAAGTTTAATTAGATTATTATCCTCTCTAGCACCTCGAACCGATTCCCCCTGTCACGGCTTGTTCATCGTGAAATCTGAGCATCATCGTGAATCGATTGAGGTAATTAAACACACCAATAAACTCGTTATTACATGGGAATTAAAAGCCCCATGATCCCAGACCTCAAAAAAGTCGAATCGAACTTCGATTTGGTTGAGAACCGATTTAGGGTTCATGGAGTTTGGGGTTACTGCTTAAATCAATTTAAAAGTAATTGGAACTGATTTCTATCGCGGCTTAGAGCCTTGGTTCAATGGTTTGGTGCGTGTGTGGGCAGGTGAGAGGTCCCGGGTTCGACCCCGGGCAACCTCTTTTATTTTTTTAATGCTTTTTAACCATTTTAAAAATATACAAAAATTCTTAAAAATTATAAAAATAAATATTATAAATTTCCCTTATTTTAAATCCTACATAATTATTTTCTGTAAATTTCTTTATTTAAAAACCTTAATAAATTTTTACAAAATATTATTTATAAACATTAAAAGTACTTATTTTTATAAAATGGATTCTAAATCGTGTATAACTATGAAATAATCATGAAAATCATAGAAATCATACATAAATTATTTATAAATATTATAAATAATTATTTTTATAAAAATGGACACTATATTATCTTTGAATATAGATTAATATATTTTATAAATTCACAAATTATTTACAAATGAAATTGTAGATTATTTCTTATAAAATATATTTTAACTAATAATAAGATTAATATCTTATTATTAATCGAAATACTATTTAAAATTATCCTTAGATAATTATAAATTACATATTAAACCTTATCAGTCCTATATCATTCTAAAATATTTAAACATACATGTATAATCCTCCTAATGGAATCAAAATGCAAATAAATACTTTGTAAACTTAATACCTATTAAAAACCCATAATTCTAATCCTTGATTTAACGTTAATTTCAAACTTAAATCTTGTAACATATATACATCTATTTGTGTACGTGTCACGTGTTAAACCAAACCAACCCGAACATTACCAAATATACAGATTCACAGTGAACACATATTAAAGACTCGATTACAATCAATAATAGGTATTGAACGTGTTTGATCGTGCATTGCCTTATTCTTTGAAGTTCTTGTTCATATACATTACATCAATTCAAGGTGAGTTTCGTGGCCCCTTTTTACGCTTATATAACTTTTAAACATTTTAAACTTGGGGGAAAAGAATGCTCACTTACTTTCAATCACCTTCCCTAGTGGAAGTCTGCTTCAACATTTATGGTTAACTTATATTGCTATTCTTATTGAACGATGTTATTATGACTCTTGATTCTATGCTATGTTGCTACCTTGTATGTTATTTGGTGGCTTTATATTATAATGCGCTATAACTTTGATGCTATACGTGGTGTGATGATTACTTGTGAATGCTATTGATCTTGGATGCTTTCGGCGGTGTGGTTCTTCTTTGTGGGTCTACTTTGTGGTTCTTCTTTGCCGAGCATCCACTACAACCATTAATCCCGGTAATTGGGACCTAAGGATTGGTTTGGTTGTAACCTAAACGTATGCGCTGTGTGGATCTTGCTACGTCATATTAAACTTATTATGCTATGGAAAACCTTTTTACATAACCATTAATCCCGGTAATGGGACCTAAGGACTGGTTTGGTTATACACTATACGTATGTGCTGTGTGGATCTTGCTACGTCTTAATAAACTATTTAAACTTGGGAATGTTTCCTTTCAGCCATCAATTCCCATGTGGAACCGATGTTTAGGTTTGGCTGTAGCTATTAAAAACTGGTAAACCGCCTATACATAAGTGTAGTCGCGGTAACGCTTATTGAACTTACTGTTTTCATCATCAATACATAAAACCTGCGAAGCTCACCAACAATTATGTTGACCATTTTTGAGCATATCTTTTCAGGTGAACATAATCAAAGAGGATAGCTAGAGCTGATGCCTTAGCAGAGACCCTCAGGATTCCAATAGTTTTGCATTAGTAATGTATATCGTTTGTTTTCATTTGTAAACTCTGTGTATTTTGGATTTAGAATTAATAAGACATGATAGTCGTGGAACTGACTAACCACGACACAAGTCACCATTGTGTCGGGCGACGTCATGACATGAGGATCTTGCATGTTTTATGTCTCTGTAATTATACCAAGTGTTATGACGATCCCGTCCGTCGCATCCTCGTGTTTCCGCTACAAGCGGGGGTGTGACACCCGGTCTCTCACACCAACAATATTGTCCGCTTCGCCCACGAGAAGCTCACGGATTTGCTTTTGGTTGCCCGGGTGAAAACTTCCCAGGGAGGTCACCCATCCCTGGATTGCTCCCACCTGAGCACGCTTAACTATGGAGTTCTCCTCTCATCCACAGCCAATACGCCCAAAACGCGTTGTTGATATTAGAGGCCAGACATTCCTTATGAACCAGGAATCTCTCCTGTCCACGGCCGATGTGGGATTGTGTAGGGTGTCACAAGCACCCCCTGTTTGGACTCATCGTCCTCGATTAGCCCGAGAAGTCACCATCTTTGGTGAGGTATGTCCTACACCCCGAACGGCACAGGAGTGGCTCTGATACCATTCTGTCACACCCGGTCTCTCACACCAACAATATTGTCCGCTTCGCCCACGAGAAGCTAACGGATTTGCTTTTGGTTGCCCGGGTGAAAACTTCCCAGGGAGGTCACCCATCCCTGGATTGCTCCCACCTGAGCACGCTTAACTATGGAGTTCTCCTCTCATCCACATCCAATACGCCCAAAACGCGTTGTTGATATTAGAGGCCAGACATTCCTTATGAACCAGGAATCTCTCCTGTCCACGGCCGATGTGGGATTGTGTAGGGTGTCACAGTAAGGGAATTCACTCCTATCTTAACGATGACGTTTTACAAAAATATAACAGGATGAACTTCTGTATCAAAATCCAGAATTCACTCCTACTTTGACGAGGTCGTTCCATTTGAGAGAAATACAATTCATAAAAAAAATGATATTATCATCAAGATATGAAATTTACGTCTATCTTGATGATTGAGCTTCAAGAAAACAATCAAAGATTAACATTTGTCACCAAAGTACGGGTTTCAATCCTATTTTGATGAGATCATGTCGTTTATGAAATGTATGTTCCAATGAAAATAATTGAAGTCAATCCTCATGATAAGGAAATCACCCTAATCCAGAGACTGAAATTTCATAAAACACACAATTGGAAACCACTTATCAAAACGAATAGAGAATCATCAAAGTAAGGGAATCACCCCTGTTTTGATGAGTTAGAATTGTTTAGGAGGTACGAGTGTTCTTAGTCATAGACTGACTTACAAACTCTTGCATCTCTCACGGTGCAGACAGTTTAAGGTTCGACTTAACAATGAAGAGAAAAGAATATCACTTAGAAATTCAGAAAATTTCAAGTTACATCAATGTAACCAAAAGGAAAATCATGCTTACAAAATTTAAGATCAAAGTTCGAGGTAACAGGATTTGTTATGATGGTGTTCAAATCTTGAATAATTTCAATCAGGGAGACAAAATCAAGAACAAGAATGATTCGACAACATGATGAGATGTGAACATTCGATTCACAATCAAAAGGAAAATACAAGGACTTCTCAAGATATGAGCTCAACCATAGTTTAATTGAAGACACGCGTATTTTTAAATGATAACAAAGTCATAATTAGTTTATTTGATCATTGAGGTGAGTGACCACTTATAATATTTGAGTTAACAAAGTTAACATTCAATTAGCAAAGTATCCTGAGATATAGGAATCCCACCTACAGCATTGAATGTCTTTAGTTATGGGACACACCCTTAGGAAGATTTTAGAACCATAAGTAACGGTTTAAATTTTTGAAGACCATACGGTTTAAATTCCCAATATCTTTGGGTATATTAAGAGTCATGTTTACGTTGGTCGAGGTATAAGAATGGTTACATGAAATGCTGGTTTCAATACCGTTACACGTTACATGTTGAGCGTTTAAACGTATGAGTTAAAATGTAAGATGAGTTCAATATTAACAGGAACATTATTTAGGTTAAGAATTAGAAAGTATTTAAACTTTGATGATAAACCAGTTCAAGGATTCAAGGATTTTTAAGATACAAAAGGGATGGTTCCATTTGGTAACGCATTACCATTTGGAATCGTTGACACGTCAAGGTAAATTGACTTATTTTCCTTAGAAACTAGTGTATTGACCATAGTTTATCACTCATCCCAGAAATCCGCAGGTAGCGTAACGGGTCTCACAATGAGATTTATACGAATACGCTTGCCTTAGCCCTCAGGCCTTTTGCCAGGAAATCCAGAATACAGGTGTCTATGTGTCACACAAATTTCCTTGGTTTATAAAATCAAAACCTTGATGAGATTTGTATAGATTAGACATACGTCTAAAGATCCAGATCATAAGTAATAGTATACGATTACACGTGTCGTCGAGAATAAGATTGAGAGGTTTTATGTTCAGGGAGAGTTAAAATTAAGTTTAGGGAGACAAGTAACTAAGTTTAAGCATACCTAAGGCATCAAGTTGCACAAAAGGCATAGCATTATGTAGCATGCAAACCATAAGAATATAATACTATAAGGTTCATGCATACGCTATAGTCTAGGTCACCATTTTTAATAACCTAAATCCCTATAGTTATGGGCTCTGATACCAATCTGTCACACCCCAACCTTGACGGCGGAATCGTCGAGGCGTGAGAGTTACGATTGTTCACAGCCACATAACGCTATTGCCTGAAACATGTTAAAAATAAAAGGTCAACATATTGTTGGTGAGCATTCTATAGTTTTGAATACATAAGTATATAAAAGATGGCAATTCATGTTGTAAGTTAGTGAATAAAGTGATTAGGGATGTTATGAACAATGCAACAATCAAACCTCGACAATGTTTTACAAGTATCAAACAACGTTAATATTCTATTAACGTTAAAAGTATATACGATCAGCTAAGTATACTTGGATCAACCAAGCAGGCTTGTCTTATGATGTGAGATTAGTAGTTTAATAAAAATGACTTAAATTAAACCTAATTAAACACCTAGTTAAACTATAGACTCTCTAAAACTTAAACTACTGACAAGCAAGTGAACCTATCGACTCTAGCAAAGCTTAAGTAAGTCCGGATATCGAACCCACGAGACTCTGTTAACTATGTTAATTAACCTAAGACTCTTATTACTAATGAAATTATTAATTGAAGGGGGTTACTAAAAATAGAAAGATGCTAAAATTAGAAACTAAGGAAAACACGAACAAAGAATAGGAAAGAACTTGGAATAGGAGAGGAATGAGTTACCTAGGCTCAGAATCCTGTTTGCCAAACTCTGGTTCTTTTATGGATTTGGTATGAATGATGAAACTGGGACCTAATGGTTTTCACTACTAGGGAATCTAAAGATTCTTTGACTCTTCTCAAAGATAACACTTAAAACCCTAATAGCTAATGATGATCACCAGATTATGTGGACAACCTCACAGTCACTCCAAAGATTGCTAAAAGACCCTATAGTTGACTTACCTCACAGCAAAGACAACTCAAAGCATCCTAAAACACTAAAGGGTAGGTTTATATCAGATCCACAAGTTTAAACTGATAAAATAAAATAAAACAGTTAAATAAGATACGCTCACACGTTATCTAAACCTAACCTGTTATGTAACTAGACCAGTTTATTAATTCTCACTTTACAGCTATTAAATTAAGCATGCACATTCAAAATCAATTCAGGTTCCAATTTAGTTCCTACAGTCTAGTGATCAGTTAAACTGCAAATTAGTTAATTACTCACGTAAATTAACCTACTTGATATCTAATATGATAAGACAACCACAATAATACCAATGGAACGTCAAATTGCAACCATAACCAATATCAAATACACACTAGCAACTTGCTTCAATGATATAAACCCAACAAATAGCACTCAATTCATCATAAAATTACTAAAATCCATAAAAAAACCAAAATTCATCAAACAATCATCATCAAACCTAGGTAACTACTAATGGTTTAGCCAAGAAGCATCAATAAACAACCATAACAATCTTAATTCAGAAGATTTAACATAGTTTGTGATAAGAAAAGTGTAGATAACAAGACCCGAGTTGTAGAATACGCGCAAACGTTATCCTAACGTCTTCAAATCTTAATCCCGACACGTTTCCACGTCCAAAATAGCTCCAAACAACCTTCAAGGTCACCCTAATTCGTTCTTCCTTTGTTCCCAGCCGTCGGTCTTGAATTCTGACCTAAAAACCACTTAAAAACGAATTTTATGAGTTGGGCCACGTAATGGGCTCTCCGAGTGGCGCGCACAGCTAAGAAAGGCTGTGCGCGTGGCGCGAAAAGGCTCCAGACATAAAACAAAGTTGATTTTTGGATTCCTCATCTCGAGAACCATCAAATCTATATATCATGGGTCCCGTAACTCATTTTCTAGCTCCCGATATGATCGTTTTACTAATTTACTTCCGTGGTGTTTTCCCGTGTGCTCGTTTCTTCATTCTTTTTGCTTGTTTTCCACTCCGTTGCACACGAACACCTATCAAAACATAAAATAAACAAAAGTAAATGAAATCTAATAAAACTAAACATAATTAGACTCAAAATGACTCAAAACAAAGACCCAAAAACTATGTAAACTACATTATATCAAATATCCCCACACTTATTCTTTTTCGTCCCTGAAAAAGCATGCAATGAAATCAGAACCAAGAAATCATTTCAAACAAACTTTATTAACTCACCCAAAATAAAAAAAATAAACATAAATACATACAGGATTTAGTTTAGTTAACAGTGAGGTCTAGTTCATTGTTTCCAATATACCCTAACACTTACAAATCAGGTCCATTTTCATGTTTTTGTTTTTAAGTTTCAAATAAAAGAACTAGATACATCTAAGGATCTCACACTCAGAAGCCTACAGGTCACCAGCTCTACTAATTTGCACAATGGAAGGCACAGGTTAACCATTTTGGTTCACCTAACCGCTATAACCTGAAAAACTAGCAATCCTAATAGAAACTTGTAGTCACGATGGAATTTTTTTTTGTGGAATGAATTCATTTGAGCTTTTTAGGTGATATATAATTTATTTAAGTGACATTGTACAGTTCAATTTTAATTTATTTAGACTGGCCCAAGAGGTGTTACAAACTAAAGTCACTATCCCCGGTAAATAACACATAGGAACCAACCCTTGCATTTTTATACAACAAGCTCATTTTTTTATGAAATTGATGGAGGCGCCACCTACTCTCGAATTTATTTTCATAAAAAGATAGCAGTGTGCCATGTTTGTGAGGAATAAGTTTCTATTAAAATGCTAGTTAATCAACCTATAGGGGTGCCAATTTACAATTCCTAAAGAACTAGATTTTTCCCATTACTTCTAAGATGAAAACCCACAAGACAACCTAGTTCAGTTAGTTAGATTAATTTACACACTAAAGGACCCTTCAATGCAAGCTGGGTTAACCAGATAACTCACAAGTCAACAAACTATCCCATTTATTACATAATTTTTTTTTCATTTTTCATTTTTTTTGGCATTCAACACACATCTGAAAATAAAACGCCAGTTTTTCTATCATTTTCCATATATTGCATACTAATTTCAAAGACATTTTCAAAAAAAAATTTTGAAATTTTTCAAATTTTTCGATTATTATTTTTTTTTGGGATTTTTATGACACTGTAAGACTCAAAAACTCAAAAACTAACACTAACAAACTCATTTCCATCTCCACACTTAAAACTTGCATTGTCCTCAATGTAGAGACAAAAATACACTAAAACAAATAAATAAAAAAACATAAAAGGATAAAAGGAACGTGTTCACCTGATAGCAAAGCAACAATTCTTCCAAACC
The DNA here is from genome assembly GCA_024085815.1 of Flaveria linearis. Taxonomy (NCBI): domain Eukaryota; kingdom Viridiplantae; phylum Streptophyta; class Magnoliopsida; order Asterales; family Asteraceae; genus Flaveria; species Flaveria linearis. The sequence goes on from CM044011.1 coordinate 7,693,893, forward strand.
GTTCCCACTAGCTATATAGCATTCCATTCACAGGTAGCACCCTCATGCCTCGGATCATCCTTCATACTCCAGCCAACAGCTCCAGATTCACCCGAATGGAGATTGAGTACGGGTGGTACGTATCCAAACCTACATAACCAAAACAAAAGCACAACCCGAGCAGCATAACACTGACACAAAAAGACTCAAAATACTGACTCAAACAAATAAAATAAAAGACTTAACAAAATAAAAAAAATAAGACAAAGCAAACAAGCAAATAATATACAATACTCTACACATGGGATCCTCCTAAAGATCTATAACTCTAGCAAAAATCATGGAGGATCAAATAGATCCCATGTAGTAGCTCCACCATCAATCACAGTAGAACCTCTTAAAGGCACTAGCCTATCCCAACACTTCTCTCTAATGAATGCATCCTCCTGATCTAAACTAGACTCAGACTCTAGAGTGGGTTGATCAGACCTAGGCTTACTAAACGCAGAAACATCCCCACACTTAGGTTTTTCTATGGGTGTAGGGTTCACTATCTCAGGAGGTCTATCAGCTATCAGTGCCTCTAACTCAGTAAGGTCTCTCTCAGCATCAAACTCACCCTCTCTAACATACTCAGGCAGACCATCTAACTCTCCAGCAAACTCAAGCTCCCAAGACTCAGACGCCTTAGACTTCTCAGTTACCTCACTCTCACTAGAACTAATGGAGCACAACTTCCTTAACACTACTCGGACTCCTAATGGAGTCAGCCACATGGAATGTGACTTCTTCATCTCCTAAGTGAAGTGCAATAGTGCCCTTAAAGACATCAATATTGGCCTTAGCCGTACGAAGGAAAGGACGTCCAAGAATGATAGGTACATTCGCATCAGCCTCCATGTCTAGAACAACAAAATCCACGGGGAAGACAAATCTATCAATCTTAACAAGCAAGTTCTCTATGATTCCACGAGGATACTTAACAGAACTATCAGCAAGAGAGAGTGTCATGCGCGTCGGTGTAAGTTCACCTAGGCCTAGCTTCTCATAAATCGAATAAGGAATCAAATTAATGCTAGCACCTAGATCAGCTAACGCGTGGTTGTGAATATTGCTACCAAAGAGACACGGGATGGTGAAGACTCCCGGATCAGACAGCTTCTCTGGAAGCTTGTTCATCACCACTGCAGAACACTCACCAGTAAGATCAACATTAGACAGTTCTCCAAGCTTTGCTTTGTTCTTGAGGATGTCATTCAAGAACTTAGCATACTTGGGCATGCATTGGAGAACCTTTATGAATGGAAGATTTATCTTGATCTGCTTGAACAAATCAAGAAAGTACCTATACTCCCTAGAATATTTCTGATGGCGGACACGATCAGGATATGGGACTCTAGAAAGATCTATCTCAGGGCTGGGTCTAAAAATGGGTGGGCGATCCCTAATAGTGCTCTGGACCCTAGGACCTTCTATCTCTACTTCCTCTTCTCTCTCCCCAACATCTTCTACCTTTCTATCAGGTGACTCTACCTCCCCTAACTGCTTACCCAATCTAGTGGTGATTGCCTTAATATGTGCATGCGGGTTTTGTGTACTAGAACTAGATGAAAAAGTACATGGGGGTTTCTCGTCTATCCTCCTAGCAAGGTCAAGTACTGTTCTCTGGAGATCCTGAAAAGCTGACTGTTGGTTTTTTAGAATAAGATCATGTTCAGCAAGAGTTTTCTGGGTAGCCTGGTCTTTAACAACTAATTGAGTTAAAAGTTCTTTTATTTCATTTAAGTTCTTCTGATTATCAATCTGACCCTGCCCCTGGTTGTAATTTTGAGCAGACTGGAAACCAGGGGGATTACCGGAAGATCTGTAGTTCTGACTTTGGTTACTTCTCCAACCCGAATTATAAGAATTATTAAAATTGTTCGATGGACCATTTACATACTCTACGCTCTCCATATTCATCTGTGGACACTCGACTGTATCATGACCTCCCCTACAAAGCTCACACCTATACAAATTCATCTTTACCGCCTTCACCTCCCTAGACAAAATCTCAATAGCAGCAGCTAAACTAGTATCCATGGTGACATGGTGAACACCTCGAGTGGTCGAGGGGTGACTAGTAACATGAATGGAATTCCTGTTGACCGCTCGCTGCTCATGATCAGTCTGAACAAAGCTCTCGAAGAGATCATTGCATCCGGCTACATCCTTCTTCCCCATAAGATGTCCTCCTGCGGAGGTGTCAAATCTAGCACGAGTCTCGTAAGTCAAACCATTGTAGAATTTCTCTACAAGAGCCCATTCAGTCAAGCCATGATTAGAGCATCTGCTAAACAGATTCTGAAATCGCTCCCAAGCAAGATAATATGGTTCATCAGGCTCCATTCTAAAAGAATGGATCTGATCACGGAGACGGGAAGCTTTTGCGGGCGGGAAATATTTATTCAGAAATTTCTCTAAGAACAGCCTACATGGTGAAAGTACCAGGAGGATGTGAATCGAGCCAGGTGGAAGCTCGCCCACAAAGAGAAAAGGGAAACAAGTGAAGGAATTTGGCATCTTCACTAGCCCCTTGGATATTAAACGTACCAAGAATACGAGACAATCGGGAGATGTGAGCTGGCGCATCTTCATCATCACGACCATGAAATTGACATGTATTTGTGATGGCGGTCATGATGTAGGAAGGGATTTGCCACGTGTTTTCATTAGTGATGTTCGGGACAGTGATGGGGGAGTTGACTCCTGTGAAGCCTTCGGTGGCTCGCTCGTGAATGGTGTGGTGGGCCATGTGGAATGGGGTGGGTGGTGGACTAACGGGTGATGATGGTGGAGTGGCGGGTGGAGAATGGATTGACTCAGAAGACTTAACCTCAAACTTAAGTGCACTAAGATCTAATTGAACAGATGGTGGACCTCGTGACCTAAGATGGGGCATAAACTAAACAAAAAGAAAAACAAGAGAAATAACCTAGACCTAAAGACACAGAAAAAGCACGAAAATAGCAAGAAGAAAGTTAATTAACACAATTGCCAAGAGTCCCCGGCAACGGCGCCAAAAAACTTGATGTGAGATTAGTAGTTTAATAAAAATGACTTAAATTAAACCTAATTAAACACCTAGTTAAACTATAGACTCTCTAAAACTTAAACTACTGACAGACAAGTGAACCTATCGACTCTAGCAAAGCTTAAGTAAGTCCGGATATCGAACCCACGAGACTCTGTTAACTATGTTAATTAACCTAAGACTCTTATTACTAATGAAATTATTAATTGAAGGGGGTTACTAAAAATAGAAAGATGCTAAAATTAGAAACTAAGGAAAACACGAACAAAGAATAGGAAAGAACTTGGAATAGGAGAGGAATGAGTTACCTAGGCTCAGAATCCTGTTTGCCAAACTCTGGTTCTTCTATGGATTTGGTATGAATGATGAAACTGGGACCTAATGGTTTTCACTACTAGGGAATCTAAAGATTCTTTGACTCTTCTCAAAGATAACACTTAAAACCCTAATAGCTAATGATGATCACCAGATTATGTGGACAACCTCACAGTCACTCCAAAGATTGCTAAAAGACCCTATAGTTGACTTACCTCACAGCAAAGACAACTCAAAGCATCCTAAAACACTAAAGGGTAGGTTTATATCAGATCCACAAGTTTAAACTGATAAAATAAAATAAAACAGTTAAATAAGATACGCTCACACGTTATCTAAACCTAACCTGTTATGTAACTAGACCAGTTTATTAATTCTCACTTTACAGCTATTAAATTAAGCATGCACATTCAAAATCAATTCAGGTTCCAATTTAGTTCCTACAGTCTAGTGATCAGTTAAACTGCAAATTAGTTAATTACTCACGTAAATTAACCTACTTGATATCTAATATGATAAGACAACCACAATAATACCAATGGAACGTCAAATTGCAACCATAACCAATATCAAATACACACTAGCAACTTGCTTCAATGATATAAACCCAACAAATAGCAATCAATTCATCATAAAATTACCAAAATCCATAAAAGAACCAAAATTCATCAAACAATCATCATCAAACCTAGGTAACTACTAATGGTTTAGCCAAGAAGCATCAATAAACAACCATAACAATCTGAATTCAGAATATTTAACATAGTTTGTGATAATAAAAGTGTAGATAACAAGACCCGAGTTGTAGAATACGTGCAAACGTTATCCTAACGTCTTCAAATCTTAATCCCGACTCGTTTCCACGTCCAAAATAGCTCCAAACAACCTTCAAGATCACCCTAATTCGTTCTTCCTTTGTTCCCAGCCGTCGGTCTTGAATTCTGACCTAAAAACCACTTAAAAACGAATTTTATGAGTTGGGCCACGTAATGGGCTCTCCGAGTGGCGCGCACAGCTAAGAAAGGCTGTGCGCGTGGCGCAAAAAGGCTCCAGACGTAAAACAAAGTTGATTTTTGGATTCCTCATCTCGAGAACCATCAAATCTATATATTATGGGTCCCGTAACTCATTTTCTAGCTCCCGATATGATCGTTTTACTAATTTACTTCCGTGGTGTTTTCCCGTGTGCTCGTTTCTTCATTCTTTTTGCTCGTTTTCTACTCCGTTGCACACGAACACCTATCAAAACATAAAATAAACAAAGTAAATGAAATCTAATAAAACTAAACATAATTAGACTCAAAATGACTCAAAACAAAGACCCAAAAACTATGTAAACTACATTATATCATCTTACCCATAGATCTATGACTTCGCTGGGCTAGCAATAGTTAATGATTGTACATATAACGCCATAACATGGTAACCACAAAAGTTCAACTAACCACAACTCACAAGTAAATTTCCATAAGTTTACAAGATTCAACGTGTTTACAAGTGCAACGGTTAATAAGTAACATGTTTCACCTCAAAGTGTGAAAATATGAAAAAGGGGTATAGAAATACTCACTTGGCGATTAAGTATATATTGGATGGTTAATATGAAATAATAACGCGCGTCGTTTCAACGAATTCCTTTACAAGGTACCTAAAACATATTTATTACAAGATTAAGTTCGACAATAAGTTTAACATTTAGACGTGAACTAAGGTTTTAGGATTTTGGGGTTTTGTATATTATATTTGTTCGAAAGAAATATGTCTTTTCTAGAAATGAAATTAAGTTTAATATATTAAGTTTTAACGTTTTAACGCGAACTAGGGTTTTAGGTGGAACTTGGGGTTATTTTTATAAATAAAGTTAATAAACTATTATTTATACTTTGTTTGATAACAGGATGTATCACTTATATAAAAAAAGAATTAAATCCTTTTTTAATAACTTGCGTATTATGACATATATTTGAAACTATATTTATCTTGATAAATCTTTAACCAATGAAAACATAAGATTCAATAACAATTTAAAGAATAATTGGACAACTTAAATTATTATATAAATCCATTTATAATAATTCTTACTTATAATTTTTATAATAAAATTTTAAAATATTTTATAAGAATAATTTATAGAAAATATTTTATTGATTTTAGAAGATTAAAAGTTTGTAAAATCATTTATACAATTTTTAAGAAAACTTAATCCTTAATAATTTGTGAAATTTAACTATGAAATACATATAATTTCTACGAGAAATTCATAATTACGTTTACATCGTGACCAATAATAATTTAATCTTTTAAACTATTATTTAAAGTCTATTTTTATAAAAATAAACTAAGTATAATATTTGTAACTTAATATTTTATAAAAAATATTAAAGTATTTAAGGTTATAATTTATAAAAAGATACATAGATAATTTTTAAAAATAAACAAAGTTTACAAAACGAATTTTTATAATTTTTAGAAATTTATTATAATTAATTTAAGGCTGAAAAGGCCCTAAAAAAGTAGTTGAGGTCAACCGGGTTCGAACCCGTGACCTTTAGCCCAGAATCCCACTCACACACCAGTAGACCAAGGCCGTGGCCGCGGTTTAAGAATAGGTTTAAATGTTTTAAACACCATTTCAGAAACTCCCCCAAATCATACGAGCCCTAGTTCGATCGAAGCCCCAATTGAACCCAAATTCGATCTCGATGGTGTCTGAAATCATGGGGCTTTTGTTCCCCATGAAGAATCGAGTGTGTGGGTGTGTTCAATTACCCATTTGATGTCGTTCTGAAGTTAAACCAGATGAAGAACAGGTCGCGGTCTATGTCGAATCATAAGTTGAGAAATCGATGATTATAATCGAATTCCTCTTGTGAGAAGCTTCTAATCGTCATCACGAACTATAACCCTCAATCAATTTGAAGTTTTGAAGTCCCGAAGGTGGTCTTCGACCAAGTTGCAGGTCGACAATGAAGATGATGATCAGTGGAGTAATTTCGAGTGTTTCAGATCAAATTAAAGTCGATGGGAGGTTATAAATGATTAAACGATTGTGTGTGCGTATTTAATTTGATTATAATTGTTGTGTGAGTGTATTCATGAGCTGGATCGAATCCGAGGCTAAAAGTGAATATTTTTAGCCGTTTTTGACTAATTCAACGCCTATTTTCGTTGGATACCTGTTCGAATGGGATCCAAGAAATGATTTGGTCAAATTGTGGGGTTCGAAATCGAGTGTTTTAGTCGATTTATGCTTCGCCGGAGGATGGTCGGAATCCGGTGCCGGAGTTCGCCGGAAAGTCGGGGAGGAAAAGGGGCCGGGGGGTTGGGTTGTAAAATTTCAATTTACAATAATGGTCCCTGCGGTTTGAATTTTATTATTTTATGCTTAAAACTTCCTTTTGAAGTTTGATAAATGACCAAACACCCCCTACTCTTTATTATTATTATTATTATTATTATTATTATTATTATTATTATTATTATTATTATTATTATTATTATATTAAGATTATTATTATCATTAACATTATTATTATTATTATTATTATTATTATTATTATTAACATTATTATTATTATTATTATAAAAATACACATCGTGAAATACGGGATGTTACACTGAAGAAGTTAAAATTGGGCTGCAATCTAATATTAAGTGGGCTTAAAAGTCATAGGCTACGAGTATGAACCTTTCGGAGTTCAGACATTCGTTGAGATAGATAAAGTCAGTTTTAACCTGACATCTGGGAATGAATCTGGGCTTTATCCCGGGTTCGAACCTGACAGGGAGTGAAGGTTTACCCATTCCACGGGGTTCATGTGCATCAGGTGGGCTGGGTCTTGTGGGCGATCGAGTAGTCGACCTTGGGCATAGCCCCGAAAAGGTAGGTTTACACCCAAGATCTTAGCCGTTCCAAAAAAAAAAGATAAAGTCAGTTTTGACATTAAAAAAAAAGATAAAGTCAGTTTTATTTTAGAGGAGTTTCGGGGTTCGCACCCAAGAACAAATTGATGTCCGTGTGCCGAGTTTCTAAGACTATGAGGAACAAGGCATTCTAAGGAAGCCCCAAACTCATATCATTGCGCCACGTGGCGCCAACTAGATAGTGGGGCTTTTCCTTCCTTTTTGTTGGAGTAGGGCATTCTTTGGAATGCCTCTTTTTTTTCTTTTTTTCTTTTTTTTTAAATTTTATTTTAACTTTCAAAAACACCATTCAAGGCGTTCTATATAGGAAGTTTGGGAGGATTTCAAGCCCTAGAACGCCCCATGGGGCAATGTAGAGGGCGTTCTGGGGCATTCTGGGGCGTCTTATGGGGCATTTCATGGGCTATAACGCCCTTCTCCTCATAGTCTAATCATACCAAGTCCGGTCTGAGGAGATGTCAGGTTAGCAATCGTTCAGGGCTCAAACTTTCAGTTAGACCTAAAAAATATATGTTTTTGAGGTGTACATTAAATTAATTAATGTTTTAAAACTCGATAGCATATTTTAAAGATGATCATGTTAACCCAATTAAGTTTAAAAAATTAAGAATGTAGCACATGGACCGATCCGAAATCTATGGACCGGCATTGAATTATTTTATAAAAACTTTTCATCTAACAAATCTATACAGTGGCACCCATCTTAATGCATATTATATGCATCTTCGTTCTTTAGGCATCACTGGGTGTTTGTACTTCGGGACACTCGATGAAAGAGAGACAATATTTAGAGTTTAAAGTGTACTTTTTAAAACTAAATAATAGTAAAATTAACTTTTTTTTATAATTTCATCTAGGTGTTTGTAAAACATTCATAAATTTATTTTCGAGCTCTTGCTATTTATGAAGTTGCTTATATTTAACTAGGCTAATACCTCGTGTATTAAACGGGTTGAATAAATAAATTATTAAATAATTAGTAAAGATAATTTAAGAATTATAAAACCATACTTGAAAATAAAATACGATTATAATTACATGTAAATAGCTACCTTGAGTAAATTCTTAAACTTTTGTTTTATAAAAAATTATGATTTTTAAATATTTTGTTTTAAGTAAAATAAATTTTGTTAAAAAGTTCGTTGCTTTTTATCCCTAAAAGTGTGTTTTAAATTTTAAAAAAAATAGATTTATAATTTATTAAATTGTACGTTTTTTAATTTAAAAATGGTATGAATAATATTATTAGCATTGGATATTAGTTTTAATAATAGAGAGAAATGAGAAAGTTAGTATGATAAGGTTTACGATTGTGTCACGTCTTATCTTATTTATTCTTTATTATAGATAGATAGATAGATAGATAGACAGACAGATAGATAGATAGGCTAGAAAATCATTCATTGAACGAATTATAGTTAGTAATAAACACAAAAATTTAAAGTACGGTATTTTAAAATAAGATATGAATTATATATATGTAACAGTTCAAGTAAATAAAACAATTATATTATTATTTTTAACTCTTTTATCTAAATAGTTTTATTTTTAAACATTCGTTCACCTTTTTATAATTTTTTAAATAATGATCGATTAAAATATTTTGTTTCAAAAATATTTCATGTTTTAGAAAATTTCATATTCTATATTTTTTTTATTATTAGTTCTATTTTAATAAAAGATGTGAATTTTGATTTCTTAATAAATCTAATTTTAAAAAGATATATTGATTTTAAAAAATCTAGATAAGAGAGAGAAATATAGCAATTAATAAAATTGATCTTTAATAAGAGAGAGAAGTTAGTTTTGATGTTTAAATTACTATAATACCCTTTTGAATAAAAAACAATATGAGTATGTCTAAAAAATGACAAGCGGCAAAAAAGTGAGTCAAGAGAATGACAAGTGACAAAAAATAAGTCAAGAGAATGACAAGTTGTAAAATAAACATTCTTTTATTAAATATTATAGATTATAGATGTAGATTCTGCAGTAGTGACGTGTTAACCCCTTCCAGATTAGATTTTACAAGTTCACACTTGTGTAAGCCTGGAATCTTTACCTTCACAATTATAAATTAAGAGACGTCAACTTAACTTGAGAACTATGATCTCGCAAAATATTGAATAGAAGTAAGTGTGCATCCTTAAATCTTATACTTTATGTTTAGTTTATCTGGACTACAATCCACACCAATGACAAATGAAAATCATCAAGTTTAATACTTTAAAGAGAACCATACTTCTCATGAGAAAGAATTTAAGAACGAAAATTCTCATATATGCATATCGATCTTGTTTGTGCAAGTGTTTTGGTTAATAAGACCTTACAAGACCTTAATTATTAATTGCACAAACCTTTATTTTCAATCATTTGCTGGGATTTGTATTGGTTTGGAGTATGGAATTGTTTGTGTACAATGGCAATTTTTATTTGGATATTAGAGATAAACTAGTGTTAAGCTCCCTGCATTACGGCAGGGAGTGTAAAACCATCCCAAATAGCACCAATGTCATACCACTATTAGTGGCCACCAACACTGAAAAAGCTCTTGTATTAAAATAAAAATAAAAACGGAAAAATAAAACCGAAAGAAAATTAGACGTAAAAACATTGAACCATATTTGCACATTAAAAACGTTAAAAACAATAATAAAGTCCATCTAGGACACGTTAAACAGGAAAAAATAGGCGTAACGTTGAATCATACTTGCACATTACGGCGTATTAACTCATAAAATTTAGATCAAAATGTAAAATGAAAAATTTGCAAAAGATGAAAAGTATAGAGGACTAAAGTTGAAAGTGAAAAATTATAGGGGTTAAATAGTAAAAGATGTAAAAGTATTGAATTTAGAATTAAAAAAAACAATAAATGTACAATTTTTAATGCTCATTGGACAACCATTGATGCATCTTTAACTTTATAATTAGTAATATTTAAATAGTGGAAGCACAAATCATTATAGAAATTTACATGCTAATGTCATTAGCATTGAGAACTATATATATTAAGTATTATGTGTGTGCATTCATTGTGGTCTTGTACGCTGATTGGCATAATTTTGTCTACACTACGTATATCATGCATGACTTATGGTGTGTCATTGCTTGTGCCTTTTAACAATTTTATACATTGTTTTTCAGTTGTGTTTAAGATGTTTTTTGGTTAATTATGTGTAATCATTTGTACTTGGATTAATAAATTGTGTAGTTAGATGTAGGTCTGGCTTAATCGATCTGGAGGTCCCAAACAAACTAAAATTATAAGGACCTTCATGTGTAACTTTTTTTGCCCTTTTAGATACATCACATTCATACTTCAAATTTTAGTTTGACATTTAAATTGTTTTTTATAATCTCTCTCACACAATGTAAGTCAAAAGAAAATGTAGGTAATCAATTCAGAATGATTAAACAAGCAAGTCTAAAATAGCATACTAGTGAACAAAAAAAAATTCTAAAACTAAAGAGAATACTAAAAACGACAAAGTTGATCGAGTTAAATATTAAAAAAAATTAACTATTAAAGTATAATCCTAAATCAAATATTAAGAATGTAACTAAGTATAATCCTAAATCAATATTGCAAAACCCACAAAAAGCTACAAATAAGATAAATTAATATTGCAACCTAATTTCTAAATCAACAAGCCTAACCATAAAAACCAAGGTTGAAACAAGACAAAATTTAAGATTTTAAAAGTCAAACACAAATTAACCTTTTAAGATATTAAAGAAGCAACAGCCTCAAAAGTCGACGATTCGATGGAATTTCATAGTAGAATTTGTGGAGAACAACTCTCCGCCGCACCATGCCACCACCGCCCCAAGATTCCGGAAAACAATTCTCCACTCGCCGGACCTTATTGGCATCGCTTGAGCCAGAGACCTCTTTCTTTCGAGGCTCCGAAATCAAAATAGGATTAGACCACTATTCGTTTGAATGTCAAAAATTGAAATTAGATTAGCCGATTAGATCATAAGAAATAAAAAGTAGTAGACGAATCCGTTCATCACTTCCGTCTGATCATATGCTCGTCTCCTCTTTCTCTAAGTATTATAGATTCCCGCTTCTCTATTCTTTTGGGCTTGAAATCCCATGTTCCATGCATACATATGTATATATAAATCTGAAAAATAAGGGTCCTTATTTACTAAGGGGCATCAAGCCCCTTGCTTCACCTGGGATTTAGTTGGGCCGATCCTTGTTAGATGCAACGTAAATAAGAAGCATGCTTATAACGTACTGTGTAGCATGAATCTATATCGACACATATACCTCTCGCCTAACATAAGTTTGCATTATGGTTGCTTTCTACGCTTAACAATTTAATTTACTTTACACAAGAACTCAACTATATATACACAACGACAACGTATAAAATGGCCTCACAAGGTAATAATATGCACGTTAATTTATATTGACGCATGTAATTCTCGACCCTATCAAAACATTGTTGTGTTTAGTGACTTTCTTCATCCTTTGTAATTGCCTCACATTCATCTATGGATTATAGTCTCAAGTTTAATTGGTGTATTGTTCACACATCCACGTACTAACGTGCATAGGCGAAGCTCAGTGAGGGCCGGAGGGGGCACCCGGACCCCCTTTTTTCGTCAGTAGTGTTAATTTTTGGCCCGTCAGTATAAATTTTCGGCCCAGTAGTATAAATTTTTAATACTTAGAGTCCCCCCCCCCAAAAAAAAAAAAAAAGTTGTTTACTTTCGCTCCCGTCCCCCCTATAAGCCCCTCTAAGGTAGGTCAAGCTCCACCACTACTCATGTGTCTCACGTAGTTCTTGTCTATTGCTTTTGTTACGTTTACTCTAGTCTCAAGCTCGATTGGTTTTCTATTTGTTTTGTGTAGTTCTAAATGACTTGAGATTAAGATACTAGGGGTTCAACTCAAATTATCCGGATTAAATCAACTAAATTACCAAAGTACTCGTGGCCCTTTGCAAAGGGTGCCCGAGTAGCCTAATGGTTAGAAAGAAAATGTGTGTGTAGCATGTTAAGTGTGAGTTGTAGGTACATAATTACATATAGTTGTTAGCGTTAAAAGAACTTAGAATTGCAGTTGTTTGTAAATTTTGGGAGGAATTGATAGTTGTGTAGTTGTGTTACATGTGTCATGAATTGCATGTGTTACATAGTTATGAATTATAATAATGTGAATGTGGCTGTTCTCTCTTGAAAAATGAATGAAAGAACAAACTTGGAGGCTTGCTTTTTGTTTTCTAAGTTGTTAGTCTAATTACTTACTTGCCACTCGCCGACTCGTTGGAACATTTTCATTTATTACTAAAGGTCCACGTGACTTCAAACTTAAAAAGTAACTCTAAAGTCACTCGTTCAGACATTTTTCTATTGTTTATGTTGTGGTCCACCTGATTCAATTATCCAGTACTATTTTTTTTCATCGTCTTGCTTCAAGCTTCTTGCTAAAATATAATTTAATTATCTCGCTCGGAAAGGAAAAAAATTAACTAAAATGATAGTTTAATAGAGTCCCCCGTTAACAAGTGTATAATGCGACTCTAAAGATATCTAATAACATTTTAAAATGAATTCAACTTGTGATATAAACATGTTATTTTTATCAACTAACGCAAGATTTAAGTCTACTGAATACATCCCTCCTACAAAATTGACAAAATATAACATGATGATTAACTAGATGATTACAGCTCACGCGTTGCTGCAAAAGCACGTTAAAATTAAAAGAAAATTTAATAAAGTTATCTTAGGTACCTCATCTTTTACCACACCCTTGATACATGTTCGATGCTAGTAGATAAATTAGTAAATTTAATATTATAATGTAATAAAGTTATCTCTAATCTTTAATAAATTATAAATTAAAATAAATTCTCACTTTAGGGTAACAAAGGAAACTTTAAAATCATCTTTTGCCACACTTCAGGGTAATAAATGGAATCTCATCTTCTCTTATTCATCGTGTAACTGTACAACAACTTAAAAAAAGACATGTTGAAACTGCTCATCGCTTGACGCTCGTTCGATACTCATTTGGAATTTGTTTGAATAATAATCATTCGAACTTCTGCTTGATTGTAAACGAGTCGATTACGAGCAAATGTCCGCTCGGCTCGGTTCGGTTTTAATTATTTTTTGTTTTTTTTATATATAGTTTATACATAGCACTCTAGTAGATCTGGTCTATATATACAAATATACAATTATAGTTATACATATTAAAACAATCAACCTAATAAAAAAATAGCATTAAGCATTAAACTGAAATTCTAAGTCGCCATGAGAAAATTTTAACTCTGCTTATACTCTTAGTCGATCATCTCTCGTTCTCACATATCGTTATCTACAATATGCCCACCGCCTCATTGCCTACAGTCTTAGCCTCATCGTCAGACAAAACGTATTGTTATTCATGAAAATGTTATGTTATGAAATGTGACTGCTTTTTAAACTATTAAAATCTAAAACCCAACATTATCATCGTCTCTCATCGCAATATAAATCAGATGACACACTAGATAGTTGAGTTGTAAAAATTGTTTGCCGCTCGTTTACGCTCGCTCGATGCTCAATCGAAAAATTCACGCTCGAAAAATGCTCATTTGATTTTCATTCGATTGTAAATGAGCCGATCAAATCGGTTCGGTTTAGAAACGCGCTAAGCACGAGCAAAAAGACCCGCTCGGTTCGGCTCGAATTATGAACAGCCCTAAAAATATACCAACTAAAAAACAAAAAACATCAGTGTTCATCAAAGTTCTCTATTCATATAAAGGTAATTAGTTATGCTCCTTATATTCACATTTGCCAACTACAATTATAATTATTTACATATACAATATTTTGTGTTTATACTCTTATTCTTAACCATTTCAATAACGGAAATTATTTTAACCTATTAAACCTTAAGGTTTGTATATTGTATTAATCTTCGACCCTCATGCTAACTCTGTCTACAGAGCTAGTGATAGTATGATAGGTCTACCAAACATAATGTTTTGGGGGAGTGGCATTTGACATCTTCCTCTGTATATATACATACATGCATAAAACAATAACACATAAACACCTTATATTACATTTACATGTCTCTTTGATCAAACCACATCTAAAATGCCTATCACCACAGTTAAACCACTCGCTAGACGATCAGCAAACTACGCCCCATCGTTATGGTCATTTGATCATATTCAAGCACTTTCTAGTCAATATGTAGTATGTAGCAGTTCTATTTTCATTTATGCTTTTGTTTCTAGTAGTAGATATGATATGCTTCAACTAATGTTCACTATTTAGGGAGAAGGGTATAATGCAAGAGCTGATGCTTTGAATAATGTCGTGAAGATGATTATACACGAAGTAGGAAGTCCATGGAGTACGCTACAGTTGATTGATGAGTTGCAGAGACTCGAAATATCATATCATTTTGACGACGAAATAAGAAATGTTTTGGAGGTGATTTATAACAATTACTGTAAAAATCATGTCGAGTGGAATATAACGGATTTAAACCTTAGAGCCCTTGGATTTCGACTAATGAGACAACATGGTTATCATGTTCCTCAAGGTATAAGTTTTAAGAAAGTTGTATTCATAAATAACATACTTAAAGATCTAGAAGAAAACAACTTGAAATTATGTACTAACTTAAGTTGTATGTTTGTATTTGTTTAGAGATATTTCACAACTTTAAGTACAAGACTCAAAACTTAAGCCACATTCACTCAAGGATATGACGATAATGTTGAATTTGTACGAGGCTTCGTATCATTCATTCAAGGGTGAAAGCATATTGGACGATGTGAGAGATTTTACAACTAAATATCTCAAAGAAAATCATGACAAGATGGATGAGAGTATATCATCATTAGTAACTCATGCTTTGGAGCTCCCATTGCATTGTAGAGTGCCAAGAGTAGAGTCAAGATGGTTTATCGGAGCATACGAGAAAAGAAGTGACATGAATCCCACATTGTTGGAGCTTGCAAAATTAGATTTCAACATGGTTCAAGCCGTTCATATTGAAGACATAAAACATGATTCAAGGTATCATTTTTATCTCACTTGCGAGCAAACTATTTGTTAAAACATGATTTTATTTGACAAATTGATTACAGAGCTTCACTAATACAAGCTATTTAGAACCGAAAATACAAAATGTAGAACGATGTTACACTAGTCGGTGAGATTTAGCTTCATGAAGTGAAGGTGACAGATGAGGGGTTGCAACTTATATGGTGCAGAACAGCAAGCAAGCAAGATGAATTGATCAGCAAGATGAAGTTGAATAGGGAGAACAATTGAGAATGAGAGAGCTCGTTTCTTGTCTTTTCAGCCCTAAGCCAAAAAGATCCTTATATACCCGAGGAGAATTAACAAAAGACAGCTACGATCCTTGATACTTTCCTTAATTCTCTAAATCAGTCCCTCCAGTTGTAACCAGCTCATATCATGCCAAAAATAAAACATAACAAATATATTAGAAGATTTAATATGAATTAATTTCTAAAATAATATAAATCATACCATAGAATTAGTTAATTTTAACATGCCCCCTTAATTCGATGGTGTGAAAAGGTCTACAAGCTGTAGTTTTTTACATAAAACCTTGTGTTGAGAGATTCCCAATCCTTTAGTAAAGATGTCAGCTGGTTGCTCAGTGGTATCAATTTTTTTCACTTTAAGCACTCCAGCAACGACCTTTTCTCTAATAAAGTGAAGATCAATTTCAAAATGTTTTGTCCGGTCAAGAAATATCGGATTAGCGGATATATGAATAGCTGTCGTGTTATCACAATATAAGGGTACAGGAAGTTGACAATCAACCTTTAAGTCTGCTAATAATTTTGTTAACCATATCACCTCACACCCTGCCATAGCCATAGCTCTATACTCAGCCTCAGCGGATGATCGAGAAACAGTTGCTTGTTTCTTGCTTTTCCACGATATAAGGGAGTTGCCAAGGTACACACAGTATCCTGAAATGCATCTTCGAGTAGCTAAACATTTTCCCCAGTCAGAATCTGCATAAGCTATTAGATTTAGGCTGCTACTTTTGCTAAACAAACAGCCTTTACCCGGAGATTCCTTTAGGTACCTTAGCAATCTCATTGCAACTTTGAGGTGTGAGTTTAGAGGCTTGTGCATAAATTGGCTTAGGCACCCGACAGTATATGATATGTCGGGACGGGTTAGGGTTAGGTATATTAATTTTCCAATTAGCTTTTGATAGCCAGTGACATCAGACAATTCGGAATCATCCTTATAAGAATTCTATTTATCAGTCACGACTATGTTTTGTTCAATTGGATTGCTAACTGGTTTGGACCCAAGCATCCCAAACTCATTTAAGAGATCAAGACAGTATTTTCTTTGGGATAAGACTAAGCCTTCATTGGATTTTAGCACTTCAATGCCTAAAAAATATTTAAGCTCCCCGAGGTCTTTTATCATGAATTCTGACATTAGACTAGATTTGACCTTTTCTAGATCAAAAAGATTATTTCCGGTTAGAATAATATCATCTACATAAACAAGCAATGCACAAACTGATGCATTTTCAGTTTTTACAAACAGAGAGTAGTCATTTTTACTTTGTTTGAACCCAATTTGGGTTAAGGTATTAGTTAGTTTCTCATTCCATTGTCTAGAGGCTTGTTTCAGCCCATACAAAGATTTAACGAGCTTGCATACTTTAGTTTCATCTTTACTATAGTATCCTTCAGGTAAAGTCATATATACTTCCTCATTAAGTGAGCCATATAGGAAAGCATTGTTGACATCTAATTGGCATAGGGTCCAATTATTTTGAACCGCAACACTAATGACGCACCTTATAGTTTCCATTTTTACAACAGGGGCGAAGGTCTCATCGAAGTCTAGGCCTTCCCTTTGACTGTAGCCTTTTGCTACGAGTCTAGCTTTGTAACGCTCAATCTCCCCATTTGATTTACATTTTATTTTGTAGATCCATTTACATCCTATGGGTTTTCTGTCTTTTGGAAGATCAGATAAAACCCATTGTTGTTTTTAAGTAAAGCTTCCATTTCAAGATTCATGGCATTTACCCAGTTTGGGTCTTTTGAAGCTTCTTTGAAGTTTTTTGGTTCTACAGTTTTGTTAAGATTTGACACGAAACAAAGATTTTCGAGGGATAGGTTGGAGTAGTTGACAACCTTTTCAATTCCATATTTGACCTTTCCTTCTACAACATATTCGTCAAATTTTCGTGGAAGTGTTGATTCTCTAGCAGATCTCCTAGGAGCTGTTGTTTTTTGTTGATTAGGCCTTATATCACCCTCAGATTCATTTGATTCAGTCCTTGGGGCTGCATTGGGTTCTACCCTCCTGGTGTCCTGTGCAGTGGTATTACCTTGATTCTGAGCTAGGGGTTCCGAGTAAGAGTCATCGTCAGAAGGTGTACTTCTGTAGGACTGCTCGGCTGCGATTTCTTCGCCACGCCACTCGAAACCTCCTGATTCAGAATCGGCAGCCTCTGTCGAGGTGTCCAGTTGCTGAACCTCAATACCTTGCCCCTCCTGATCATTTGACACCTTCATCTTATCATCGGGTGTGGGTGCTTTGTTTTGCATGGTTTTTTCAAAAACTGTGTCAAATAGATTTAGTCCATCTAGAAAGTTTGAACCTTTTTGTTTAAGTGGAAAAACGTCTTCGTAAAACTTTACATCTCTGGAAAAAAATGAGGTTTTTCGTTCTAAGTCCCACATTTTATATCCCTTTTTTTCAACAGAATATCCAATGAAAACACATTTGATTGACCTTGAATCAAATTTATTTGTTGTGTTTAAATTTGTGCAAAAACAAAGACACCCAAAACTTCTAAGATGGAAAAGGAAGGTTTAGTGTTAAATAGCAGCTCATATGGAGATTTACCAGCTAGAATAGATGAAGGGGTCCTATTAATTAGGTAGGTAGCTGTCAATACACATTCATTCCACATATTAAGAGGAAAAACATAAGAGACCTTGCTGTGTTAAGTAAGTGTCGGTGTTTTCGTTCAACAATGCCATTTTGCTGAGGTGTGTATGCACACGAAGTTTGGTGTATTACACCATTTTGTTCAAAAAAATGTTCTGTTTGTTTGTTGATAAATTCTGTTCCATTATCAGTTCGACACACTTTGATATTTTGTTTAAATTGTGTTTCAATTAGTTTGAAAAATCCAATGATGTGTCTAAGCACTTCATCTTTTGATTTTAGAAGATATGTCCAAACTGCCCGAGAATAATCATCCACGATAGTTAAAAAATATTTGTGACCTTCTCTACTTGTTACCCTGAATGGTCCCCATAGATCCATGTGAACTAGATCCCCTAATTCATTAGATTTATGTTTACTCGGTTTAAAAGTAGACCTGGTTTGTTTGGCCTGATGACATACTTCACATGGGTCAGTTGGTTTGCAATTTTTAAGTGGTAAGACGTCTTTTAAAACATGTAGCACTTTATCAGATGGGTGTCCCAACCTGTTGTGCCACAACTCAGCAGAGATCATGGCCGAGTTGTTAAAGGTAGAGTTACAAAAAGACTGACCCTTGTTCATGGTGTTGATAAAATATAAGCCTCCTAACTCGTTACCAGTTATCAGGAGTTTCTGGTGCCGAAAGTCCTGAACATAACATGTGGATTCAGTAAATAGGTTGTATACTTTGTTTTCCTTTGCCATTTTATTAACAGAGAGTAAGTTTACATTGTATTCTGGGATAACCAACACATCTTTAAGTGTAACATGTTCAGAAAGTTTTAGGTTCCCAATTTTAGTAATGTGGGCTTTTGTTCCATTTGGATGAGAAACAGTAAGATTTAATTCAGCAACATTCGTGCAATTAATTAAGCCTTTGTCGGACGCCACCATGTGTTGGTTGGCACCAGAATCAATGATCCAATGATCAGAAAAATTAATGTTTTTGAAGCTGTTTAGACATAAAAAAGTGTTCCAGCCTATGGAACAAAAAAGATTACCTGACATGTTTGAGCTGGGATGGTTGCTTTCGGGCGTTTCACAAATCAAGGACATGATTTTGTTGACCTGTTCAGGTGTAAAAGGAAAAGAACTAGTTTGAACAGAGTTAGCCATTTTTGTTTTATCTTGATTTGTTTTTGATTGTTGAGCTCTTTGTAGATTAGACTTTTTATTATAGTTAGAAGGATAACCCACAAGCTCATAACACTTGTCAGCAGTGTGCCCAGTGAGTTTGCAGTGAGAGCACTTGAGAGGCTCTCTTTTAGTTAGTTTTTTTCTCGGGTCAGGTCCTCTAGCAACAAAGGCAGTGGACTGAGCTTTCCCGGAAGGATTGAGGGACCGGTGAGACTCCTCATTGGAGATTAATGCAAAAGCATTTTTGACAGAAGGCAAGGGTTCCTTAGACAATATATGGGTTCTTAGTGGCTGATAAGTGTCATCAAGACCCATTAAAAATTGCATAAGTTTAATTCTTTGATTAAAATTGGTGATGTCATTCGCAGCGGCGCAGGTGCATTTAGGAAGATTAATTATAGTGTCATATTGTTTCCACATGCAGTTTAGTTTATGATAATAGTCAGAAATGGAGGAACCATTTTGATGTGTAGAGTTAATTTGTCTATGTAGATCATAAACAACCGACCCATTTATTTTATTGTACGTTTCCTTTAATTCATCCCACACATCAGACGCTATTTTTGAAAAAATTTGCCCCACATAAAGTTCTTCGCTAATAGAGTTAAGAATCCAAGAAAGAACAACAGAGTTGCACCTTTCCCATTGAGTAGCGAGCATGGGATTATCAGTTGATTTAACACAAGTTCTGTCAATAAAACCCGTTTTATTCTTCACTAAGAGTGCTAATTCCATTGAACTAGCCCATATGGAATAATTTTCAGTTCCAGTCAATTTAATATTTATGATGGATAAGTTATTAGTGTCTGATGCGTGAAGATATAAAGGATTACCAAAATCAAGATTGCTCATTTTTTCAATGGGATCAGGTGGATTAACAGCAGCCATTTAATCAGGTTAGAGAACAAATAAAACACACGAACACACAGTTGCTATTAACCCTTTAACCAACCAGATACCCGGTCAATTTGTTGACTGGCCAAGTGGAAAAAGGGAGCAGAAAAAAACAGAGAATAAGAAGATGAACACAAAAATCCTTAAAAAATGCCTAAAAAGCAAGTGGACAGGGGATGTCTCTCCCTGTTTCAATACAGATGCTGGTACCCCTAACCCAGCCAAATAATGCCTAATGCAGAGTAATAATAAAGGAGAGTTTAGAATGGTCTCACAGAAAGAGTGCCCTTATTTGATATTTTGATTAAAGCAGCCTTTAGTCAGCAGATTATTAGTCTTGGGTGATTGAATCCCAAGTGATAGATCTTAAGAATGCTTCCTTTAAACAGAGAATGTGCTTTGCTCTTTTTTTGCCCCAAGATTGTGATCTGTAGATATCAAATTGCGAGAGATCGTATCAAACGATGACTCACTCAAAACTTCCTCAATGATCTGAAAAAAAATCAAACCAAAAACCAGATCACAGATATACAATAGGTGTAAAAAGCAAGAAACAATTAAATGTTCAACAGTCCCTTCACTAGGGTTTATCTTAGAAACTAATAATGAATCGATTTGTCAATAATAATCAGTTATCATGAGCACCAGGCTCTGATACCATGTTAAAACATGATTTTATTTGACAAATTGATTACAGAGCTTCACTAATACAAGCTATTTAGAACCGAAAATACAAAGTGTAGAACGATGTTACACTAGTCGGTGAGATTTAGCTTCATGAAGTGAAGGTGACAGATGAGGGGCTGCAACTTATATGGTGCAGAACAGCAAGCAAGCAAGATGAATTGATCAGCAAGATGAAGTTGAATAGGGAGAACAATTGAGAATGAGAGAGCTCGTTTCTTGTCTTTTCAGCCCTAAGCCAAAAAGATCCTTATATAACCGAGGAGAATTAACAAAAGACAGCTACGATCCTTGATACTTTCCTTAATTCTCTAAATCAGTCCCTCCAGTTGTAACCAGCTCATATCATGCCAAAAATAAAACATAACAAATATATTAGAAGATTTAATATGAATTAATTTCTAAAATAATATAAATCATACCATAGAATTAGTTAATTTTAACACTATTTAGTTACCACATGTTACACACATACTATATTTGATTTGCTTTCGTATAATACTACGAATAGGTGGTGGAGAAGTACAAGATGGGCTACAAAGCTGAGCTTTATTCGAGATCTCATATAACATGTTAATAGACACTTCGATCCTCATCCTTTCGTACCTTAAGAAAGCAGTAACTGAATCATCTTTGATATTTTAATTACAATTTGTTATGTTTATTTGTTATATAATTGTATAGGCGGTGTTTATCATTTAATTAATAAAGGGGTTCAGGTCTTACTTTGAGCAAAAAAATACTCAGAGTTGATGTAAGGGTCTTTTTAGCAATGGGTTTTCTACTGAGTAGGTTAGGGTGCGGTCCCGACTGGGAAACAGATAGATGAACCCGATTAAAATAACACCTATCATTCGAACCAGGGTTGTACATTTATCATTCAAAATAAAAAAAATATATCACTATTAAGAAGACAAGCACGTGTGACCTCTATAATGGTCGCAAATGCTCTTTTCAAATTTTTTTTGTAATTTGTTTCTGCAGCTAGTTAAACCATGGTGGGTAATTTGTGAAATTAATTTGTGTCAACGTAAGGAGAAAATCACACCAATATAGTAGTTATGTTATAAGGAGAAAATCACACCAATATAGTAGTTATGTCAACGATAAGGTTGTAGAATTTTTATCCTTAAATCAAGTGTCGGGAATTATATGTTGCTTTCATTTCATACATGTTTTCTAGTACTATTGATCTTCAAATTCCGTAGTAGTTATGTTATAAGGTGTTCAGCTAGACCTTTCGAGGCATTTAGTTATAGACATGGTGGAACTAGAGAGATTTATGAGGTGTAATAAAATATTCAGTCAATTTTATATTAATAAGAGTATTGAATGGATGATAATCATTTCAAGTTGACAGGTTGAATAGTTAAACCTGCACCTGCACCTTACACACATATATATATTCGTGTAGAAAATAGGAACCCTAAATCAAGCACGTACAAATACGTACAAAAACGTTTCGTAGCTAATCTTTATTAGTTACACGGATTATCATTTGTGTTAAAGTTTTGTCATGAAAATACTATGATCTTAAACGTCACACATTTACTTGTTAAATTTAGTAATGAGCAATCTACATACGCCATGTTTAGTCATTTTAACCTTAACGTAACTTATTTATAATGCGTGTCCTTAAAATCATCAGCTTAGATGTTATGTACTTATGTTCTCCGTCACGTTGCGGTTTCAAATTAGAATGTTTAATTTAGAAAAAAAGGCTTCCGTACAAACATTTCAAGCTTGCTTGTCGCGCAATTTACAACCTTCGTTCTTCATCTGGTGGTCGATGATCGTCATCAATTTTAATTATTGTTTCAGTTTGTTCATTCAATCAAACCCAATGAGATTCACAAAATTTATGCACATTCAAATTCCACCCACCACCATCATCCCTAATGGCCTCAACTATAGTGCATACGGCCACCTCATTCAGCACTGCACCGATCACCGTCTTCTCCGGCGAGCTAAACTCCTCCATTGCAAACTCATCATCTCCTCCGTCACCCTCGACAACTTCTTAGCGTCAAAGCTCATCACTTGTTACTCCAAAAGCAACAATCTTTTTGATGCCCACAAGGTGTTTGACGAAATTCCCAACAAGAACACTTTCTCTTGGAACGCGTTGATCATGGGGTATTCGATGAACAATAGGCACACTGAGGCCCTGAAGCTATTTGGGTGTTTGTTGTCTTCCTCATCGGCGTCGGTTAAACCGGATAATTTTACTGTTACATGTGTGCTAAAGGCTTTGTCTTCTTTGGGTTGTGAATTTGGGATTGGTAAGATGTTCCATTGTTATGTAATGCGGAACGGGTTGGATTGTGATATCTTTGTTGTGAATGCTTTGATAACTTTCTATTGTAGGTGTGATGAGATTGTTTTAGCGAGAAGTTTGTTTGATTGTACACTTCATAAAGATCTTGTGACGTGGAATTCGATGATAGCAGGCTATTCACAAGGAGGGTTTTATGATAAATGCAAAGATTTGTATATCAAAATGATGGGTTTGGAAGATATCAGACCGAATGAGTTTACTGTGATCAGTGTCCTGCAAGCTTGTGCACAGTCGAATGATCTTGATTTAGGAATGAAAGTTCATAGGTATGTGTTGGATAATGAAATTAAAATAGACCTCCCTGTTTGCAATGCGTTTATCACGATGTATGCAAAATGTGGTAGCTTGGAATATGCTAGACAACTTTTTGAAGAAATGAGTGAGAAGGATGAAATTAGCTATGGCTCAATAATATATGGATACATGCTTCATGGTTTTGTTGATAAGGCTATGAATCTGTTTAGAACAATGGATAAACGGGGCTTGAGTACTTGGAATGCTGTGATATCGGGGCAGTTTCAAAACAGACAGTATGAAGCAGTAGTCAATTTATTTAATGAAATGCAGATATGTGGGTTCAAACCAGATACTGTAACACTTTCAAATATTTTTCCTACGCTTTCACATTTATCAAACCTAAGAGGAGGGAAAGAGATGCATGCGTATGCAATCAGAAACAACTATGACAAAAATATCTATGTAGCAACTGCAATTATTGATACATATGCTAAGTTAGGTTTTCTTAAGGGTGCACAAATAGTCTTTAATCAATCAAAAAAGAAGAGTGTTATTATATATACGTCGTTAATATCTGCATATTCTGCTCATGGGGAGGTACAATCAGCACTTGATTTATTTAATAACATGATTGACA
This sequence comes from Flaveria linearis, assembly GCA_024085815.1. Classification (NCBI taxonomy): domain Eukaryota; kingdom Viridiplantae; phylum Streptophyta; class Magnoliopsida; order Asterales; family Asteraceae; genus Flaveria; species Flaveria linearis. Next base: position 7,718,091 of record CM044011.1, read on the forward strand.
AAGGCATACAGCCAGATCCTGTTACATTCACATCTGTTTTATCAGCTTGTGCTCATTCTGGATTAGTAGATGAAGCTTGGAGGATATTCAACAGTATGTTAGAAGTATATAATATTCAGCCGTTAATGGAGCATTATGCTTGCATGGTAGGTGTATTAAGTCGGGCCTTAAAGCTTAATGAAGCCATAAATTTCATAAAGAACATGCCTTTTGAGCCTAGTGCAAGAGTCTGGGGTGCGTTGCTCAATGGGGCTTCGGTTTCTGGTGATGTTGAAATTGGGAAATTTGCTTGTGACCATTTGTTTGAAATTGAGCCTGAAAATACAGGAAATTATATTATAATGGCTAATTTATATTCTCAAGCTGGAAAATGGGAAGAGGCTGAAAATGTTAGATTGATGTTAAATAATATTGGGTTGAAGAAGATTGCAGGTTGTAGCTGGATTGAAACACCAGGTGGAATGCAAAGTTTTATTGCTAAGGATGTATCAAATGAAAAAACAGAGGAAATATATGCCACATTAGGAGGTTTATTTAATTTGATGAAAGATGAAAGGTATGCTGTAAGTGAAGATTTTCATGAGGAAAGTGTTTGTTGCTTACAACCAAATCATTCAATCCCACTGTAGAGGTAAAGTTTTCATCTTTCTCATAATACATTTTTCTTTTACATTATTCAAATTTGTTAATTATAGTTATCAAGGTCTTATTATTAGGGTTTATCAGTAATGGGCCATAGAACCAACATAGGTTTCTACAGGGACTTTAGGTTTCAATAGGGTTGATCACTTGTTTATATAACAGGCCTCCATTTTAATTATAACATTAAGATATTTTTTTCACTTTTACATGGTATCAGAGCTAAGGCTCCAGGTATGATGCAAACCATAGCCAGGGCGAGTTTTTCATTGCTGTCGGCTATTCCTGTCTAGACATGCGGCTTGTGTAGCCATCGTTTATTCACTATCTGTTCCAGAATTGCATAACCTTCAAATTTCCCGCTCTTCATTGCTGTTACTGTTCGAGTTTTACCATGTTTCGAGCTCCTGTTCTGATTCCAGCTTGTCCCTATTCCGGCTTTTATGTCCGTGCTCATATTCCAGATTCCTCTTCCTGCTCTTGCTCCGGATTCCATCCTTGATCTATATTTCTATTTGTGGTTGCGGGCATTTTCCAGCTTATTGCCACCTTGTTCCTGTCAAATTTCCAGTCCCAGATTCTCGTTCCAACTATGATTCCAGTACGCAACAACAGTTCAAGATGCAACATGAATGATGATGTTCTAGTTCTTAGGGACCAATGATGTTTCTAAATTTTATTTGTAACAAGATGGGCAAGACTAGCATGTATGCTCCAACTTAATGAGGGGTGTTAATTACTTAATTATAGATTTATAGTTATTTGGGTTTATTAGTAAATGATCCATAGACCCAATATAGGTTTCTCTAGTGATTTTAGGCTTCATTAGGGTTTATCACTTCCATTCTAATTACAACATTAAGATATTTTTCCTACTTTTACAAATTAAAACGACTTAAATGGTAGCATAATCTTGAACTTCTCGAAAGTTGCTTCCTGCATCTCAGACTATCCCCATCGTCAACCATTTCCTTGGGTCGGTCGCCACGTGAAGGAAGAAAACAATAAAAAAATATATTACTGCAACCCATCTTTACAACCAGATCGCACCACCAACCGTTGGTTGTGTTAAATCTTTTTACAAACTTGCTACATTTCAAATTTTAATTGGTTGGTGTTATATATATATATATTTTTTATAAAACTTATCGTTTAAATAATCTGAGGGCGGGCCTTGGCGCAGCGGTAAAAGCTGTTCCTAAGGGACCAAAGGTCTCAGGTTCGATCCATGGAAACGGCCTCCCCACAAAATGTGGGGGAAAGACCGCGTACATCTTCCCTTAAATGGGACGGACCCTCCCTGGACCCTGCGAAAACGCGGGAGCTCTTTGCAGCACCAGGTACGCCCTATCGTTTAAATAATCTAAAAATGTATATTTTTCAAAAAAAAAATAAAAATACCAAAATTTCTTATTCTTTTCCTCTATAAATACAGTATAATAAACTATTATTTTATAATATTAAGTTGGAATGGGTTGGGTTGTGAATGAGAATGAAATATATTATGTTTGGTTGAGTTGTGTTTGTGAAAGAGAGAGAAACTAATTTTTTAATTTTAGGTTGAGTTGGATTGGGTTGTGAACGAGAATAGTCTCATGAAGTCATGAACACTTTGATTTGGTAAATTTTCGAAGCATGCCTGTTCATGCTATCTTTGTTATAAAGATCACGTTTATGTTTTTTTTCTGAAGAAGTTTTCAAACAATTTATAACTAGGCTGAAGATTGTACACCAGAAAACTTCTAATAATGTTTTGGGTGTAGGCTTCGTATGGACTAAACTAGAGTAGTTGGGCTCGGCATGCCCAAGCTCTAAATGGGCTCAGTTTAGTTAGTTAACTAAATGGATTACCCTTAATTTGTAGCCTATAAATATATATCATAAATATATATCATGTACTTGTAATCATTTATCACTCTTTCAATATTTATACGTACGTAATGAATTTGTAGCTCTAAAGCAATAATATGATAAATTATTTCACGTACCTTCAGAATAACCTAGGAATACACAAAACTTACTTTTCTTTTATTTATATGTGAATTTTCATCAAGTGTCTACTTTTTTCACATATCTACTTTATTTTTTTAACAAGTGACTTGGGTTTGTATGTTTCGAAACATTTATAATGATACGTGAATGTAAAGTGGATGCATGAATTTTTTTTCCGTGTATTTCATGATATAAATATACTCAACAGAAATGATTATCCTCGTTATACTCTTTTACAATTACCAATGGATAGTTGAGAGATTAAACTGGGATCTGTAGCTTGCACAAATACCAATTTATAGTTTAATAGTACATTTTACAATTAGCAATTACACATTTCCATTATTAATGCTTGATGTAGGATGTAAAGAGATGCATGAATGGGCCATATTATTTTTTATTCACTTCTGCTTGCCTTATTAGTGACTGAAAGAAACAAAGTAATTAAAAAACAATATTGGTCTACTAGACACACACTTATGGACAAATTTCCAACATTTTTAGCTACTCCCTTCCATTATACCCCATCACTAACACTCTTAAAGGTCTCATTTACACATACAAACATACACTATGTTCAAATGTTCTAGTTTCTCTGTATCAAGAGTAGGAGGATAATTGATTTTGGATATGACATAATAACCCTTACCGACTTCTAGTTTTACAAAATTATAATCAATTAATCTGCTTATTTCTTGAAGGTTCAAGGTTCAAACATTGACGTGAGTGAATATTACTAACTTGGTGATACTAACAACTAACAACCAAGCAGACTTAAAAAAAAATTAATCTGCTTATTTCCGTTCTCATCTTCCTTGATCTGACTTGTATTTTCTTCAAGGGGCCTACTAAAGAGACGCCCTCATGGATAACTGGACGCCCTGCTTACGGGCCGTAAGGCCCTTCACGGGCCGTATGGTCTGTCGCAAGTCAAATCGGTCATTCAGAAGCGTAATTCAAAAACGTAACGGCCCGTGAATACGATCACGGTCGTATTCCTTTACGGCCCGTGAATTTCTTCACGGCCCGTATGGAATTCATCTTACGGGCCGTGAACTTACTTACGGGTCCTAGTTTCACTTTTAATAATTTGACGAGATATATTATTCCTCGTTTTTCGTGTAATTTTGTATTTTTTACGTTATTTGATATGACGTAATATTCCTCGATAGTCGTGTAAATTTGTATTTATTACATTATTTGATATGACGTAATATTCCTCGATATTCGTGTTAATTATGTGACGAGATGCAATATTCCATTTCAACTACTATATAAACGTTAGTTTATAAATTCATTTCAACGATATAAATTCATTTCATTTCAACTACTACATAAACGCAATATTCCATTTCAAGTACTATATAAACGTTAATATCTAACGTTACGATGTCTTTCTGGGATAGCAACTATTTATTTGGTTCGGAATCTAACTATTACCCTCAGGAGGGTTACGGTTATTACGAAGAGGCTGCTTCAAACTATCCAGGACAGTTCGCGTCCAATTACGGCGGGAATGACGGCGGCGATGACGGGGGTGATAACGGTGGCGATAGCAGCGGGGATAATGACGGTTCTGGTTCCGGTAAAAAGGGTTTATACGACACGAATCAGGTTATAAGATATATCATATTTAATTTTACTTTCATTTTACTATCATTTAGTAATAACTAATAAAAATATTAAATTGATTAGGTTTTCTCATCTCGTGAAGAATTAGTTGATTGGGCAACTAAAGTGGGGCGAGATAATGGGTTCGTTATTGTCACCAAACGTTCAAAAAGAAATTCGAATGGTTTGGTGGTTAAAATTTGGTTGAAATGCGATCGGGGTGGTGTATATAAGGGAGCATCCACTCTAAGAAAAAGTGGCACGAAAAAAACAAACTGTCAATTTGAATTGCAGGGTAAGTACCAGATGCAGAGAGATGGGTGGATTATAGTTGTTGTGGATGATACTCATAACCATGAACCTGCTGAACACCTGGAAGGACATGCATACGCAATGAGGCTCACCGAAAATGAGCTTTCTACTGTAAGGAATCTGACCGAGCAAAATATTGACCCTCACCTAATAGAGGTCGCCCTAATGGCGCCCTCCCACGGCTGGTCGGAAATGGTCGGCCACCATCCGACCAAAGGAGCCGGCTCCGACTGGACCTCGTCAGTATAAAAACGAGGATCCTCCGTCTCCTCTTGGGTGTAAAACCCAAGAGTCACCGCCCACTGGGCGAGGGTGAACTCGTACCTACCGGTCCCCAGCATAAATCGAACCGCTATGTGCTGGCGGGGGTCCTGATCCTCAAAGGCGGGAGTGAACAGAAACGTACACAAAAACTGCAACGTCAGCTCCCGGTAGCCCCTCCTCGATCCCAAATCAAACATCCGCCTCCACGGCGTCTCTCCGTCCAGCCCAATGATATCCTGGGCACGTGCTATGTCTCCGACCTCCTCCAGCACGTCCCAGTCGATGGTGCGTGTCCCCTTCAGGGGACGTCCGATCAGCTTCCACAGCTTTTGCCGTGGCTGGGTCTCCCTCGGAAAACGAAGATCAGTGTGTGGGTCCAGAAAGTCACCCTGACCCTCGGGCTCAGTCTCCGGACGTGTACGTTTGCGGGGCGGCATAATCTGCAAAAAAAAAAAAATAATAAATTCAACAGAAAAAAAAGGGTTACGGCCCGTGAAGATCCCTCACGGCCCGTAACCCACTGAAGTTTTAAAGGGTTACGGCCCGTAAAGGATGTTCACGGCCCGTAACCCTTTGAAAATTCAAAAGGTTACGGCCCGTGACCACCCTTCACGGCCCGTAACCCCCAACACATTTCAATTTAACAGTTTTTTTAAATATAATTTTAATATATTTAAACGAAAAATACACAAAAATAAAATACGGATTTGAATACGTACCGTAGTAGGGAGTCGGATGTATGAAAATGATGAAAATACGGAGTCGTGACGGGAGTAAATCGTATGTGTGTTTTGGGGGCGTAAATGAGCAAATGGGCCGTGAGGTCCTATATATTATCGGGCCTCACGGTCGTGACGCGCCTCACGGCCCGTTACATAATTTCCACACGGCCCGTGACCGCGTTCACGGGCCGTGATGCTTTATACTTTTTAAAATACGGCCGTTGGCACTACACGGCCGTATGGTGACACACTCACGGCCCGTAAAGCCTCTCACGGGCCGTACAAAACTTTTTCAAGTCTATAAATTCAGCCGCTTGACACAAACAATTCACACAAATTTACTCAATACCCAAAACATGAGTGCTACAAGTGATCAAAATCCGTGGACGGATGAAGAGGAGGTGACTTTAGTAAGATCTTGTATCGAAAATTCAGGTACTATCCCGCCAAATTCAATATTTTGGAACCGGGTTTCAACTCGTTTTCATCAAATTCTCGAACGTGAAGAATATCGCACCACTCGTGAACTTAGCAACAAGTGGTCTGACTTGAGAAGGAAGGTCACGACATTTCACCAGCTCTACAAAGACGTTTACAACAATCGAAATATGTTATGGAATGATACGGATATTATGACAAGAACTCAAGAAAGATATCGGGAGAAATTTGGAATTTCCTTCAACCATTTTGCGGCTTGGATCTTTTATAAAGATCAAGAAGATTAAAAATTATGTGTTTTATTTTTGTGTGATAATAACGGTTTATCGTTTTTGAATGTACTAATAAACGTTTATGTTTTAATAAAATATTTCATTACTGTTCTACATTACACGTCTAGAATACAGTTCGTCTGCCATAAATCTTCGGAATCTAAAGCAAGCATCCTGTAAGCTAACCTCTTGCCACTCTAAAGATCTATTTTGAACCAACCTACGCAATAACATACAAATTACAACTCCCGAATCTCGACCAATATGACCGGCGTTAGGGGGCCAAACGGTTTCACCAGATACCACCAGTTCTTCGATTTCTTCTTGTCCGGAGTGCTGCCAATATTGTATACGTGACAGAAAATGTAAAAAGTACGATTCGAATTGTACGAAAATCGTTCGCGCATTACGATGAATGCACCATGAATCATCACACGTATTTGGTCGGCATTCGTATGGAGAATATATACGAACTTGTAATGAGTCCATAGAAATCTTAAAAAGATACCAATTTTCTTCGTCATCAGTCATTGGTACGTAAACCTACAAAACAATTTAATTCACGGTTATAAATTTATGATTTTTATTGTAAAACATGAAAACAGTATTACCGTATCAACTTCCCATAACGCGGGATATAGACAGTCACTCCCGTCTCCAAATTCGTTACCATTAACGGACCCCGAGTATATTAAGTTAAACCACTCAAATGGGAGAATCGTCCAACGATCACTACCCGGCAACTCTTCGGTTCTACGTATTTCTTCGTATCTCCATATTGTGAGTCTATTTGTCCACGCCCGAACATGCTATAAAACAACAACTTTTTAATTGTTAGAATTTTAAAATAAAATAAAATATATAAAAAAACTTTAAATCATACCTCTGTACCTAAAGACACGTTTCCGAGTAATTCACGCCAAAATTGTAACGGAATATCGGAATGACCCATGTAATACACTCTACATGTTTGGGAGTCACCGTTACGTATAAAGTGAATAATATTCTGAGACCAGTTCCTCCCGTTCTGCCAATTATGGTTATCTATTGGATCGGGAATACTTTCCACAATATCTCGTGAGTTTGAAGATGACTCATTTTGACGTCTTCTCCTATCTCCACGAGAAGACATTTTTACTGTTTCGTTTCTCACTAACCATATAACAAGTCATATATATAACGGTTTATATAGAATCTTAAATCGAATCAAGGAATAATACGTCGCGTCACATAATTATAAAATTTAAAAGTGCACGCAAAACGAGGAAAGTAAATTCTCAGAAGGACAACTACGGCCCGTGAAGGATCTCACGGGCCGTTATTGATGTAGTTAACGGGCCGTGTGTGCGGACGTTAACGGGCCGTTTTTTCCTTCACGGGCCGTTATTAAATGCAGTTGTGAGAATTAAATTTCGAAGCACTCACGGCCCGTAAGGCCCTTCACGGGCCGTGAAGAAAGTCAAAGGGCGTTTAATTATCACCTGACAGGGCGTTCAATTAGTTGAAGCCTTTCTTCAATTATATCGTAAGTGATATCAAAAGTTTATCTACCAGCTATAGCCTATACATGATTGATTATTTTCCCTACCTCAAGGGTGTATGAGCTCAAGTTTTACCATTTTCCCCTTATCTTTTATCTCGATTTCAGTTTAAATATTTAATATTTCATTTAGTATAATATATTTTGATTAAATACATATTTCAAATATATATATATATATATATATATATATATATATATATTAATATTTTTTGTTCATTCTATAATTAAAATTAATATCATTTATATCTAATAATTCAATTCTAATATTTCAAATTAATGTTTGCTATTTTATTCTAATAGCATTTTAATCTCAATGTTTCAATCTGTGATTATATACAATTGAATATCTATATGTCTGTGTATATATTTTGAGATTTCTATTAAATATATTTATTTAAGCACTTCATAAAAAAACTTTCGTCATCAGAAACTTATTTTCTAAATAGCGTTGTTTTTTTCTATTCTCATTTCTGTTGATAGTTATATGCAAAAAATGAAACACTGGTAATTAGTTTATCCATGCTGAGCACTTTAGTATGCGTATTTTTACAAGTGGTGTTCAATTTAATTATAAATGTAAAAATCCACTGCTTTAACATAATACGAGTCTTTTTTCTACCACCAATTTCTTTTTTTTTTTACTTTCCCTTTTAATGTTATTGTGACCATACTTCTTCACAATGATTTTTTCCCTTCATTTTTTTAGTTTTACAAAATAATTTATAAACCTCAAAGGTATCAGTTAAAGCGGATGATAAACTTTAGAACTGGAGTTTGTGATTGTTCAACTTTTAAGGTTCAAAGTATAAACTTTAATTGATATACGTATAAATCAAATATATGTATTTCATTTGCTTCATGGGTTCGAGAATCTTACTAACTTTTCACATCAACTCACCTGATCTGGGATCACTTAACAAGCAAGGTTCATCAAAATACTCCAACTAAATGCTCAAAAGCATAATATCTATACATATTTCATATATTATTTCATGTCATTTCACTTTTCTAATATATTATTTCAAGACCTTTCACTTTTCACATATATCATCTCATGACCTTACTTTAATTGCAAAATGGCATCCAATGGCAACGACCATGTTATCAATCCCAAATGTATCATGACTCTTTCATGTCATTATTTGCTTTACAAAAACATCTTTCTTGTGTCTAATAATTTGCATTCGTCTCTCGCTAACGGGAGTTTCGGTTCTTGTCTCTAGAGGCATAAAGCTTTACTTGTCTATTTACGATTGATTAACTGGGTTGTGTTTTTTTTTTTTCTCAAAAGCTAAAGGGGTTAAGGGGGAGGGTGAGAGTTGAGACCGATTGAAAGTTTCCCAAACGCTTCGTTTTTTCCAACTGTTTATATTATTTATGCAATGTCGCATTTACTATTCGTTGTTTGTTTAGCAGCATGATGTCTCTCTCAAATGTACATTCTTTAATGCCCAGGGTACAAGTTTTTAATGCAGCACTCGAAACGTGTCAAACCTCTGACCCACAGGTACAATACATGAACCTAATTCACTAAAGTTTAGATTTTTATAGACCTACTCTATTTATAAGATGTGAACTTGGTGAATTAGAATATGTGAATCACAAAGCAGATTGTTTCTTAGTCAAATTGACTATCTTTAGAGCCCACACAAATTTAGAAACACTCTTCCCTACACACTTAACTACTTAGAATATAACCTCTTATCCCTTTTTGTGGCTCATGATCCCATAATGGAAGAAAACACCACCAGAACCATACTCATGGCAGCCCTCTCCACCCTCACACCACCACAAATATCCACCATCACCGCCACCATCTCCGCCCTCTTCCACCACCACCGCCACCGCCTCTCCTCCCTCGTGTCCTCAAACGCCCTCTTCTCCCTCTCCCTCCACCACCTCCACTGCCTCTCCCTCCACCAAAAGTCCCTTCTCATTGCAAGGCATCTGTTATCAATACTATCCCAATTGTCTCGCTTAATCAACCCAACGACCGCCCGAATGCCGCCCTGCACCGCCACCATCCTCAATGACCGTGATCTTGACTCTGTGCTTCTACTTCTACAACTATGTGAACTCCACCAACATGATCCTGAATCACTAAAGACATTGTCACCAACTGATTGGCGGGATTCTCTGTGTGATTATGTCTCCACCAGTATGTTGACTCTTTCAGACATTGGATTTTCGAGTAGTGAGATCCTGATCAAGTATGTTGAAGTGGTGGCAAGATGCAAGAAGTTTGTTGATGTGATAGGGTGTAGAGATGGGAAGGTGGGGAAGGAGGTGGCGGCATCCGTGGCGGCAGTGGTGGCGCTGCCGTCGGTGGAGGTGAAACAAGGAGGAAAGGAGTGTGCTGTTTGCAAGGAAGAGATGAAGCAAGGGAGAGATGTGTGTGAATTGCCTTGTGAACATCAGTTTCATTGGATGTGCATACTGCCATGGGTGATCAAACGGAACACGTGTCCCTGCTGCCGCCATCGGCTTCCGACTGATGACGTGTATGCCGAGATTGAGCGGCAGTGGGAGCTTCTTGTCAAGATAGGTGGTAGTTATTGTTAGTTTTTTGTATGGTAAATCTTGATATATGTTTTAAATTACACATATCATTTAAGCCGTTTTTCTTAGCGTTTACACATATCATGTAGCGGATTTATTTTGTGTTAAAAAGTTTAAATGAGTAGCAAAGGGAGACATGAACTTGCCAAACTATATGAATCCACAAATCTATGAATCTTTGTTTGTGATATGTGCATTAGTGAAATAATTGTACATAAGGATTTTGATATGATCTGAAATTTGTAAGAATCAATGGCTTTACATAAGAACTAGGTTGTGTCTATAGTGTTTACTGCTAATACACCAATCTTAAAATTTTGTACAAAGAAAGACTTGTGGTCATATAAATTTCATATATTCGTAGTGTAAATGAGTAGAGCGGTACATAAGTTAACTGCACTCTATGAAACTAGAGGTACCACCCGAACCGGGTTCAACGTAGTAACTCCTCCCCGAGACCCCAACCCGGGTCCAACCTGATTCAACCCATAGGGTTTGAACCGATTTGTTCCCTACACATCCCAACCCGAGTTCAATTTGGTTTTTTTCCAACCTGACCCGGTATAAACCTGATTTTTTTACCATTTTGCCCTCTTGAAACCGGGTTGGACCAGACCCGGAACCTAGTCAAACCCGGTTTATTTTTTTACCAAAAACCGAACCCGGGTTGACCCCGACCCAGTTTCAACCAGGCATAAGCACCTCTATATGAAAAAAAATAATGAAAACCCAGTATAAAAAAAATTATGCCTATAAATTAGAGCTGTTCAAATCGTTAGATACTCAACGCTCGCTCGGGGATCGCGTGGACAATGCTCGTTCGATTTCCCGCTCGGCTATAAATGAGCCGATCGGTTCGGTTCGGTTTGTAAACGAGCCAAGCATGAGTAAAGGTTCGCTCAGTTCGGTTTGGTTTGGCTATATATATATGTAGATAATTATATAAATACACAAGTATATACGAACATACAATTATATTTATAGTTTATACATATCACACTATTGTTTTTGGTCCACTATATATAAATATACATTTTATATTTATACATACTACACACTCAACCCAATTAAAAATTAAAAATTACATCTAAAAGTAAAATTTTAAACCGCTAACAGTAGTACACAAATTGTCACAAAAAAATTTCCAATTAAAAATTACATCTAAAAGTAAAATTTTAAACCGCTAACAGTAGTACACAAATTGTCATTTATAAACATGATTATATTATAAAATGTTACTGCTTTATAAAATATAAAAACTTAAGACCCAACATATTCATTGTCTCTCTTTGTAAATATAAATCGTGTGGCATACTAGACCGTATGACTATCAATATCGTGGGTTGTCATTACTTGTCAAGATCGTTCGCTGCTCGCTCGAAACTCGTTTGGAAGATTAATGCTCACTTGATTTTTGGCTCTGTTGTAAGCAAACTGATCAGCTCGGTTCAGTTTATAAACGATCCAAACACAAGTACAAGTGCACTGGTTTCGGCTCCGCGTCTTAGCTCTAGGCTAAATCTTTGTGCCCATCAAAAGCCCAAGCCCATAAAAACCTTAGATGCATATTTTCTTGTTGGATCCTAGTTATATATATAAGTATACAACACATTAACACCCATGTAGCACCCACCGATAGAGGTGCACAAAAAAGCCGGGTTCAAAACCCGAACCGCCGAACCGACCCGGACCCGAACCGGTTCGGAACCGGTATGCCCCCAACCCGGTTCCAACCCGAAAAAACCCGCCGGTTTTGAACCGGTTTTGAAGTTTCCAGCCCAAACCGGTTTGGACCCGGTTTTTCCCCGAACCGGTTTCGAACCCGGTCCAAAAAAACCGGTTTCGACCGTTTTTTTTTTTTGACCGTTAGAAAACGGCTATTTGACCGTTTGAGGCTATTTTGTGATCGTTTTTTGGACTTTTTTTGGACCATTTTGCCCTTATATGATAGTATAAATAGGTAGTGGGTGTTATAGTTTAGTCACAACACTCAAAACTTCCAAAACGCTCAAAAACGTGCTTAAAAACGCAAAAACGCTCCTCACTCTCAACTTTCTATTCTCTCAATCTTTGAATTATGGCTTCTGAATCTTCCGTTCCAACCGGTGGATCCACAAGTGCCGCTACCGTTGTTAGAATTCTTTCAACAACGCGAAACCAAGAGATTTGGTGTAATTTCGACTTATGCGAAATGTCGAATGGTCAACATAAAGCTCGATGCAAGGCTTGTGGTTCGTTTTTCAAGTCGGATTCAAACTCGACTTTGAGAAATCATATGACCAAATGGTGCAAGTCTTTGAAAAGTACACCGAGTCAAGGGCAAACATCAATCGGAAACGATGGTGGTTTATGGAACTTCAACGTCGATATGGTTCGAGATAGAATGGCAAAGTTTGTAATTCAAGAAGGATTACCGTTCGATCACTTCGACAACCCTCGGTTAACAAAATTGATTCAAGAAACTCTTCAACCACGCTACACTCACGTAAGTCGCACCACTCTTAGACGTGATTGTTTAAATCTTTGGAAACAAGCAAAAAATAATTTAAAGGTTTTATTTGAAAATTTACAAACCGGTGTGAACTTAACTACCGACGTTTGGTCCGCCCCACACGGTTTACCGGAATCGTACCTTTGCGTCACGGCCCATTGGATAGATCCAAGTTCGTGGCAAATGATGAAACGTACGATTGCGTTTGAATTATTTGGATATCCGCATACCGGTGAAAATCTTTTTCAAATTTTAGACTATGTAATCAAAACGTATAAATTAGAAAACAAAATTTTTTCAATGTCATTTGATAACGCCTCGAACAACACATCCGCCGTTGAAAAATTGAAAATAAAATATAAACCGGTTTGTGACGGCGTATTTTTTCATTCACGATGTGTTGCACATATTATTAATTTAGTTGTGCAAGATGGTCTTGGCGTTCCTGAAGTGGAAGATTTTAAAACGTCTTTCAAAAACATGTTACGTGACGTTTTTAAAACTAGTAGAAAAAGGTATGTTAATTATAGAAAAATGTGTCGCGATACGAATTCCATTTGTTTAGGACCAAATTGGGATGTCCCGACTAGATGGAATTCGACTTGGAAAATGTTTAATAGTGCTTTACGTCAAAAAGAAACGCTTCATGTTTTCCACGATGGTCTTGCGATGCGGGGTCGGGTTGTTCCGTTTCCGTTAGAGGGTTGGGAATATATTCAAGAAATAACTCAATTTTTAGAGCTTTTTAAAAACGCAACTACAAAATTGTCGGGGTTTATTATCCGACAAGTTGTCTAACACTTCATCAAATTTATTTAATGACCCATAAATTAAGTGAATATGAAGAAAGAAACGAAATGTTTTCGGCAATGGTAGCGCCGATGAAAGAAAAATTTAAAAAATATTTCATTGAACTACCCTCGGTTTTTACGTGTTCCGCCGCACTCGACCCTTGTTTAAATGTTTCGGGGGTAGAAACTTTAATAGATGAGATAACTTATGATTTAGATTTACATGATTATGATCCATTTTTTAATGTTAATACAAAACAAATATTTAATGAAACTTTTAAAAAATTGTTTAATGTTTATGTTGAAAAATATGGTGCAACATCAAACATCCACCGATCATCGAACGTGGAATCGAGTTCGTCGAGCTCAAGTAGAGACCTGATGATTAGTTTATACAACACTTTGAGAAATGAAAACAGTAAACGTCAAAGGGGTAACACCCCAAGTAGCGAACTCGGGAGATATATGGGAACCGATTTTTTAGCCACTATGTCTCCCGATGAATTTTTGAAATTTGATATTCTGACATGGTGGAAAGGAAAGGAATCACAATTTCCGGTCCTATCCGCCATGGCACGTGATTTACTAACCGTCCAAGCTTCCACGGTAGCTTCGGAGTCTGCATTTTCTGTTAGTGGCAGGGTTTTATCGATTAGAAGAACAAGGTTAACTCCAACATCGCTAGAGATGTGTATTTGTTTAAAGGACCACTTAGATGCGGCCGAACGAAGACAACACATATCAAACCTTGAAGAAGAAACACCGATTGAAGAAGAAATACACGAGCACGAGGTACAAACCGGACGATCCTCACCGCTATCCAACGAAGAACTCGCTTATGATTTGTCTCAACGCATTGGCACACAAACCGACGAAGACGATTAGATTAGACAAACTTGTATTCGTAATATGTATATTTTGTTTTCTTTGGTTTAATTTTAATGTAATTTTTATTGTTTATTTTTCGTAATGAATTAATTATTTACTTTTATAAATTAATGTAATTTTTATTGTTTTCTTTAGAAAAACTCGAGTATGATTTTTAATTGTTTACTTATTAAAATGAAAATAAAAACGTTGAGACAATCGTATATAATTAATCTACTCTAATAAAATAAAAACGAAAATAAAACGCGTACAATCGTATATAATTGTTTGTATAAAACTCGTATTAATTGTTTACTTATTAAAATGAAAATAAAAACGCGTCCAATCGTATATAATTAATCTACTCTAATAATTTTTAATTAATCAAAATTTGTAATTAATTTGTATATAATTTAATTAGAAGGTAAAAAAAAAAAAAACCGGGTTTTCCAAACCGGGTCTTAGACCCGACCCGGTTCGGTTCCAACCTGAACCGGTTCCAACCGGGTTGGGTTTGATGGGGTTGAAAACCGGTTCCGACCCGAACCGGTTCTTGGTCAAAAACCGGGCTCCAAATCGTTGACCGAACCCGAACCGGGTCCAACCCGACCCGGGTTCAAAAAAAAAACCGGTTTGTGCACCTCTACCCACTGATGGTTCCATTTTGCATTTTAAGCCTTCTAATTCTAATGATTCAACTCGACCGATATTTAATATATGTTTGGGTGAGGTTATTCTACAAAGTGTATTTTTGCTACAAAGTGTAAGAAGACACAATGAGGCTAAAAAAGTCACAAAAAAATTTATATCTCACAATCTAAATCGAATTTTAAAAAAACACTTCGGAGCCTTTGTTCATCTCGTTGTCCTCTTTCAGAAAAAAATTTAAAAAAAATAATTTTTTTTTCATTGTGTCATTATATGACACAATGACGTCATTGTGTCTTTTATATTGACACAATGACGTCATTGTGTCTTTCATAATGACACAATGAAGTTATTGTGTATTTCATAAATGACAAAGTAAAAAAACGTTAATTTTTTTATTTTTTTTATTTTTTCGTTTATTTTTTTTCTTATTGAGGACGACTAGGGGAACAAAAGCTCCGAATTACTTTTTTGAAATTCGATTTTGATTGTGAGATATAATTTTTTTGTGTATTTTTTTGACTCATTGTGTCTTTTTTTGACTCATTATGTCTTCTCACACTTTGTAGCAAAAATACACTTTGTATTTGAACTTTTTTCTATATGTTTTTAACATATTTTTTTTACTAACTTGATTTTCTTCAATAAATTACGTTCATTATTTATAAAAGATATATTATAGTTGTGTTTTAATTTTGTTTTTGACGTCCGGTATAAATGTTGTCAAAAACAAAGTTATTCAAAATATGGTAATTTTGGATATTGTATGTTATACAACTAACGACAAACCATGAAGAATGAAGCTGATACAAACAGAAGAACATTAGTACTATTATATTTTTTCTATCTATTTTTCGATCTTCAGAACGAATTCGCCCCAACTTCATACGTTTATTTATTGTATATAATCACGTTAATGTTACTATAACAACACACGTAACGACAACATCACACGATAAACATTCTATCTATTTAAAAAATATTAATAAATGTGCAAATTACAAATTAAAAAATATGCATTCATGTTTTCAAAAAAGACATGTTTTGTTGTGTCTAGCTAACGTGAAGAACAACTTCTGAGCCAACATTTATTTTGGTCTATTATTTTCTTTACAACTCTCCATTCGATCCCATAACATGTTACGTTTACTCAATTTCAGTGTTTTCATGTATTTATTTACTTTGTTCTTTAATCATTTAGTATTTCTTTATTATATAATGTCGATAGTCATAGCCCACAAAATCAAAAATAATAATCCGTAATATAAATCTATCACATAATTTGAATCAGTAAGACACGTTGTATAAGGCATGTATTTACATGTGTAATTTAGATAATGAATTAAAGCTTTGTTTTTTACAGCATTGATTTTGCTATTTAAAAGGGATAGCGGTACAAGTTGTTGCCCATTTACATGTCATTTTATTGTAATTATTTGTTCCTTCAAAATGTAATTAGATAATTATTGATTAAAAAAGACATAAGATTCATTATAAAGTATTTAAGTATTACCTATATATTAATAAAATGATAAAATCATATAGTATATTGTTTTGTGAATACATCTTATGCTGTTTAAATTCCTATTAAGTACTTATAAATAAATTTTTTTGAAAAATATCATATAAATATATTTATAAAATAAAATATATTTATATTAGTTTCTTTAGGTTTCTTGCCAAACCTACGACGATGCTAAAATCCATTTCTAGACTACTCCATTAATTAAGTATTTTTCATGTGCAAAATTTTGCCATTTAACACATTGGTGGCTATCTACTCATTTTGCTTTTGTATATATTGTTGAGAATTACCGTAATAAATTAGGAGTCGCGAAACATTATCAGATTAAACTATTTAGGTTTACATTAAATTTTCAATCGGATAAAACTCAATTTAAGAACAAGTATAATAGGTGCATGAGAATTCATGAAGAGGGAAAACAAAAGTGACAATAAATTGATTAGAAATTAATATTTGCAGGGAAAGGATGAAAAGTGCATATCGAAAATTTACACATTTTACCCTCTAATTTCACATGTGAAATTTTGAAAAACTCAAATTCTAGTGCATTTTTTATAAAGCAATGTTTACCAAAATAAAAATTTTCCCCCCAGCCAGGGGTTGCCGCCCCTTGGACCCCGCTCCTGGAGGCGCTGCCACTGGACCTCCGCTAAGGTTTTCAATTTTGAAAATCATAATACAATCAAACAACGCGTGCACTTCGCACCTCTTAATTTGTTTGGTGAATATTATGATCACATTGGTTATTAGTTAGTCAATTACACTAAAATTTCTAACATATTTCAAAATTAGTGTTACTAATTAAACTTTTATGTCAAATTTTGCTTGTATTTATAAGATTATTTAGTGATATTAATATCAAAGAAGATTCTTTTTTTTATCTTCTTTACTTACAAGTCAAAGTCATGCCCATGTTGTCGTTCTTGCAGAGTGGACAAAAATTAGAGAGATGTCGGAGTCATTATAATGGGTGTAGGACCAAACATTTAAAGACCAAATTGTCCTCTTAATGTGTCACATTTTAAGCGGACTTATAGACTAAGTGAGAGGGAAAGATTTCTATATAATTCTAGTTTCTTAATGAACTTTTTTATTTTTTATTTATAACTAGGTATATAACCAACGGCGCGTTGCGCCTCTTACCACACAGTGGTGATCATAAGGCTCTGAATGTGCGGCTCGTTGTGGCTGCAAATTGTCATTTGCCGCGCCAGAACAACGAAGTCACGCCTACTTATTTATCATCATCGCCTTTAAACCGTCATGAAAAATTGTAACTGATTAGAGGCCAAACAAGTCACCCTCTTATTCTGCTGCAAACATCAAAACGCTTGCAGTCAAATTTAAAGAAATAAAAACCATTATTCATGCCATTCCTTTATTAATATTATAGAAAGAATGAGGGCGGGGTAATATGCGCACATCAAAACCTTTGTAGTCAAATAACAAACCGAAGAAAACAAACTGCAGACCAAGTTCTTTTTTCGTATATAGGTCATCCGAATAAGCATATCAACATATCAAAGAACACATGATGCACCAAACAATATACCCAACAGAATCATCATCTCATATGAACACATGCCCTACCCCAGAAGACTAAAATGTCATCGTCATTGTGACAAAAGTTGGCTGTCAGAACAAACCATCGACTGAAATGAGCTCAAGCTCAGTTTCAGATGAGATCGACATGCGTATTTTCCAACAACAATCAAACTCGTAGTCAGTTTTATAAGAGATATCACAATCATAGACGTATGTATGTTGCACTGGCCAGTAAAACCATTAATCAAATACAAACTTAGAACATACTATCAAGTGAAAAGAGCTCAAGCTCGGTCTCAAACGAGCCAGATCATCGTCATCGACATGAATCTTTCAAAAAACCAGCCCAACCGCATGAAAACCAACGAAGTCTCAGATGCGAAAACCAGCATCATCATCGACTTTTCACCAACCAAAGAATAGCAAGTCTCAGATGAGGGACCCCTCGTCATCACCGACCAAACGACCTTAACTTACCCAAATAAAGGACAAACCGGCCGAGACCAGAGTTTCAGATTCAGTAGCTCCCTGCGATGATGACCGAGGTTCCACACTGCAAGGAGACCAAATCATCAACACCGACAACGAACAACAAAAACAACAAAACAGAGTTCTGAAAACCCTAAACAGGTTATGGAGAGACAAGGAGAGAAGAAGGCAACAACCGTTGTCGAACCAACGCCATCAACACCAAAAGAGACCTGAGGGAGGTGTTGACGCCACCAAAGGCGGTCGTCCGACCACCGGCGGCGTCGAAGGCGGCATATCTGGGCCGATTTAGATACGAACGGCCATCCACAGTAGCGGCGATACACGGCTCCACCGGAGACGCCACCGACGACATAGACCACTCGTACTTGGCGGTCGGCGGTGCGCTGTCGGCGTTGGGCGGTGGGCGGAAACCACAGTCGTCGCCCTCTCTCTCTCTCGCTCGAATCAAATGGGAGGGTTAAACCCTCAAACCCTCTTTCCAGGCCTTTATAAACAAAATGAGGGCAAGGGAGTAATATGCAAACATCAAAACCCTTGTGGCCAAATTTAAAAAAATGAAAATCCACTATTTATTCCATTCCTTTATTAATATTATAGAATTATAACTTCTATAATTTTGTTTGTGGATAATAAAAGAAATTAAAGTCGCTATAATTTGATATATTCATGTTAACTAATCCATTTTTAAGGCTTACAATGTGTGAGATTCCAACTTTTTATCATTTTAAAAGAAACATTCTCTTATTGTAGTTCTTAGAGATTCTTCAATGGGTCATTGGGGATTGACAAACACTTAGGTGGAAGAGAGAATAACGGGTGGTTGATAGACTTTGTAGATGTGGCGAGAAGAGAGGTTGACATAGGTTTGTCGCCAAGGGGTTCGTGAGAAATGAAGGTAATTTTGTGAGTGGGTTAGTCGATGAAAGATGAGAGATAAGGTTTACCATTCCTGAGGTTTTTCCAGACATTTTTGACGTGAAGATTTTTCAAACTTTAATGTTACGGTTGTGTGACTTCTTACTTTTTAGCATGATCTCGACTACATATGATCGTATGCTATCAATTTATGAAGATTTTTGTTTAATAGAAATTTTAACCTAAAAATCACACAAAAATTGATCAATGTGTCAACCAAATATTAAACGTGTGATATTTGATTATTAGCTAAGAGGCGAAGAGACCCTAGCGCTTCTCATAGTATGTGAGTTTAATACTCTAATTGTATATGTTATTAAGAGATTCAATTGATTGCCATTGAAAAAAATACCATTAAACATGTAACATAGGCATATAAAAATGCATATTAACTGATTCCCATACATAGATTATTAATAAAAATTTAATAATAATAATAATAATAATAATAATAATAATAATAATAATAATAATAATAATAATAATATAATAATAATAATAATAATAATAATAATAATGGTATGGTTATAGTAAAAAGATGTTTAATCTAAAAAGTTTAAAATGATTGTAGACTTGACACGCTTCCTTCTATTATTTTAAAAAAGATGACATTTTGGATATTGTGTCAAATACGTCAGCACTTGGTGTATTATACGCTCATTGTGTCAAATATCATTTTATTGTGTCCTATATTTTACATCATTTATTATATGTATTAAACATTGTGTTTTATGTTATAAATCATTCTGTGTTATTTTTATTATTGTTTTTATAGATTATAAACTTGTTGTTTATTCTTGTGTTTTAAAATTAAAACTACGTAATAATATATTTTTACTAATGATTTTTAAAACTTATAGTGTTGAAGATAACATAATGTATTATTTTTGTTATTTTTTTAAAAGATTATATAAACTTATTATTATCTATCATTGTGTTTTACCATTAGAAATACACAATGATGTTATTTCACTAATATAATTTTCAAAACTCATAGTGTTTAAGATAACACAATGACGATCAAAAGACAAATAAGATATAGTATTATTTTGTCGTTGTTTTTAATGTATTAAATTAATTAATTGTTAATTTATTATTGTATTTTACATATTAAAAACACACAACAATGTTATTCCATCATTATATTTATTAAAATTCATCATTTTAAAAAACATAATAGTATTCAGAAAAACACAATAACTATCAAAATGACATAATTAAGTGTACTAAAGATACAATAACGAGATATAAGCTTAAGAACATAAAAAGAATCTTTTTATGTTATATTACTATACTTGTTTTAAAGATAAAAAACACTCGTTTTTATGGTATAATTTTTATAAAAAAATAATGGTATGCATAAAAGTTAGGGTTAAAAGCATATTTTCCCCTCTAAAAATCTTTAATGGCATATATATCCAAACAAAAAATTTAAATGCATATATCCCCTTACAAAACCTTATAATTAGCAAATTTACTCATTTTCATTAAAAGTAGTTTATGTAATGACTAATTTGCCCTTATTTTTACTAAAACTTCATAATTGGCAAATTTCTCCTTACGTACCTTATAATTGGCAAATGAATTAAAAGCATATTTCCCCCCTCTAAAACTCTTTAATGGCATATATACCCATGTGTAAGTGTTTATTAATTTTTTTGAAGGGTAATATTGTCATAATAATAAATTGGGTATACATGCAATTAAAGTTTTTGCTTGGTTATATATGCATTTAAGGGATGTTTACAAGAGTATATATGCAATTGATCCTAAAAGTTATAAATGTTTGAAAAAAATGGGGGAACTCGTAAAAGTTTAACAAAAATAGTTATTCTTAAAATACCTCTGTAACAATTTTTTTCTTACAATTTTAACTTCAACCATTGATTAAAGTGATGGATGGTTGAAATTACTTGTTACACTTTTTATTTTTAGAAGTGTTCTATTTGAATATTTCCCTAATAATAATACTGAACACATTATTGGTTGTTCGAAAAAAATCAAATTAATAAAAACTTCTTTATTGGCCTTTCAAAAAATATAAAATACCATCAAAATAAAAACATCTTAAGAGTTGCAACGATTTTATTTCTATTTAAATAGTTGTAAATATGTTGCATAAAACTACTTGAAATAATCAATGTTGCATGTCTTCATGAGTAATAACTATATTATTTTTAGCAAAAATAATATAAAGGTTCTAAAATATACAAGGTTCTAAAATATAAATTTAGCATTTTAATCATATATATATATATATGCAATTTCTCGTTTTTATTTCTTAAGCATTTGAAATTAAAATAAGATTAGAAGTTGGTGTCATGTTTACTGATTTAATAAGAGCAATTTATTAATGTTACTTTCAAATAATAATTCATAACATATCTTCTATTGAAATAAGTACTTTAGTAAACAAATTAGTGGATATGTGACAAATGAGAAATGAAAATTAATATAAATCTATACGTTATGGAAAGTTTGAAATTAAAAATTATGAAACTGGATAGGTAATTAAGTGAAAAAGAGTAAAAACTGTAAGTTTTTATACTAATTTGTATATATTACATATATATTTGATATCCAAATATAAAATTTCACACCCATGAATGCTTGAGAATGCTTCAAAGAATCATTGTACTTCATGTTGGTGATAAGATCACAATAATTTTGCATCTGTTTTTCACAAAAATCATGTGTCGTTGATTAGACATAGAGTGTTCTCTAGTAATCTAACGTTATACGCTAAAACTTGACAAATCGTATCCAATGCTCGTGCTTTACTCGTTAACCATACATTATTTTAAAACGTGACCATGTCTTTGAGATATATATTTTATGTTTCAATCTTGGAAGTTGGAATCAAATGCTATTCTTTTTAGCAAGGATTTGTACTAATTCGAAACGTTTCTTAAATTGTAGGGTTAACAATGTAATTAACAAAGTTGAAAATGAACTACTTTGAATCATATGCTAGAACATGACCATGTCTTGAAACTGTTTTTTTTCTTTTTGTGCGAATTGAAAGGCTCTTCCAATGAGAGTCACAAAACTCCCAAAACTCCAAAAGGCCCCTTCGCTCAACTTAATGCAATTAGATGAGTGTCTTTGTTTTCTTAAGTTTAACCGCTGTTAGCTGACCCATATCATAGGCATCCCTTATTAAAAATGCTAGGATGTCGACTAGCTACTATACTTATATATTTAAGACAAAATTGTAAAAATAGTTGGTATGACTAGATTGCACGTTTGATCCCCGGGATTTAAAAATTTGAAGGTTAGTCCAAAGTTTTGTAAAATATTGCAAAAATAGTCCCCACCTTTAAATTTCTGTTAGTTTTTAATCAAAAAGCTATCATGTGCCATTCATGTGAGGGCTTTTATGTCTTGTCACATTAGAAACCTTAATTAAATAATATTTTCTTTAATAATACATTATTGACTACTTGAATTCCTTGGATTGATTGTGGCCTTCGTGAACAACAACATCATCTTCGACTATAGCATACGTGAACAACATCATCATCTTCGACTTCTACATCTGCACATTTTTGAACATGTACGATTTGGTTCAATCCTAACATCGTCATCTTTCTAATGTGTTAGGTCTTAAGGAGATCAAACAATGAAGTTGCTCAAGGACGTTTATGGTGAGTTTCATCTTTGTTCGTAATTTTCTGATTTTGATTAAAAAAGCTAACGTTTAAAAAAAAACTCAAACCCTCCCTATGTTTAAATGTGTTTTGTTTAATGTACAGATTGACACCCTTCGTTATCGCCAGCATTGAGTTCTTGGCTACTAGATTTCCCCTACATCATGACATCTTCAAGAGAAGTGTCAATAGGCTGGTTCACCAAACTTGTTTTCTTAAGATTCATTATGGTGGTGTGTTTAGAAATTTCGTGGGAGAAGATATGCATATGGGAGTGTTAGGTTTGTTGATTACTTGAATATTCATGTTGTATTAAAAATGAGGAAAACAGTTACATGTTCAAAATATGCAAGAAGTTTGGTCATAACAAAACGAGCTCAGAGGGCAATGAACAATAACCGGATGATGTTGTGTTTTGCTTATTTTGATGGCTAAGTAACTAAGATATTACAATTTAAACTTATTGTAATGGTTTCTTTTGAATGCTACAACTTATTTTGATGGGTAAAATGAATGTATTGAATGGTTTAGTTTGGTAAAATATGAACTTATGTTTCCCTAATTGATGATTTGGAATGGGTTTTTCTGGTTTGTTTGTTGGTAATTGTGTTTTTGAATGGTTTGTTTTGGCTGCAATTCATTTTAGTTAACTTTGATCACTTGACCCATATTAAAGAGGTTGCAATTGGCTGTAAATTGGCATTTGTGTTAGTTAACTTGGATCATGCGACCTGTTTAAAAAACAGGCTGCAAATTGACATTCGTATTAGTTAACTTTGACCACTTAATGTGTATTAAACAGGCTGCAAAATTGGCATTCCTATTAGTTAACTTTGATCACTTGACCTGTATTAAACGCTGAAAATTGGCATTCGGATTAGCTAACTTTAATCGCTTGACTCGTATTAAACATGCTGCAAATTGGCTGTAAATTCACATTCGTATTAGTTAACTTTGATCATTTGACCCGCATTAAACAAGCTGCAAATTGACTGCAAATTGGCATTCGTATTACTGTATTAGTTAACTTTGATCACTTGACCCATATTAAACACGCTGCAAATTGACATTCGTATTAGTTAACTTTAATCACTTGAGTCGTATTAAACAGTCTTCAAATTGGCTGCAAATTCGCATTCGTATTAGTTAACTTTGATAACTTGACTCGTATTAAACAGGCTGCAAATTTGCATTTGTATTAGTTAACTCTAATCACTTGACCCGTATTAAATTGACTGCACATTGACATTCGTATTATCTAACTTTGATCACTTGACCCGTATTAAAACAGGCTGCAAATTGCCATCAAACTAACTGTAATTTCATTACAAAAACTAAAGCTGCAACTATCACAAAACTAAACTAAAATAAAGAATAGAGATACAAGAGCTCATCAAACTAACTATAATTTCATTAAAGATGGTGAGCGTTAAAACATATGGTAAAGCATTACAAAATAGCAGCTCTATCGTTAAAACAAGAGCTCATCAAACTAACTGTATGCTTCAACCACTTGTATGATGAGCTTTCTAGCTCATAACTTGAACTTTATAAAATTTTAATTTGTTTAAATAATTTTCCACTTATTTAGTTTAGTATGACTATTACTTATTTAGATATTTATATGATTAAGTTTAAGTTTATGGAACCTAACTCATTTGAATCATTACTTGTTTAGATTTCATGTAATCATATGTTATATATCAATTTTACAACATATGAGTTACTTGAAAAATGAAAATCCAGCTTAATTTGATTTTGAACATGCATCTATATCAATTTTACTCCATTAAGTTACTTCAAAAATGCAAATCCAACTTAATTTGAACACGTATCGCTATTTAGTTATCTCATATTTTCTATCATCTTCTTTATGAACTTTTACAGTCTACTTTAATAATTCTATGTAGTCATATCCCGAGATATATGCCGGAACATACATAAGCCTTAAGGCTTAGTTAGCTCATGCGTCTTTGTAAAAATATCTTACGCGCGTTAATACCATCAAATGCTTTGTAGAATAAAAATGTCCATGCTCGTAACGAGATCTTGTTGTTAAGATTCAACCAAACCATAACTTTGTATCAAGATTCAAATCTTCAAAATAATAATAAAATTGAACCCCTTTCACTAGACACCAAGTACCTTTAGTAAACCCATGCGAAACACTAACGAGATAGACCTTTGAATCCAATGATCGTGACACATTAACCATACGAATGAGAAATCTCATGCATGCTAGAACATAACCATGAACGTTGCATACAATTCCCATAAAACATTTTAGCATGCCAAGCACATACAATACTAGCATACATCACAACTTTAAAAACTACACTAAAGGAAATTAATATCACGTAAAATCCAAGTTAAATATGGATGTCAGTTTCTTAAATCTTAGAGATTGAATTTTTTTCTCTCTGAATAATTAGTTACTGGAAAACTCGTGTGATCCCAGCAATCAAGGGCGAAGTGGCTCTTTTTTTCGTCATTAATTTTTATTCTGCTAGTATAAAATTTTGGTCGATAGTGTAAACTTTTTCATATATATATAACGAGTTCGTTCCCCTTAAAAAATTTTTTACCCAGCTTCAGTTAAACACGTGGCTTTCAATTGTATGTTGTTGTATACTTAACGTTTGTATATTGGTTATTTAGACAATACTCGTTTATACATAACTTTATATATTTGAATACATAATATATTAATTTTCTACAAGTTGACCATCAAAATTACACGACTTAAACTTCATTCATCTTGTAGTTGATCTATAATATCTTAACTATCTACTAATATATATTAAGGTAATAATGAAAAAATGAATTATAAAACCGAATTATGTTTGTTTTTAAATGGCAAGTTATTATTTATTTGGTTTTATAATCTTGAAGTAGTTTGAATGAAGAGATTTGTAATATAAAGATCATAATCATGGACCATACATGTAGTTTCTTGAAAGGAGCGACCAACCTTACAATATAGATTTACTCTGAAAACCATCTGTGTAATTAATTCCACATAGTTATATACTTAAAATAAAATTTTAAATTTTAAATTTTCATTAGGTTAATCATACCCCTAGATATGTTATTGGGTGTAAAAAACATCTAGTAATTTATTAGGTTCATTTAAAAAATATAGTTGCTACTATGTTTATAGTATTTTATATAAACAATAATCGAAACATAGTATTTTATATAAAACAGTAATCGAAACATAGTATCTAAACAAAAATAGAAAATTTTATGTTTCCAAAGGTTTGAGCCTTGAAGAGTCACCACATGACGCACCCTCATGCCTTAGGGCCGGCCTTGATCATAATTCAAACGGGTTTATTCTAATTTAACTCATAGTTATTATCTATTTGACTCACAGTTATTAATGTGAATTTATTGGATGATTTATTTGACTCATTTCTACTAATTGTTGACACGACCCTGCTTGAAACTTGATGGGCAAGAAATGAACATGTTTTTTTTCCGTTGATAGCGTATGTTATGATTGTTTCAAATCTAAATGACCAAATTCATTGACTTTGTAATAGATTTATATAAATTTAATTGGCATATATACATTATAATATTTTCTCTTTCTATAGACAATCCGCATTATAATGCTACACCTCCCTTAAAATTATTATTTTTGATCAGGAATATGCTGAATATGATGCTCATTTATATAACATTAATCAACAAATATAGTAAATAAAACATGAATCATATAAAAATGATATTTTTGTAGCTGTCTTGTTTATCGAATAATAAAAACAAAGTTACGGTCACGCGATCAAGGCAAGAGATACAGTTGTTTAACAATCACACAAACAAAAAATATATAGTTTTATGTTATATTCAAAGGATGGCAGTTTAAAGTTATAGATACAACCACTAATTCAATAGACATGTAAAAAGTCATTTTTACCTTTATATTGAGATGACTAGCTATAGTAACACGTGTGTTACACGGGTTGAATAAATAAAAAATTAATAAAACAAAATTTATTAATTATAAAATAATATTTTAAGATATAATATCAGTCAAATTATGTATTAGAAATGACTGTAAGTTATAAAATAGTGATATCAACTTTTTAAAACTTTATTTTTTTCAAAAAAAATAAATAAACGTTTTGTTCTAAAACAAACCGTATAAAAATGTCATTTTTAAAAATTTTCTTATTATAACTCTTAAATTTAATTATTTTTGGTTTTAAAAAAATAACTTTTTAAAAATACCAATTTTAAATATTTTGTATTTAAAAAAAAGTCTTATGCTTTAAATAAATTTATTATTTTATAAAAAAATTTATTTATTTAGAAATAACATTAATAAATAGATCTCTTTATTAATTTATTAAATCTAAAAAAATATTAAATAGTATTATTAGTAATTAAGGTAATTATTTAATAAGAGAGAGAGACGGGAAAATTTTGGTGAGAATGATTGTGGTGTTGACACGTGTCATCCCAGATATCTTTTTATTATAATAGAAAGATTAAATGATGTAAATAAATCAATCTCCCTGATAAATCGACAAAGTGTTTGAGAATCAATTTAAACAAGTTTAACTGAACACATATAGTTATATTGTGTAATGAATGTAGAATTTACCTTTATTTTTAAGACAATTAAACGACATAAAGTTTAAGCCTTCCGAATAAATCAACAAAATGTAAAAGAACAATTTAAACGACAAGAAATCGAACTAGACACATATATAACTACCCAAATGTCTACATAAAAAAGAAAGACTCATAAGATGCCAAAATTAAATACAAAGGACCTAATTTCTAGGTTGTGTAGTGCATTACTACAATGTCTTTAAATTTGTTTTTTGTTTTTGTTCATGACTAAAATGTTCATATGTCCGGTTTTCTAAGAGCTGATTTAATGTGAATTACTGGAGGGTGTCTATATCACACAAGTCTTATCATACAAATTCGTTTTCCCATATGAAACGTACAAAGTTACTATATAATAACTACCATAGTATATAATCACGTATTATATAAATATTACTAGCCACTTAGCCAGTATGTAATTATGCCTTAATCAAAAGTTAAATTTACTTCACACACTTCTTATGCTAAAATCACTTTGTGTTTAGTCTGTCTACAAATCTCTAAACCCAGAAAATACCAAAGAAATTTACTACCCTTAAAGCTTTAATGTTAAAACAAGAGAGATAATTAGATAGATTAGGATATAGATGAATGGATGGTATATTCATGATTTGTAATTTTGCAACCTTATAAAATTTATAAGTTCTTTCATTACATTTTCTACATTCGGTTTCTAACAATAAATGATAGTAAAATTCGTGGTAAAAAGATGTAAGTTACAATTTCATAATTAGTAAAACATAAAAAGAGAAAATTAAATAATCCTAATTGTCCTCGGTCTCTTTTTTATCATTCCCCTCCCCCAACTCTCAACTATATCATACGCTTGTCTGACGTCAGTCTTCCATTCACCTCTGTTCTCCAACTTTCCTATATCGTGCCGGCTATGTCTAGCTTTGCTGTGGTGCTTGTTCTTTGCCTCAACTGCATTTGTATTTCTAGATTAATTTCACTAGTTAACTATACAAATACTTCAACTTGAGATATTAATGAATTTGAGTCGACTATATTTCTCAACTTATCATTGCCTCATATGTTTTGCTGCATCTTATATATGCCCATGGTCCGACACTTTTACAATGTGTGGATCTAAGCAACATCCTCAAAACCTCTCCACTCCCCTGCCTTTCCCGCAAATGGATTATACCTTCCAACCTCTAGCTTTGTTGTCGCATTTTATTATGTGGAAGTGGATGAGTGTTTTTTAGTTGCAGCCTGCAAGCAACTAGCCCTCTTGTTTTTTATTGATAGGCTTTTGATTGGCCTCTCAATGTGCATATATTGTTTTGATTCATGTATGTAGGCGTGTCGCGTGTGCATGTATTACAAGGTGATATACGTGATAAATATGTGTTCATGACTTTGTGTGATAAGTTTGTCAGGTTTGCAAAAAGTATTTAGGTGGTTGTGTGATAAGTTTGTCAGGTTTGCAAAAAGTATTTAGGTGGTGGCGGCGATTATGTTGATAGATTGTCATTGGTGGTTGGTGGGCGGATGTAGATTGTTCCGTGGGGTTGGTTGGCGAGAGATGAGGGGTTAAAATACGTAATGGGTTTTAATAACCCCTTATTTTTTGTTGATTAATAAAATAAATAAAATATTATTTATACATATTTAACAGACTTTCTTAAAAAAACTGAATATAAATCAAATCCAAAAAATTTTAAAACTTAAAGAGTTCATTCATAATATAAACATATTTGATTAGTATAATTTACTCTAATAATATAATATTAATTCAAGCAAAAAAGAATATGAAAACCAATCCTCTTGGTTGATAAGTTCATGAGTACCTTTTTCTTTTTCTTTTTAAACCTTTGAGATCCCAATCTGACACAATGACACCAATTTAAAAGATCTCCTGCCCAAAAAATTCCAAAACCCTTTTTTTAATCTTTGCCCTATTATTATTTTCTTATTATCCATTGCCATCTTCCTCTGATCTATGAACAAACTCTGTCACAATCAAATCTATATGGGCTTTTACAGCTAAGGCTGTTCTTGTAAGGTGACACAACAGGAAGGCCCACATGAATTAAGGGGGAGGGTTCAAGGTATGCTCACCTCCATATTCTCAACTCCATAATATTCTCAACTCCATAAAAAAACAATCTTTTTTGTCTCTGAGGGAGATTCATTAGCTTTTGAGCAATCTTGACCAATACCCACTTAATTTTAATGGTGTTTAGGGTTTCTTTCTTGTTGGGTATTGCATAATTTCAAGAATCTTGATTGTTTAGTTTCGATTGGATGAATTGGAGTTTAGGGTTTTGATTCTTGAAGAATTGGTTCTTGTTTTGGTGGGGATTTGACTTTGATTTGATGAGTATTGTGGTTGATTTATGATTTGTGTCTGAATTGAAGTTGATGTTATTTGGGGATAATTACTTGAACATGGTCAAACCGTGTTGGAGGGCATCGGTGGAAGGTGATGATTGTTGTGTGAGAAAACCTGCAGATCAAACCGGAAGAACAGATGGATTATTATGGTATAAGGATTTAGGGTGTCATGTTAGTGGTGAGTTCTCAATGGCTGTGATTCAAGCTAACAATTTGTTAGAAGATCAGAGTCAGGTTGAATCAGGGCCGTTAAGTTCTTTGAATTCGGGGCCTTATGGAACATTCATCGGTGTCTATGATGGGCACGGTGGACCGGAGACTTCAAGATTCGTGAACGATAATCTGTTCGCTAATCTAAAGAGTAAGTTCAGTTGAATGATTACAAGAATTTGATTTGATCATGATACTTTATGAGGTTTATAGACTTAATAGATTCTTTGTTTGTTTTGGTTCAGAATTTGCATCTGAAGATCAAGAAATGTCTGCAAATGTTATCAAGAAAGCATTTTAGCGACTGAGGATGAGTTTCTCTCAGTTGTGAGGGAACAATGGCGTATTTGCCCGCAGATAGCGTCCGTAGGGACGTGTTGTTTGGTGGGTGTCATCTGCAATGGATTGGTTTATGTCGCGAATGCTGGTGACTCGAGAGTGGTGTTAGGGAGAGCTGATAGGGGTGTTAGAGGTGTTTCTGCTATGCAGTTATCAACAGAGCATAATGCAAGTTATGCCTCTGTTAGAGACGAACTTCATTCGTTGCATCCTGATGATCCAAAGATTGTTGTTTTGAAGCACAATGTTTGGCGTGTCAAAGGGATTATACAGGTTAGTTTGAAATCTAGAAAGTCAAACATGGTACCGTCTAAACGACAATCTAGTTGATTAATTTGGTTTCTTGGGTCCAATTCTTCAATAGTAGTCATATAACTTATTTATCAGTTTCAATAGTGATTTGTTGTTGTCTCTATAGTCGTAATTGTTATTGTCAATTTCGAAGATAAAATGTAGCTCGTCTGACCCTGAAAGTCAATTGTGAACTCTTTACTTGTGAACCCATCTTTCGCTCTATGGAGAAAATGCACTCTTGAACTTATAAATCAGTTTAGTACAAGTGTTGCTTCTGGTCAATTTCCTTAATACCCCACAAACGGAAGTTTTCATTCCACTTGCAGGAAACTGTTTTAAGTTTAGAACGTCAAATCTATTATCAAGCATAAGTTTAGAAAGTCAAATTCAGTATCTTTCATATGATAATCTAGCAATTATAATTTTGTTTTTTGTCTAAATTCTTCTTGATTGTGTATTACTTTCTTTATTAGTACAGTAACGATGTATTGTTTTCCCTAAGATCATAGATTTTCTTGTTGATTTTGCAGAGGAAGTCTACTTTTTTGACTCTCAATAGTCAACCATGAACTCTATTTGAATACTTGTCTGTTCTATGAACTTTTGCAAGCTCAAACTTTATACGCAGTTAGTAGAAGTGTTACTACCGTTCATCAGTCTTAACAAACTGTAACAACAACTTCAAATATCCCTAAACGAGAGAAACTATAAAACTAATATAACGGTTTTGGTCTTCAGGTTTCAAGATCCATTGGCGATGCATATCTAAAGAAGGCGGAGTTCAATAGAGAACCTTTATTAGCAAAGTTTAGGCTGCCCGAACCCTTTTCAAAGCCGATTCTTAATCCAGAACCATCAGTATTAATACACAAACTAAACCCGAAGGATCAGTTTCTTATATTCGCGTCTGATGGCCTTTGGGAGCATCTCAGCAACGAGGAAGCTGTTGATATTGTCCATAATTATCCACATAGCGTAAGTTTATTATTCATTGCAGTATTTTATTTATTTTTTGATATATTCTCAATATTTCATACTCCCACAAGCTACTATAATATAGAGAAGACAGTACAGATTGAGATCAAATAAAAGGAATTTAGAAGAAAATACTAGTTTAAAGGTGTTTAAATTGGTGGTTTAAAGCGATTATGCGATATAGGATAATGAAACGTGCTGTAGAATATAGTATTTAGTTGTAATTCTGTTGTTTGAAGTTGCAACAATAGATGTTTGGCCGTTTTGACACATTCTAAGTTTTTTGTCATTGGATAATTAGTTTTGTTACAACGGGTATGAAATTCATTTTACATAAGATATATTTGATGTAACATATGCTTATTTAATAAAGACAGATTTGATCTTAGTAATCCATACCGTAACTCATTGGCCGATAATACTCCATATTGATAATTTGATTAACGACAACTACTAATTAACTTTTGTTGTCAAAGACAATTCCACTTGGATAATCAGCAAAGATTTATAGATTTACACGTAATTTCTCACTTATTTCGCTTACAAGGAAGAGATGTTACAGTTGTTTTCTCATTTCACTCTTAATCATATTTGTTAGTGCGATTGAGTTGAAATCAACGTAAATCTATCATGATTATGCGATGGGATTGTCATCAGTCAATTAACAATATGGATTACTATCGAGCAATATGATATAAATAAAACTAATAATCACACACAAATCCAAAATGGCCGTTAATATGTTAAGATTGTACCGGTTTTAAACAAATAGAACCCGAACCTATTAAAAATCTTGGTCTTTTGTGTAGGGAATTGCAAGAAGACTTGTGAAGGCCGCGCTTCAAATAGCAGCCAAGAAAAGA
This sequence comes from Flaveria linearis, assembly GCA_024085815.1. Classification (NCBI taxonomy): domain Eukaryota; kingdom Viridiplantae; phylum Streptophyta; class Magnoliopsida; order Asterales; family Asteraceae; genus Flaveria; species Flaveria linearis. The sequence continues at coordinate 7,751,011 of CM044011.1, forward strand.
GAAATGAGATACTCGGATTTGAAGAAATTGATAGAGGGGTAAGAAGACATTTCCATGACGACATAACTGTAGTTGTCGTGTTTCTAGACCCGCCATTGGCAAATGGAGCTTCTGCTCGTGCTTCGGTTCTATCAATAAAAGGGGGACGAGGGTTACCGCGTTCCAACAAGTTGTAGCCCCATGGGCCTGTTTCGCTCAAGCACCCGAAAAGTGCTTTTTGTTGAGTTAATGTTTGTAAACTAAGAAAGCGTGTATTTTAACACGTGCATAACGAGGTCGATTAGCCATAGTTGGAATCGTGTGATAGTCATCATCCTCGTTGGTCGTCGAATGGAAGTGGAAAAATATTCTTTCATTCTTATCGAAGAACTTATCAGAGTTATACTTTTAAGATGTTAAAATGACAAAAATACCGTTGTTGAGTTGTTAAACATGAGTTAAAGTAGGCTCACTCCTTTATAAGCTACTCAAAATTGGTATCATTATAACACGAGTCAAGCCGAGCTTGAACGAGCACGATGCATAGTTCGAGCTTACATTGAGCGGCCTCTTTTATAAAACCAATTGCCATAGATGATATTTATCATTAAGAGTTTAATATAATTGTATAAAGAATCATCTAAAACGTAATTTGTAGTTATACTATGTATTAAAAATCAAACGAAATGAACAGTGTGGTGCATATTGTTTTGCATTATGTACAATGTATATATGCATATTGTAGTCATATGGTGGCGTACGAAGTGTGTGGTGGTGATGGTCGATAGGGAGAGGAACCAACCGCATCAGGTGGCGACAACAGGTTCTTGGCTTTTACTAGCGGTTATGCTAATGGTTAGGATTCGGATATGCAAAGATTCCTACCATTTACGGTGGCCGGAGACGGTGTGTGGTTGGGGAGTTGTTCCTGTGTTAACCTTTTGTGATCTATAGACAATGTTGAACACACATGACTACTTGTGAGTGTAGATGCTATTTAGTATATTTTTGTAAGGTTTTGCATACATTTAATTTTCATGGTTTATTGTGTCGTAACGCTAGCGAATGAAATAAATAGGAAGGTTTTTAGATTTCTTAAGATGACTGTATTATTATTATTTTTGATCTTTTCAGATCCACACATTTTGGCTCTTATATCTTGAAAAAAGTTAAATTTATCTGTAGTCACATATATGCAACTCACATATTGCATCCACGGTTACCTTGGGGGTTCAAAGTTCGGTTGGTTATTTGAGTCGTCTATATTTTGATATAAATAACGTTCGGAAACGAGCTGAGTCATATGTAAAACGCGTCCATGCTTATTTTTAAACATGTTTTGATGTAAAGTTTGTTTGGAAATGAGTCGGGTTAACTATAATACATTTCATTCGAACGTTATTTTGATATAAATAACGTTCGGAAACGAGCTGAGTCATATCTAAACCGTAGAGACTAATTTACTCGAGGATTTGAAATAAAGTACCTTTTTAACATGCAAAAGGAATTTAATGAAGTTTACGAGTAATGATCCACTAATGTAAATTTATATTGGTTAAAATTTATAAAAAACAGTGTGTTGGGATTGAGATTTTACATAAAAGCCTGCGTGTTTTTTATATAATTAATTATGTAAAGCGTTACAAACAAATGTTGTATAACAAAATTACCTATCTTGTTGGCATATGTCACCGACCACCACTCCACCATTAAAAATATATTAGTAAAAAGATATACCAAAAACGTAGTTGTAATTTTGGTAGGGTATTTTTTTAACATAATATGTTGGTACTGTTAAGAGTGAAACCAATACCAACTGAATAACATCACTACTATCATATAATTGATTCTATCAATGCTTCAATCTTCAAAACTGAATTTCCGTAACTTCTTACGTTTTTTTTATATGATCATGTTGATATCACTACCACAATACGCAAACTTAAATTATAGTTTTAATATAGAAAAAGTTTAATCAATAATATTTTTAACCTACCCATAATATAACTAATATAATTAAGTTTTTGATAACTAAAAAGTTATTAAGTTTTGATGCAATACCTAAAAGTAGGAAATGGTTAAAATACAAAGTGGTGGTGTTTTTGTAAAAAGCGTACGAAGTAGTATCAACCGTTAATATAAGAAATCTTAAGATTAAAGATGAAATAATCACACATAAAAACATCAGGAGAGATAGATTTGAAAATTGAATAAAACTATAAATAAGCCCTCGCGTTGCCGGGGGGGGGGGGGGGGGGGGGGGCAAATTCATGTCAAATATCACTAATGTCACACTACTATCAGCGACCACCAACACTGAAGTTGCGGTATATTAATGTGGAAAAATTAGAACGAAACTTAAAACATATAAAAATTTAACTAAGTTGATCTAGGATCCGCGTGTTGCAATGAACTTGTCAAACGGGTCAAAATAGACGTTAAAAATGTTGAACCACACATGCACGTTGCGTCGTGTTAAGTTACAAAATTTAGAACGAAACGTAAAGCGACACGCAATGTTTTGAGAACCGGATCGGACGTCGAACCGGACGCCTTACTGGTTTGGTGGTCAGACCGGTCGGACCGGTTGGACCGGATTTAACTATATTTATATATGTAATTAAATATAAGTAATTTATATATGTTTTATATATGTATTTTATAGTTATATATAAAATTTAACTATATTGTATATCCAACGTACTAATTTATGGTTTAACACCCCGTTTTTACCCATTAAAATTAAAAAAATTAAAAAAAACAAAACCGGTCCGAACCGGTCCGGTTTCCCGGTCCGACTAGCGGTTCGGGACGAACCGGCCAGTTCGACCGTCCAGAAACGAGTCATATCAGACCGGGCCGGCCACCGGACCGATCCTCGATCGAACCGGTCGGACCGGCCGGTCCGATCCGGTCTCCAAAACATTGGCGACACGTAAAAACGTTGAACCACACATACATGTTGCGCCGTGTTAACTTGCAAAATTTAAAACGAAACGTAAAACATAAATTTACGAACAATGAAAGTATAAGGAATTAAAGTTGAAAATAAAAAAAGTCGTAAGGTCAAATTGCAAAAGATGAGAAGTTTTAGGTTAAAAATAAAAAAACTTAAAAATTTAGTAAGGTTATATCGCAAAGAGAAAAAAAGTTTTATGTTAAAAAAAGTTTTATGAACAAGGTATAACACCTTATTGTCACCTTATTGTCACGACCCGTCAAAACACAGATCGCAACACTTTGATTTTACCGATTAGGGGCATATTTGAAGCATGCAAGGCTGCCCGGAAGACTCCGGGACAACCCACACAATTCTGTGGCAACATGGCAATCTCGGAAATCTCTAGAAGACACTACAAAAATCTAGCCATGAACACTAGATCAAAGTAGAGAATTCCATGTAAAATATCTAGATATTAAGCAAAGAATTATCTAGATATTAGATTAGCTAATATCTAAGATATTTAGATTACCAAATACCTTAGATATTTAGATTAGAAGTATCTTAGATATTATGTAAAGAAAGATCTAGATATAGAAAAATCAAGAAAGACATGCAACTAGTATAAATAGGGTGGTGATGCCTCATTTACAAACCACCTAAGCTCCTTGTAATATCAAAGTCTTGTACTTGTGTTTGTAAGTAATACAAGCTTATTACTTGTATTGTAAACATACACTACAAGCGTCTTACTTGCGCACTACAAATCTAACGTTCCCTTACAAAGACTTCCGTTGCATAAACCATCCACCCGAGATCAAGAAGGCTGACTTAGAACAAATCTAAGTGCCGCACGTGAGTTGATCAGATTCAGTCCGTGACAAGTGTTATCAGAGCCAGATCGACTCATTGGGATGGCATCTAATCTAGAGAAGGTTGTAGTCGCAAGCGTTGCCGGAGACGAGACCCGTGGACGGGAGGAGGCTCGTAAAGGTGACAAGAGAACTCGAAGCATGTCCAAACACTTGGTTGCAAGCATGGACAAAAGAGTTGAAGATGTCGAGGTAGCATTGTCTGACTTCAAAAATGAAATAGATGAATTCAAGGCTGAAGTCGATATCTTCAAAACACATACCTACGACTCTTTGCAACATGTTGAGTCGTTAGGCAATGACTTCAATGAAATGAGAAGCGATCTCAAACTCGCCCTCTCCTTGATAAGAAAGGAGATGGAAGAGGCATTCACAAAGGAGTTGGGTCAACTCAAAGCTAACTTCGAGAGGGAAATCAAAGACTTGCAAACCAAACTAAGTGTTTGCAAGCGCGCACTAGCAACCGGAGGTGACAACATAATCCATGCCTCTACGAAGGTGGACATCCCCAAACCATCACCATTCGTTGGTAAACGAGAGGCGAGGGCTGTGGATGACTTCCTTTGGGAGATGGAACAATACTTTGAGGCCGTCGATATTGTCGATGACGCCAAGAAGATCAAGACAGTGACTCTTTACTTGAAGGAGACCGCAGCTTTATGGTGGCGGCGAAAGCACATGGAGATTGATAAAGGTACGTGCACCATACAAACCTGGACTGATTTCATAAAAGAAATCAAGAAACAATTTTATCCGAAAAACGCTGAACACGAAGCAAAGATTCGGCTTCGTAATCTAAAGCAAAAGGGTAGCATCAAGGACTACGTCAAAGATTTTACTACCCTTGTGCTAGAAATTCCGGACTTGTCACCAAAGGACTCTCTCATATACTTTATCGATGGCTTACAAACATGGGCAAGAACCGAACTTGAACGAAGAAATGTTCAAGACTTGTCATCAGCCATCGTTGTTGCTGAAAGTCTGATCGACCATAATGAAAGGCGATCACAAAAAACCGTCGTTCTGGAGGATAACGATGAAAAAGGTGGGGGAGCGAGAACCCACAATAACAACCAAAATCGAAATCAAAGAGAAGATAATCGACGACCACCAAGATATGGGAAGGAGGTACAAATGATCAAAGGATGTTTCCTTTGCGATGGACCGCACAATGCGCGGAATTGTCCGAAAAAGGCTAAACTTACAGCCTTGATCAGATCTGATGATGAACCATCAGAACCAGAAGAGGTTCGTCTAGGAACAATGCAACTTTAACTACTTAATGCATTAAGTACAGTTGAATGCAAGCCCTTGGTGATGGCAAGCCAATCAAACCATACCATAACCGGAGACAACCCGAAGACTAAATCAAAAGGACTTCGGTTCGTAAACATGGAGATAAAAGGGCAACCTGTGAAAGCGTTGTTTGACACCGGAGCAACCCACAACTTCATCTCACCTAAAGAGGCTCGAAGACTTGGCTTAAAGATCACCACACAAGAAGGATGGATCAAGGCCGCCTCAGGAGACACCAAACCAATAGAAGGAGCAGCATGGGGCGTAAAAACAAAGATTGGTACGTGGTCAGGCAAGTTGCCCTTCTCAGTAGTCCCACTAGACGACTATGAAATCGTGCTAGGGATGGATTTCTTTCGAAAAGCAAAAGCCTGCCCAGTAACATTCATCAACACCATGTACATCATCAAGGGAGACCAAGTGCACACCGTTACCTTGAAACCAGATACAAGGCGTCAAGGCAAAACCATCTCTATCTTGAAACTCGTGAAGACAACTCATGAGGCATCCAGGCAACACGACGAGGACGTCTTGGCATTAGGTGGGGGAGATTGTCACGACCCGCCAAAACACAGATCGTAACACCTTGATTTTTACCGATTAGGGGCATATTTGAAGCATGCAAGGCTGCCCGGAAGACTCCAGGACAACCCACACAATTCTGTGGCAACATGGCAATCTCGGAAATCTCTAGAAGACACTATAAAAATCTAGCCATGAACACTAGATCAAAGTAGAGAATTCCATGTAAAATATCTAGATATTAAGCCAAGAATTATCTAGATATTAGATTAGCTAATATCTAAGATATTTAGATTACCAAATATCTTAGATATTTAGATTAGAAGTATCTTAGATATTATGTAAAGAAAGGTCTAGATATAGAAAAACCTAGAAAGACATGCAACTAGTATAAATAGGGTGGTGATGCCTTATTTACAAACCACCTAAGCTTCTTGTAATATCAAAGTCTTGTACTTGTGTTTGTAAGTAATACAAGCTTATTACTTGTGTTGTAAACATACACTACAAGCGTCTTACTTGCGCACTACAAATCTAACGTTCTCTTACAAAGACTTCCGCTGCATAAACCATCCACCCGAGATCAAGAAGGCTAACTTAGAACGAATCTAAGTGACACACGTGAGCTGATCAGATTCAGTCCGTGACATTATGCATAGAAAAGATGAAATTTAGTATATTATTAAATTGTGGGATTTTTTCAAATCATCTTAATTTTTTTAAACGCAATTAACTTTTTAATATAAAACAATAATCACAACACCATCTGTCGGTTTTGCAGGCAGCCGCTTCATCTTCTTCAACTTCTCGCCGGAAACCTAACCGCCGCTTGCCGGTGACTCAATCTCGCAGCCATGGGGTATGTATCACATACATCGATCAATTCTTCTTCTTCTTTACCTGAAAACGTTCATCTTGTTTTGGTTGATAATTGAGGTAGATTTCAAACATGAGCACTAATTTCCGCTGATTGTTGTTCGAAACGGAGTGCAGATCTCCGATTGCTGTGTCTGTTGGTATCGCAGTTATGTGCATAATTTCATTAATTGTTAATGTGTATAGATCGATATGATACCATAGTACTAACTGCTGATCGATATCATACCATAGTACTAACTGCTGTCTTTTATTTCCATCACTGTTTTATGATAATATTTGTTGAAATGGGACCTGTTTAGCACTTCAATTATGTTTCTAGACCTCTTGCATGATGCATCAAGACCCTAAAGTTTGCTTGAAACCTGTTGATCACTCTAGATCTAAGTTGTTTGTAGTAATATGTTCTTGGGTTGGACTGATTCTAATTGTATCTGAAAGTTATTGGTATCAGGGACTTAGGGTTGATATTTGAGAAATTTTCAATGATTTATACTTATAGGACCAAAAGGGATCTACTGTTAATCACTCTTGATCCTTTGTTTGACTATCTTAAAGACTCAAACCTATAAATCAGTCTACTGATAAACATTGTTCAAGTGTTTTTGAGATTTAGAGGTGGTAATTATGACCTGTTTACTTTAACGATGGGTCGATTTGGGATTTATTTTATTTATTTCAGGTCAAATGTACGTTTTGGCCCGTTACCCAACCTACCTATTTAGCACCAGATTATTTTATCGCATTTCTTGTTTATAGTATTATATGTTGCTATAACAAGAATCAGATGGGGTGCTCTCAGGTTGAACCGATTCTAACTGTATCTGAAAATTGTTGGTGTTAGGGATTTAGGGTTGTGATTTGAGATTTTGACGATGTGATTGATTGGTTCGATCCAAGTTAGAGAACAAAATGTACTAATGCAAAGTATTGATCATGTGTTTGATTCTCTGAAACTGATAGATTAATCTATTGATAAACATTGTTCAAGTGTTTCTAGATTTAGAGGTGGTACTCTTGACCTGTTTACTTGAAGATTGGTCATTTTGTGGTTAGATTTATCCTTTACGTCAAATTAACGTTTCAGCCGTTAACCTCACATGTCTTTATCTCTTAGAATGGGAGAGCTAGCAGCCGAAAAACATGCCAAATACATCTTAACAGTAGAAAAGAAGAAAGACACTGTTGAATCGGTCTTAATGGAACATCTCCGAATCAACGGTGCGTATTGGGGATTAACCACACTATACATGTTGGGTAAACTTTCAGCCGTTGATCAAGAAACAATTATTTCGTGGGTCATGAGTTGCCAACACGAATCTGGTGGTTTTGGTGGTAACGAAGGTCACGACCCACATGTACTCTATACCCTTAGTGCAATCCAAATTTTAGCACTTTTTAACAAAATTGAAATGCTCGATATTGAAAAGGTATCAAATTACGTAGCCTCCCTTCAAAACGAAGATGGGTCTTTTTCAGGAGACAAATGGGGTGAAATCGACACTAGGTTTTCCTACATTGCTATATGTTCTCTTGCATTACTAAAACAGTTGGATAAAATCAATGTTGAAAAAGCAGTTAGCTACATTGTAAGCTGCAAGAATCATGATGGTGGGTTTGGGTGCACACCAGGTGCTGAATCACACGCAGGTCAAATCTTTTGCTGCATAGGCGCCCTTGCAATAACAGGTTGTTTACGTTATGTTGATAAAGATCTTTTAGGATGGTGGTTATGTGAAAGGCAAGTTAAATCTGGTGGTTTAAATGGTCGGCCCGAGAAGCTTCCAGATGTTTGTTACTCATGGTGGGTCCTATCCAGTTTGATAATGATTGATAGGGTTCATTGGATTGATAAAGAAAAGCTTGTTAAGTTTATTTTGGATTGTCAAGATAAAGAAAATGGAGGCATTTCAGATAGGCCAGATGATGCAGTTGATGTTTTTCATACTTATTTCGGAGTTGCGGGTCTTTCACTTCTTGAATATCCAGGATTGAAGGCTATTGACCCTGCTTATGCACTGCCTGTTGATGTTATAAATAGGATCTTTCTTAATTGACTTGTATTCTTTTTGTTTAAAGATGGAACTTTTATCGCAAATTTTCCCTTTTGTAACAGATCTTATTACTATTACTGCTACTACTAGCGGCTTTCATATGATACTGTAAAAGGATCGTCAAACAGGTGTCGAGTGTCAACACGCTAAACATGTAATCAAGATGAGGTATTCCTCATAATCCTGGGTCTGCAGAATAACATACATGGACCCAAAAGAGGGTCACTTTTGTAATGAAGTTGAGCCACCATATGCAACAAGTTAATTATACTGGTAACACAATGTAAAACATGCTATATTATACATATTTTGTTTGTGTAAATACGTAGTAAAAAAGAAAAGTTGAAAGTGTCACGAGCATTGTTTGGTACCAATCTTTTATAAACATTTGTCAAAGCAGACGTGTAAAAGAGGGGAAAGAGAGGTTCTAGGCATGATAAGGAGAGATGGAAGATGTGATACATGAGAGCATTCACAACCCATGCCTTATATTTATGTGAGTGTGTTTGGTATATTATATGGAATGATTTTGAGTGGTTGTGAGTGAAGGAGAGAGAAAATGTTATTGTGGATTGGTATATTTGAAGAATCACTGTACAATCCTTATAAATTTTTAATATTTTTGAAAGTGGTTGTGAGTGAAGGAGAGAGAAAAGGTAATGAAAAAGGTATAAAAATATATTATTTAATTGAAAGGAGAAAGAAGAAGTAGTGATTTTTAGTGTAATTATATGGATAAAGATAAGGAATGGGATGTGAATGCTCTGAGAAAGTTACGCATTTACGTATCCATTTGGTGGAAGTTAATAATACTCAAAATGATTTCCTATAAGCTAACACGTTTTGTGACGCGAAAGACGCCACATCTCCCCAACTAAATTCGTTTAATAAACACTATTTATAAGTCTTGGATGATAACTATTAAATAACATGATTCTTTCATTATAAGTTTCTTTTACATTTTTTACTTCAAAATTGAAAAGAAAAAAAGATCTAATGCTTTTAACAAATGGTTTTTTTTTCTTTAATCATCTTATCAACTTTTATTTATTTATAAACAACAACACGTATAAGCCTGCTTGCAAGAGTATATTGCATTCGACTATAGCAAAAATAGTTATAAGAATTTAAGAAATTAAGCTTACATCAGTTTTTGTAACACCATTCACCAATACGAATAACCACCATCACTTGCAATAACTTATTCTCTCTCTCTACTGTGCTCTCACTCTCTCTACTGTGCTCTCTCTCTCTCTCTACTGTGCTCACCTCCGCCACCTCCAACGGTACTACCTTAGTACCACCGCCACCACCGCCAACGGTAACCTACAACTCCGGTGACCACCAACGGTGAGCACCCGCTCCACCTCACCCTTACATCTCCGATCACCTACAAACCCCGGAGCACCACCACACCCTCACCCAAACCACAAACCCACACCCACACCTTCACCGGACCACCACCTTCCACCACGACCACACTCCCGCAACCACACCTGCCACCGCGACCACCACCCAAACCACACTCCCGCAACCACACCCGACCTTCACCGGACCTTCACCTTCACCGGACCACCACCTTCTACCGTGACCTTCACCGGACCACCACCTTCCACCGCGACCACCACCCAAACCACACTCCCGCAACAAACCCCATACCTATAAACCCTCATACCCCCATACCCAAACCACAAACCCTCACCCGGAACAAACCCTCACCCATACCTACCGGACCTCCATCTCGCTCCCCATACCTGCCGGAGCATCCCTTTTGGCCGGACTGCCACTGCCGGACCACATACCGTCATCACCCTGCCGGACCGCCCCCCCACCGCCTGCCGGGGCTCTTGCACACATTTGGTGAGATCCCTCCATCTTGTGTCTTCTTACCTGTTTCTTTTAACGTTCTTTAATTAGATCCCTCCATCTTGAGTCTGATATAATTCTTGTCTATTTCTCTGCTGACCGTTTAGTTCTGTGGTTTGTGCATAATTGATTAGTTGTTATATCTTGCTGATTAGTTGTATAATTGTTAGTGTTTTGCTATTAATTGCTGAGTAAGTTGTATATTGTTGGTTGAGTTTGTGTGTTGATCATTTGTGGCTTGTTGTCTTCATGTCTGGTCAACCTTAGATCTGTTCTCCAGATAGGCTTCATTGGCTTACTGTAAGGTCTTGATTACTACGTGTGCCCCTAGCGTGTGCCCCTAGCGTATTGTTGACCACGTGTGACAGTTCCTGTTGATTGTGCTTTACTTGTGCTTGGTTTCTTTCTAGTGTGTTGTTCGTGTTTTTATTGTTTGGTGGTTTTAGTAGACTCTGTCTGGTATAATAGATAGTACGAGCCAATATGCTGCCCCGAGATCATGTTCGGTGAGGAGAGGTGCGAAGACAGGGAATAAGGTTTGTAGATTAAGAGTGGCATCGTGGAATGTAGGAACCCTAACTAGTAAGTTACTAGAGTTAATTGATGTGCTGAAGAAACGTATGGTCCACATAGCATGCCTGCAGGAGACTAGATGGCGGGGTGGGAGAGCAAAAGAGTGCAATAGTTATAAACTATGGTATTCAGGGTCTGATGGAGCTAAAAACGGAGTAGGTTTTCTAGTTGCTAAGGAACTCCAAGATAATGTAATGGAGGTGAGAAGATACAATGATAGAATTATGTTGTTAAGAATAGTAATAGGAGATGAGGTAGTGACGGTAGTTAGTGCGTATGCACCACATGTTGGACTAGGGGAAACAGAAAGAAAAACGTTCTGGGAGAGTTTAGACCACGTTATGGGCGACATACCTAGAGAAGAAAAGTTATACATTGGAGGAGATTTTAATGGACATATCGGAAAGGATAATGAGCATTTCCAACTGGTGCACGGAGGCTACGGGTATGGTCTTAGGAATGACGGCGGTCGGGAGCTTCTTGAATTTGCAGTAGCGCATGACTTAGGCATCATAAATTCGTTCTTTAAGAAAAGAGACTCGCATCTAATCACGTTTAGCAGCGGCGGAAGACACACGCAGATAGACTATTTATTGATAAGGAGAGAAGATCATAGCTCGTGAAAAGACTGTAAAGCAATCCCGGGAGAGACAGTTGTGACGCAACACCATATGTTGGTGGCGGATATACGCGTCAAGAGGCCAATTGCCCAACGGAACAAGAGAGTTACACCCAAGATCAGATGGGGCCAGCTCAAAGACGAAAAGATTACCATTTTTAGAGATAAAGTCATACAAATGAACCAAACTGGGCCACAGGAAGATGCAAACCAAAAGTGGGAGGTTATGGCAACTAGGCTCTTCCAAGCAACTAAAGAAACGCTTGGAGTTACAACAAAAAGGATAGTTGGTCATAAGGAATCATGGTGGTGGAACGAAAATGTACAGGAGAAGATACGTATCAAACAACAAAGTTTTAGAGAGCTCATACGCTGTAACAATGAGGAAGAACACGCAGAGCTAAAACAAAAGTACAAGGAGGCTAAGAGACAAGCGAAAAAATCGGTGTCAGAGGCAAAGAACACGGCGTATGAAATGATGTATAAGCGATTAGAGACGAAAGAAGGAGAGCATGACATGTTTAAGATAGCCAAGGCAAGAGAAAGAAGAAGACAGGACCTGAGAATGGTCAAGTTCATAAAGGCTGCGGATGGAAAGATTTTGGTGAAGGAGAAAGATATCAAGGTGAGATGGAAAACTTACTTCGATAACCTATTTAACAATAGGAAACAAAATCAACAAACTGAGGTAGATGGAACAACTCAAACAACGCAACAAAACCAATGCTATTGTAGAGGCATCACAGTTGACGAAGTTACAAGAGCTATGAAGAAAATGGGAAGGGCTAAAGCGGTGGGGCCAGACAACATACCGATTGAAGCGTGGAAATGCCTGGGTGATGAGTGTCTCAAATGGCTAACAGATCTATTCAACACTATCTTTAAGACAGGGAAGATGCCAGACCAGTGGAGAACCAGTGTCATAGTCTCCATATATAAGAAAAAAGGAGATATCCAAGGTTGCGAAACTACAGGGGAATAAAGCTATTGAGTCACACGATGAAACTATGGGAAAGAGTTATTGACACGAGAATTAGACGGGAAACCCAGATAGCAATAAACCAATTTGGATTTATGCCAGGACGCTCTACGACAGAAGCCATACACGTCATAAGACGGATAATGGAGAAATATAGAGAAAAGAAAAGGGACCTCCATATGGTATTCATCGACCTAGAAAAGGCCTATGACAGTGTATCGCGACAACTAATTTGGGAAAGTCTACGACTTAGAGGGGTACCAGATAGGTATATCAAATTAATTAAGGATATGTATGATGGGGCAAAAACGTGTGTGCGAGCACCGGTAGGAGACACAGACTCATTCTCAGTGGAAGTGGGACTCCACCAAGGATCGGCATTGAGCCCATTTCTCTTCGCACTAGTGTTGGATGAGATGACTAAGTCTATACAACAGTCAGTCCCGTGGTGCATGCTCTTTGCGGATGATATTGTCTTAATATCAGAATCTAAAATGATGCTTAACGACAAGCAAGAGCAGTGGAGAGCAGCGCTGGAGAGCAGAGGATTAACGATAAGTCGCTCTAAGACGGAATACATGCATTGTAACTTTGGTGGCGACGAGGAAGAGGACACCCAAATCAGTATCCAAGGTATGCCGGTCCCACGGACATCTAGGTTCAAATACCTGGGCTCGTATCTGCAGGAGGACGGAGAGATACACAACGATGTAGCTCACCTTGTCCAAGCAGGATGGTGCAAGTGGAGAGCAGCATCAGGGATCCTATGTGATAAGAGGTTTCCAGCAAAACTTAAGGGAAAACTATACAGTGTGGTGGTACGCCCAGCTATGCTATATGGAACAGACTGCTGGGCCATAAAGAAATCGCACGAGAAACAAATAGAGGTTGCGGAAATGCGAATGCTAAGGTGGATGTGTGGCCATACAAGACTGGATCGGATAAGAAACGAAGTGTTTCGACAGAAGTTAGAAGTGGCTTGTATTGCCGATAAAATACGAGAGGGAAGATTAAGGTGGTATGGGCATGTCAAGAGGAGACCAATGGCAGCACCGGTCAGAGTAGTGGAGAACATCGTCATAGAGGGTAGGAAGAGTAGAGGAAGACCTAGGTTGACTTAGGAAGAGATAATTAGGCGAGATATGGTACACTTGCACCTCTCTGAGCACATGATCGAGGATAGGAGCGAGTGGAGACGTAGAATTAAAATTAAGGACTTTTAGTGGTTTCTGTGGCTAGGAAGGGACTTTGATTACTTGTTACGGGACCTGATGTGTATGTAGTACACTTCGACCTTTTTAGTGAAAACTTGCTGCTTCCCTGATGCATGTTTGTTCATTTTATATTTCTTTTTGGTGATATTTTAATGTTTGTTGTATGATGGGTGCGGTATTATATCATATAGCATATATCGTATGTTTGATTATATGTTGATTTGCTAGCTTTATTGCTTTTGTTATCGAGCCGGGGGTCTCTTTGGAAGCGGTCTCTCTACCTATCTGGATAAAGGAAAGACTTGTCACCACCTACCCCTTCCGAACCCTGCTGTTAAATGAAATATACTGGGTTTGTTTGTTTTACGTGCAATAACTTGTGTGACTTTGTGCATCTAAAAAGAAGAAAAAATTACTTGTGTAATTATGTTGTTATCACAGCAACGTCAGCGATGACGCAAGCAGAGAAAATACTAGAATTATGTTTTCACTCCTTATAAAGTTATAATTTAGCACAACACCCCTCTCATTTCACCGTTACTCGTGTCATCCTCTCGTCTTCACCTTCACCCAATCGTATCTTCAATAATGCAGGCTTCGTAAGAACCCTTATTTCTCACATCTTTCGTATTTCAACTTCAATTTCAGTTTAAATTTTGATTTTGATGCATGATTTTGCAGTATACTGAAAGAGCATCTTCCACCGTCGTTGGATTCTACTTCTCAACCACCTCCTCTGTTCGACGGAACCACAAGGTATTCGTTAATCAGTCAAATTGACCTTAATTTCACTTTCATCGCGTATTTTGGATTTCGTATCATGATATCTCAAGTTAATTTGATTTTGTTTCAACTTTCAATTGAAGGTTATACATCAACTACCAATGCCCCTATGCACAGCGTGTTTGGATTGCCAGAAATTATAAGGTAAGTTGTTTTTCTTTTTGAACCGTAAATGTGCGATACTGTTTAGGAGGACAGAGGTTATTTTAAACGGGTCCGTCTATCCAGCTCAACTGTGAGTATTTTGCTTAAAACAGGACTATTAAATTCTTCTTATTTACATGTTATGAATATCTCACTCTACTCTAACCGATTGGGCTAAGAATCATTGTTTTAAACTATATAAGCAACTTTTTAAGCACACTTTTAAACACACTTTTAGTTCATAAGCACTTAAAAATATTCAAACCTTGGTTTGGCTCTTAAACATTATAAAATTAGATAAATACCCACCTCCAGATTCCCTTATTAGTTTAACATAAAATTAAACCTCATGTGGCAGTGTATACTTGAGCTGAGGCCTGAGTTGAATGAGTTCTAATTTTTACATCACACTACAAAATTTATAGGGCATGTTAGTTTGAATAACTGTTTAATCTCCTTGAGAACTGTGTTGATTATTTGCTATATAGGTAGTTAAATAATCATCTTATGTGTTAGGTATAAAACACTATGTGCAAGTGTATTATGTAATTCTTATAGTTCTTTACCTCAAATTGGTTATGTATGAACAGTCCTCTCTCTACATATATATTTTTTTAAAGTTAAACAATAATAATAATAGTCACAAGTAGCAACACGAAACAAAATTTTGTCTTGAAAATTTAAAAATTGCATTTTTAACTATCTGGATCATGATACGTAGAGACTTGAAGACAAGATTAAGCTTGTTCCTATCGACCTCGCTAATAGACCCGCATGGTACAAGGAGAAAGTTTATCCGGAAAATAAGGTAACCCTTCTAATATGTATATATTGTTAATTTGTTATTATTCTGTTTCAAATTGGTAGTTAATGAAAAATATTTCAAGATCTTTATTAAAAAAACTTGATATAATAGCCTGCAAGTTGCAACCATTTTCTATTCTTTTTTTTTTTTTTACTTAATAAACTTATTCAAACAATTTCTAGTCATTTGCTGTAGTTTTATCACATTTAACAGTGGATTTGGACCTAGTCCTTTTTAATTATCTCTCTTGATGAACGATTGATATAGGAATAATTATATGTTTTTTAAGGTGCCAGCTCTTGAACATGACAACAAAATCATTGGAGAGAGTCTGGATTTGCTGAGATATCTAGAAGCACACTTTGAAGGGCCTGCATTACTACCAGATGTGAGATTTAACTAAGGTCTATCATATTTCTGTTTTTACCGCCTTTCAGAATTGTAACAAGTTATCGTATAGGACCCCGCCAAAAGAGAGTTTGCTGAGGAGTTATTGACATACATTGACACGTTTTTTAAAACAGTGACTTCTTCTTTTAAAGGAGATGTTGTGAAAGAAGCTGGTGTGACTCAAACCTTTCTTATAGCTTCTGTATTAATCAAAGTATTAATAGAATGTGACACAGTATTCTTTTTGTATCTTAATTTGATTTAGAATTTGATGTTTGATCAGGTGTTGCTTTTGATTACTTGGAATCAGCTCTTCAAAAGTATGAAGGTCCATTTTTCCTTGGAGATCTCAGTTTGGTGAGTGCTCGGTCATTTTGGGCCAGTAAAAAGTTCTGCGGGTTGATATGGGCACACACTTAAAAATTACATCAAATTAAGTGAGTCTAAACGCGTAAGAAACAAGTTCAAATGGGTAGGGGATATGGCTGAAGACCTGAAGTGATGAGGTTCATATCTCGTGCTTAATTACCTAAAAATGTATTTATAAAACTGTATTTTTGAATTGTCTTTTTAGATACAGTTTTTTTTTCAATTTTATTATATTAACATATCTTTTTTTCAACAAAATGTATTAGTTTTAGTTAATACAACCTCTTACATCATCTAATTAAAATATTATATTTTGTTGTAATACTATATACTTCTTGTAATGTACTAATAAAAAAATGCACAGTAGAGTGTATGCGGGTCAACTTAACCAGATCTGATGTGACCTGTTTGAAGCTTTAACCCATAAGAAAAACTACACAGTTTACCCAACCCGCTCATTTCACTACCTCTGTGTATAGCACATGAAGCGTCCACTGATTAGTCTCAATTAGCTGCACGTAGAAACCGAATTGTATTGCTACAAACTTGTGAACTGCAGGTGGACTTTGCTTACATTCCTTTTGTAGAAAGGTTTCAAATAGTCATACAAGAGGTGAATAAATATGATATCACGACAGGCAGGCCAAAGCTAGCAGCATGGATAGAGGTAGTAACTTTTTTTTTTTTAATCTTTCCTCATCTCCACATTGCATTGTGCAAATCCATTGACTTTCAACGTCAACTGATCTAATCTTATTTCAACTTCAAAGCTTAAACAAAATCTTCAGAAATATTTGATTTCAAAATCTGCCTCATAACAAAACATCCTTGTCGAATTTGCTCTCAGGAACTTAACAAAATCGATGCGTACACAGTGACAAAAGCCGATCCTGAATACGTTATACAGATGTACAAAAAACGCTTTATGGTAACTAGCTTTGTGAAGCGTATACGACCTTTCTCTTGTTATCAAGTAATTATACAATTCATTATGCATTGAAATATTATCTTCTCATTCTTCCATACCCATTATTGCAGGGTCAGTGAAGCTGATGATGAAGCACTTGTAATCATGATCCAAGAAATAGGCATCTTATGTGATCAATAAAGTTGATGATTGTGTGTCAACAAGTACTAGCTCTTGTGTTTGTCTCATGGATTAATAAACAATGTGTCAATTGGAGTGTTGTTTATGTGAGTAATATAATCTAGTGTCAACTGCAGTGGTGGTTTTTTATTATTTTCTGTTATTAGAGCATTCACATCTCATTCCTTATCTTTATCTATATAATTACACTAAAAATCACTACTTCTTCTTTCTTCTTTCAATTAAATAATATATTTTTGTACCTTTTTCATTACTTTTTCTCTCTCCTTCACTCACAACCACTTTCAAAAATATTAAAAAATTTATAAGGGTTGAACAGTGAATCCTTAAATTTACAGATGAATAGTAACATTTTCTCTCTCCTCCACTCACAACCACTCAAAACTGTCCCGTATAATTTAAAAACTCACACTCACATAATTATAAGGCATGGGTTGTGAATCCTCTTACAAGTGCAATAGTTTTTATATTATTAGTAAATATAAAACATTGTATTCTTATTTAAATATAATAGTTATGCTGATGAAAACATGTAGCCGTTCTAGCTCAGTTGGTAGAGCGCGTGGCTTTTAACCACGTGGTCGTGGGTTCGAGTCCCACGGATGGCGTTTTATTTTTAATTTTTATTTTAGGTCATTCGTGCATGTAAATCATCAAGATATCAAAGGGGCCCTATCATCAATTAGGTTCACTAAACAAAATCCATAAGCAAATCAACGGATGCACTTCAAAAGTACAATAGTTTTTCCTGTCATGAATTTTATATTTTTTAGAATAGCAATTTTCTTCCATCTCAAAGACGAAAGCATGCTATGATCCGCAGTTTTGAAAGGCGATGAGACATCTCGAATGAAAATAGAAGAGTTCCTAGCTTTCCAAATCATCCCAATTGTAAAGTATATCAAGACAAACCTAAATACATAAGCTTTTTGTGCCTTTCGTTTTTCTTTGACCCGCATCCTCCATCTCCAACAAATCCAGCTTGCTCGCTAGAGAAGGAGAAAAGATTTCACTCCAGCTTTTGAGCGAACACCAAACTGTCACCGAGAAGGTGCATTCAAAGAAAACTTGATACATGTTTTTATCCATAGCATCACAAAAGGGACAGGAAAATAAAGCAGTCTGAATACCTCTCTTCAAAAGATTTCCGGATAGGGGAAAATTTTGTTTTTTAACATCCGTAATACAAAACAATTTGTTTTTAAAGACACCCAATTAATCCATTTGAAACTCTAAACCCCTGCCAACTTCAAGTACTTGAACATTAGGCGAAATCGTTGATTTACTACAATAGTACAATAAGCATTCCTTTCTTTTCAAGGACAATATAGCTCAGGTTTGCATTGCACAAAATAAGGTTTAACGACAGAACTTTTTTCACATGTTTATATAGATAAATTTGTGTGAAATGTATACCATCCTATAAGCATACCAAATAATAAACAAAATATATATTCTCTTAAAATACCAACATTTTGTAATACAAACTTGAACCACAAAAGGTCAGCTTAACCTGTCATTCCTTAGAATGCCCAACTCACAGGTAAGTCTTCATGCTAATGTTACAACGTACAACAAATAATCATATATTCAAAGCCGGCATAACTTGACGACAGCTTACTATGATTTCTCATGTTTGGTTATTCAAGAACAAAACCGAAATAAACAAGGAAAAAAACAAGTGTGTATTCTTTATTCTTCCATCCAAAATTTGCAGTGCACACCCAATTATGCATGCAAAATAATATTAGTTATAGTAAAAACTGCTAATCTACGCCACTGCTGACCTTTTGACCTCATAATCATCAAGGTTAAGAGCTTCCAACAACTTTGGCCATGATTCTGGGATACCTCCAGGTAAATCAAACTCCATTAATTTGCCTTGATTTTTGTAAAAATCCTCAACAGGTTGACTCTGCATAACCAACCAAACAGGATTAGGAATTCATCATCATTTACCAACATAGAAGTGAATATTTACTTGAATTGGTTTTTTGCCTTTAACCCCTTAAAGGTCACCTGCCCAGCATAAACGTTCTTTGACAACTTGTTGTATAATAAACCTGCTAAAAAGTACTTGTAAACTAGTAAAAATAATAATACCTTTTCATGGTACACACGAAGTCTTTCTTTGACAACTTGTACCGTGTCATCAGCGCGAGTAATAAGCTTTGAAGCGCATTGCTGAGGTGGAAGAAGTGGAGCCATGCTCATTCCAGGTCTCCCATTTTCTGCTTTTGCATTGATAGATGCCACATTGAAACCTTTTCCACATTGACTGCATATTCTTCTTCCCAAACATTTCTCAACTAATACGTCTTCCCTCAGTTTCAGATTCACCACCAAATCGATTTCTGTTACCTCGTCTAGAATTTCCTGAAAAACATAAAAAAATACAAATACATAAAGAAAATCCAAGATGATTTGTAACTCAGCATCCAAATATTATAAAAATGCAGCAAAAACAGTGAAGCAAAGATTCGATTGATTGCAACTTTAGTTATTAGAAACTATTCTTATTATCTTCATTGGGTGTAGTGTTATTCTTACTGCAACAGTCAAGCTAACTTAGCCACCATAAATAAGATACAAGAGAACGTAGATAGCTGCAAGTATGCTCCACTTCCAAAGTCAATCCATTTAGCCACCATAAATAAGATACAAGAGAACGTAGATAGCTGCAAGTATGCTCCACTTCCAAAATCAATCCAAATATAGGATTAAATTGAAGCTTCTAAATCTCATAAGATCATATTTATCCTTTCAAAATACTAAAGAATTTAAAATATCATATCCTCCCATGCTTATCAGTTACTTGTAACACTCTATTTTACTGAATAAATGAACATAAATAGCGTTATGACTATGAATCATGTGAGCCATTATGACTTTATTCAGTGAAACATACTGTTAAAAGTAACAGATTTTTTTACTTGCTATAAAGTTGGTAAAATGATATTTTTAGTGTTTCAAATGGTTAAATTTGATATTATGAAATTTAGAAAAATATGATATTTTGAACTTTAAGGAAAAAATAAATGAGATTGCCCTAAATATTCTTAAACTCCTGACTTGTAAGACTGAAGTCTAATTATTTATGTGTGTGTGGGCCTGTGTGTGTATACATTTACAACCGCGACTCTTGTTCCTCTGATTGAATCAATGAATCAAGACATGACTCATTCTTATCTGCGCCACCAACTTATAAATCATAAGTAAGCATTATTATTGAAAAAACTACTGGAACTATTGCAATCCCAATTTGTCGGAACACAACATTATTCCTTATTAACCCAAAGTTATCACACATGAAGCGTATGGGGAGGGAAGAAATGGAACTTAATGGGTTGATTTCAGCTTCATGAAATCACAAAGCATCATAAATATGTACATACTCACACACAGAGTGAGGATAAGAGAACACATAAACCCGTTACAGATGATAAAAGATACTTACAGCTTGTCTTATAGTTCGAGGAAACCCGTCAAGAATGAATCCTGATTCACCCTTTGCTTCTCCAGCTTCGAGTCTTTTTGATAACAAGTTGAATATAATTTCATCAGATACTAACTTCCCTTGATTCACTATCTCCGCAAGCTGAATAACATATAGAGAACAATAAACTCCAAGCGAAGAACGAATCATGAAGCAAATATTATTCATTTTCTCACAAGCTTATAATCAGAATCAACAATACATTGTCATCCTTTACAATTTAAAGCTTCAATAAGCTAAAATCAATCACATAGTTTAACTAGACTTCTAAGCCCCAACATCATGTTAAAACAAAATTATTAGAACTTTTTTTATAATTCATTGAAACATTCGTCTAGGATACTCCAGATTTTACAGAAATCAGTAAAGATAGCAATTGCAAGATCCCAATTTAATCATGGTGCATGATAAACTAAGCGTCAGGATCTCGTTAATTAATTCATCAAAAAGTCAACCAATAATCATATTGAAGCGAAGAACGAATCATGAAGGAAATATAATCCATTTTGCACAAGCTTATAAGCAGCATTACCAACACATTGTCATGATTTACAATACAGCTCAATAAAGCTAAAATCAATCACAAAGTTTAACTGGACTTCGTTAGAAAAAACATCTAAATTGCCCTCAATAAGAACGAAAATATAAAAAGGAAAAAAATTTATAGAGCGCAGACTGTTATTTTCTCATAACCCATAAACTCACCGCACCTGTCAATACCCTACTAACCAATAGGACCAAGTAAATCACAGTTGCTTTAGGCAGGTTGCCTTCAAAAATTGGTAGAAAACCGGTGGAAGCAGGATTCAACCAAGGAACCAATTGCTTACTAGTTACCACTGCAAGATGGTTTATGAAGCACATATTGATGACACCACCATCTTGTTAAAACAAAAAGATCATATTTTTTATAACTTGCTAAGGTAATTAAACAATTCCATTATGTTTATCATAACTCATTGAACAGAATTCACACATATCCATAATAACAGTAATTGCAAGATCCCAATTCACAAATCAATCAATAAGAAAGAAAAAAAAAACTTGTAATAGCACAGTCTCATCTAAGACTTCTGCTAGAGAGAATCAGTAACTTACCATAATACCATAGCATGATGATTTATAAAGCACAAATTGATGACACCAGCATCTTGTTAAAACAAAAAGATCATATTTTTTATAACTAGTTAGGTTATTAAACAACTCCACTATGTTTATCACAATCCATTGAAAAGAATTCACAGACATCCATAAAAACAGTAACCACAAGATCCCAATTCACAAATCACGGTGTGCACAACACAAAATCGATCAATAACCATACCAAACCTAAAGAATATAAACAATTGAAGTATAACAACACAAGACATACCTGACGAGAAAGAGGTCCAGATGAAGCCAACTCTTCACGAACAAGATCACCGGTGGCGATGTGGGGAGCACCAAGGAGATTCGACAGGCGACTAGCATAGGTCCCCTTTCCGACACCGGGGCAGCCGAGAAACACCCACTGGAAGCTTCTAGAAGGCTTTGGATCTGAGAAATTAGGGTTCTGATGGTGGTGAGATTCGACGTCGGAGACGACGGCGGTGGTGGTGGAAAGTGATCGTTTGAAGAGTGAAGAGATTGAGGGAGATGATGAGGGTTTGAGGAGGCGGGTGAGGGCCGCCATTGGTGGATTTGAAAGGTGAATTGCAGGGGGATAAAAAGAGGGTTGGAGACGAAGAAGAAGATGATTTAGGGGGTGTTTGGGATTGAATTTTGATAACTGAAACTATGATACAATGAGTGATATAAATTTATACAAGTTATTTTAACCAATGACACTTTCTTTTTGTTTTTGAGTGTAAGCATAATCTAATGAAAAAGTAACTATACCTATCTTATAATGATGTGGTATATGGCGTATCCATAGTTAGTTGTAGGTAGTCATGGAAAATGATATGTAGAGAGAAAGTAAAGATTGGTTAAGAAGTGGCTTTTTAATAATGTTGACTTAAAGATAAAAAGTGAGTTTTAAAATGTTTCAATTATGCAACTATATGTAACACATTTGCAGGGAAATGACATCTCACATCATATTTTGGTTGTTTGTAGACCGAAGTAAGGTATCAAATTAGGGAATCTATACATTATCAACTCGTGATGGTTTCATTGATTTCACATTCTTCCTTGTAGAAGAATAAAAAGGTAGTTTCTTTAAAAAAAGAATTGCAAACTTAGCCAACTATATCATAGAAGCTCAATTGTGACACTAAAGTCTTGTTTGTTGTCACTAGTTGACTACAAAAGTTAGCACATGATTTAAGTCTTGTTGGGGTCGTATGTTGTTAACTATAAATGTCACTTGCTGAACATAGAGCGTAACCTGAATAAATCAGTACAATTTAACATCTCTAACAGGGAACAATTGTATATGTCATTGTTTAGAATGGTTATTATAGCTCTTTGTAAGGTAACTACTGATGAATTGATGCTTCTACTTGCTATGATTCCTAATTGGAATGTTGCGACAGATGGAGGTTAGTGAAATTCTTATTGTTAATTTTTCTAAGTAGATCGATTTTACTGTTTTATTAAATGATTGATCTAATGTTTTCTGTTAAAGGGTGACACCAAGGGAGGAAAGAGTCAAGATGGATCTACTAGGAAAGATGGAATGCAGCCTGATCACATTCATATTCTGTATGGAGTCTAATGTGCTTCTTCCGTATGGAGTTTTAGGCCCTTTTTAGATTGGATTGGCAATCTTACTAAACACGCCATTAACCCTAATCCGACACTCTAACTATTATATAAACAAGTAAACAACTCCATGTAATTGTAAACCTTGTACCAAAATTAAATACAATGTATCTCTAGTTTGGTTGTGGACAAACCGATCACATAGATCACTAGACAATCCGATCCATGTCCAAAAAAAAAAGACATGATTTTCTAATTTTCCTTGTGTTAGTGTTGTTAATAACACTGAAACCTAATTTTAGTTGTATGTAATTTGACATAGCAGCCTCAACATTATGGTCCAATATGCACCGCTCAGAGTAGCATTACGATTTACGTGTGACATTCATATAATTTGTGTGTTAAACCTTAGAGCAATACATATTTGCTTGTAGAGTACATTTAATGAAGTGGTTTCTTAAGTAGTCTGATTGTTGGTTAAGTT
Organism: Flaveria linearis; assembly: GCA_024085815.1. Lineage (NCBI taxonomy): Eukaryota > Viridiplantae > Streptophyta > Magnoliopsida > Asterales > Asteraceae > Flaveria > Flaveria linearis. Next base: position 7,775,066 of record CM044011.1, read on the forward strand.
ACACATGAATGCATATGACCGGTGAGATTTTTCAACTTCAATATTGTAACCACAGAGGAATTTTTTTACTATAATCTGGTATTCAAGTCTCTCCAACAGTCCAACCATATGACCAAGGACTTTTGCCTGTGAAGTCCATGGGCTCTCCATACGGCCTTCACCTTAGACCATCCGTAATGGTATTAACACACAACTGGGAGGGTGATGTGGACCAGGGAGCCACGAGAACACCATGCCGATCCAATGGTGCCTCACAATTTGAGAAAACACGGGGATATTCACCGACTTTTGTGAAGACAAAGAAAGGAAGAAAAAATGTGTGGTCATTGCTGGGTGGTGTGGCACTGCTGGGAGTGCGCCAAGACCATTACGAATGGTCTTTAGTATCCTTGGATTGAGAAACTCTCCACTGGAAAACCTCTAACAATATATATGATTTATTCATGTAGAAAAAAGCTCAAGGATTTATCTTCAACATAAGTCAAAGTATAGAAGCTTTGAAGGACACTAGCAGTGAAAATATGTGATAAAAGGATGTTTTTGTTAAAGATTAGTAAGTTAAATTGCCAAACGGTTTCGTTTAGAAAGAAAAAGGTCCAAGGATTTGTCTGTGGAAAAGGCAAATCAGACTTTGGACATTTTTTGATAACCATGAAAACTCATTACCAGATAATTCACATTATGCTGTTCGGAAAGGGGAAAAAAAAAAAAAAGGAAAACTCACAGAATCTTTAAATTAGATAAGTTGCAATTCACGGTGGATAAGTTGTTTTCAAGTGGTTAGAGCAAGAAATTAGTGAAAGCAGAATTTGAACCTTGCTAGAGCGAAATCGGGCGCTTACCGCTATGCCAACCATCTTCTTTCTAGAACCATACACTTATGTATATGCAGAACTGCATAACTGAAATCTTTAAAAGTTTATATTAAAAGCATTACATAATATAACAACAAAGTTTGATCAGGTCATCTTGCAGTAATTACAATTCAGGTACCTGAAAATCATGTTCCTATAATTCAAACTCCAAAGAAAAAGTGCTGCAGTAAACAGCATCGAGCTTTTGTTAGTTGCTTACCTAAGAACAAACAAATTGAAAATGTGATATGGCATATATCAGTTTATATCAAAAATAGTAATCAACAAGTCCAGTCCGGTTCTTGGATGACAAATCATATAAAATTGTAGTTTATGTGGTGAACAATGTGGTTTAAACTAGGGATGTTCATGAACAGCTAAAACTGACCGAACCACCAAAACCAAAACAAGTCTATCGATATGGCTGGTTTGACATCCAAAGTTTTGGTGGTTTGCTTGTTTATCAGGCCAGTCTGACTTTCATTTTGAAATATGTAGTTGTCTATATCAGTATATGTATGTATTATAATCATAATCATCTATATCATTTTCAAAACTTGGAAAAAAAACTAAAGATTTTTCATTTATGTGTGTGTGTGTGGTGGTGGTGGGGGACCTGTTCAAATCCCCAAACCAAAACGTTAAACCACCGACCAATCCCAACCTAGTAAGTTTGGTTTGCAAGTCCTTTAAACCGTAATTAGCAGTTCGGCCCAGAATTTTCGCCAAAACCAGATGAACCGGACCATAAATATCCCTAGTTTAAAGAATACTTTTTGGAACTTTCTTTTCCTCTTTGAAGACGACATTATTCATGTAATTACAAACCTGAACTAGTGTGTTGACCTTGATGATGAATAAGATGATGATTGCACCTGAAATAGAGAATGAAAAATTTGGATTAGACTTATTTTAGGGCACGCAATTTAAAATTAACTTTTTTATAGAGAACACAAAGTCGCTACTTGGTGCAAATCCAATTTTTTTTTAAATTTTTACCTGATATGTTTTCGGTCCCTTTTTATTAGATAGCCATAATAGTTTAAATTTTCCACAAATGTGTCAACATCCGGAACTCTTAACCCAATCCTATCAGCCAAATTGAATATTTCCTGATAAAAGTAATAAAAATTGTTAGTTCTCCATGTTAATCAAGAATAATTTTATAACATTGTTTAGTTGTTATTGTTACTGATATAGAAAAACAGTCTTTCTGTTTCAACTCTGATTCCTTGTTCAGTGCACTCAGAAATCGCTTGACTTCTTTTCGATGACTCATCCCACCACTCCGACCAAAATCCACAAGTCCATGCTCATCAACACACTTGTCATACAAGGATTCCTTCATTATTTCAACAACATCCTAGGGAGCAAAAAATTTGACCCAAAAAGTCAACTTTATAAGTATGCATGTCATTAATTACTTACTGCCATAATTTTTGGAATTACACAGATGAACTTACCATAGCATCTTCAACAGTTATTTCTTCTCTCAAATCCACCCTGGCACGTGCTTGTGCTAATCTTACTAGGCTTTCTAATTGTCTTGCTGTTACTGGTGTGCCATCAGCAGACGTGCTACGGTCTCTCAGTTTTAGGTAGAACTCCTGCAGGATTTTAGCTGCTGCTCTTGACATCCTAATATCAAAACAAGGTTAAAATTAAACACGACCGTACAGAAATAACCTGTCACCCATCCCGACCCTCCCATCATGAATGATGCACTAGTTCACCTTGGAAAGACATAAGTTCTTGCATAAGCAATATATTTACGGAGAAGCCGGGCAGGTAATGGAACAAAACCACTGTCCTTTCTGGAGTTAAGCATTAACCTCGAGACTAATGAACCACCTTTTACATTCAGATCTGTGCTGTTAACGCTTTGAGATGCTGCAACACTTAAAACTAATCAATTTTTACAGTTAAACAACCCACAGGGTAAAATGATTTACAGAAAAATAAACACCTGTAAGTTTTTTAACAGTTTGTGAACTACCCCCACTGCCAACATGCAGCTGCAAAAAAATATATGTTACACCTTGATTCGGTGAAAACACATGTAAATTTTATTGGTGTGTGTTAAGTGTTGCATCAAAAGTCAAAACAGAGGTCCGAGTTGACTTACTGACATAATGTGTTCAGAAACTTGTTTGTCATGTAGATCATCAGGCTTGTCAAGCAATATGAAAACCAAATCAAATCGTGATAACAAAGCAGAATTAATTTTCAAATTCTCATTCACAGTTTTTGCCCGGCTGTAAGCAATTAAGATTAAAATCCTTGATAAGCAAAATGACAAAAGGTTCAAGTGATTACTAAGAATTATAATAATAGAACTGGTGAGTACTTGTAATGGCCCCCAACAGGGTTCGCTGCTGCTAAAACAGTAGTTTGAGCTGATAAACTTGCTACCAGTCCTGCTTTGGCAACTGAGACACACTGTTGCTCCATAGCCTCCAGTAGAGACTGTGATGGTTATAACATATAAAATCAGAAAATACTTTTTCATTTTATAATTTTAAATTAACCTTTTTTGTCTATGTGAAGCCTCCATGGCAATATCTAAAAAAAACAACCTGGTGTTCTGCAGACATTTTATCAAACTCATCAATACAACATAATCCCCTGTCTGCTAGTACCATAGCACCTGTTGAAAAACATAACACCTCAGATATGCAACCTTACCTAGCTATGTAACAATGTCATGAGTCTAATATGTATCTGGATTCATTATTTTGCTTTACATGTCCAGATTTGGAATGGTGGCGTGACACAAAAACTTCAAGGTTTTGGTACTGCTTAACTTCTTGAATATACTATAATAAAACATCATCATGCAGATGTTTCCTTTAAGTGAAGATTGTGTTTAACAGCTACTATAACTCAGAAGCTACAGCTGGCAATACGGGTGGGATCAGGGGGTCTTGTTACGGGTTGAAATTGGTTTAGGTTGAAACAGGTCAACTGGCCTGTTTGGGTTGATCTGCAAACACTTAAGTTGTTCTTACATAAAAACTTAATGGGTTTGTTATGATTATAAAAACATAATATCACACTAAGAATCCAAATCTTTGAATTAAAACAAAGATTAAGGAGATCATATGCATTAAAATAAACCTTGTCAGTATCACTTAGACATGGCTTAATAATCAATAACTTTTCTCTTAATGGAAAGCATGATAATGGAATTGATCTAAAAACATATGAAAGAACAAACATGTACCTGCTTCAAAAGCGTAGTCACCGGTCATTGAATCCTTGACCACAGCAACTGTGAGGCCAGCATTTGTCGTGGCGTTTCCACAAACGTATATACCTCGTGGTGAAACTGAAGCTGCTGCTTGCAGTAGTTGACTTTTTCCTAGTCCAGGATCACCTAACATGAAACAAATGGCATCCACTGGGTTAATGTACTATAATTAATCATGGAATTTTACACAAATCCAACACTATATGCATGTAAAAGTTTAATTAACAAACAGATGAAGAAAGATATAAGAAAGGTATGAGCCTGAAGTTATCTTCTTGAAAAAACTTTATCTGTGGAATTTCATGTGTTTGTTGAAAAAGAACGGCAAGAGAATATAAAATTTTAAGAGAACTCAAGCCTTTCTAAGATCAACATCAAATTGCAGATTATAAACAAATACAAAGCTAAATGCCTGTAAAACTTTGATTAACAGACTGTTAAAAGAAATAAGAAAACCTCATACCAACAATTATCACATGAATGTCTCCTCTAACAGGAACCTTATTCTGATCCATTGAATGTTTCCTTACACCTCCAAACAGTGCCAATGTGATTCCAGCTGTTCAATGTAAAAATACTGATTAGTGTCACATGACCCCTCTATAACTTTGCATAACTTGATCACCAACGGTAACAAAGTGAGGTAAAAGTAGTGAATATTGAAAGATGAACTAATCAGCAATTAGATATCAAGCTTTTACAAAAGTGTTGGATGAACAAACTTGTGCATTATATCATATTACTCTTCCGGAAGGCTAAACTTAATAAATATATAAAATAGATGAAGAATATGATTTTAAGTACCTTTAACAAGTTCATGCCCATAGATGGATGGGCAAATGGATTGCAGTATTTGACGAAATACATCTGAACCATGCTCTGAGGTAAATTTACATATGAACTCTAAATCCCTTTGACTGAAAGAATATAAGTCCAGCAATTCTGTAGCTTTAGTCACATTTTCTGTGTCTGGCAAATTCTCAGGCTCAGAGTGTGATTTGGAGTTTTTAACTGAAATTCCTTCTAAATACAAGTAATATAATCCTTGGTTCCTGCCCTTTGATTTTCCTAACACATAACAATATTGATAAGGAAATTGAACTCAAGTATCAAAATGAAAAGAAATAAAAAAACTTTAGAAAATAATTAGTGCATAGGGAGCAGAAAACAACCTCCTCCTATATCCATGTAATTGTTAATCACCCTTATTATACCAGTAACAGTCACAACATCTCCAGGGATGCAAAGGTCAACTAGATCTTCAATCAATTCACATTCCAAAGTTCTTGGTACTCGGCCTTCTTCATGATCAGATTTCACCAACTCTTGAATTCTATACGAATAAATATAAAGTTACAGATCATCCTGTGGGGTCATACAAGAATAAAAACAATACAAAGCTATCTCTTAAAATTCATACCTTATTTTCTGGAAATCTATTGGTCGTGCACTGGATTTAATTGGGTTAAAACTTCTGCTTTTGCATCCATGTATTACACAAACTGAAGGAGGTGAAAACTTCCCATCAGGAAAGTCTCGTGCAATAGTAGTCCCACATTTGGTACATGCAAAACTCATTTGTACCACCAAAGGCTTGACCGTGCTAACTTTTACTACAGTGCCACACACAGAAACAAGCCTTTCTGCAATATTATGAGTAAATTTTACTATAAAATAGTGAAATACATAACATAGATTGAATTCATAGTGGGATTAAACAAATGCACAACTAAAGATACCAATGTAAGCTGCCTTCAGGTTCTTCAAAGCAATCATTGATTCCGGGTGGTTGTGCAAGCGGATGTTCACCTTTGCATCATCATCCCATTCTTCATCGTTTGATTTGGATTGAATGATATCAACCAAAAGCTGATAATCAAGTTTAAAATTGCATTAAATGACATGGAAATTCAATTAACAAACGACTGCTATTTTACCTTGTGTACTGCAGCACTCATACAAACGAGAGCTTCTTTGGGATTTGCCTCTAGAGCATCGTAAAATTCTTCTATCATGCATACTTTTCGAAAATGTTGGAAATCAAGTGGCAAAATGAACAAGATGTCTTCTCTCTTCACCTGTTTGTAACACAATAAAAACAATATTGCAAGAAAATGATATACTCGAGAAGGATCTAAGCCCATTTGACAATAACTTCACTTGGAAAATCTATGCAATTTCAACTCATTTGTGATTTTCCAGATCATTTTCCTAATAGCAATAACTTCACTTAGTGATAAAATTGCTGCCAGGTGTGTTTATCATAGGTTTCAAGGGTTTTTGAACACCCCTTATTGCTGCACATGATTTACTTGAAATAATGAACTAAAGTTCTGAGTTTATATATCAAAGGTTTAGCTTGACAGACGACTCAAATTTCAACTAAAACCAGCAGGACTCTTTACATACGACCTTGAACGTAACAATTAACAAACCCTAGTATTTACCCTATAAACTCCTTTTACACTCGCTACACAACTGACTTTGTAACAAAATTAAACATCGATGTCAAAGTTATCCATTTTATAAGATGTAATTGCATACATAAGTAATTGAAACAGATACCTGGGAGATGAAGTCTGATCCTATAGGAGTAGAGAAAAATTGTTCATAGAGTTTTGAAGTGAGTTTCAGCTTCTTCTTCGAGTCACCATGGGTATAGTCGATTTGAGGGAAGTATTTAGCTAAGATCTGTGTGATTTCGGTGGTCGACTTTCGCTTAGGGGCACTCATCATCATCGTTGTCGTCTCGAGGGTTTTCTATCGCAGTTTCTTTAGAACTTTTTTCGTTTGATTTTGGCGGGAATATAACTCACAAATCACAATCGAGAAGAAACACGTCATTTTGACATATGATATTATGATGTGGTTTTTAATATCTCTGTGAGTAATTCTTGTACTACAAACGCGGTACGAACGGTTGACGTCTCGTTTTAAAAAGACTCATTCGAAAACTGAGCATAGTTTCAAACACTGTTAAAAAGGACAGATACCGCAATCCTAACGGTGCCTGAAGCTAAAAACCTGATCAAAATCTTCATTCGAATCGGATCTCATCCGAATCCGAATTCCTTATTCGGATTTTAAATGTAGTTATTATGAAGTTAGATTATTGGGTTTATACGGATATCTGTTTATCCGAAAAGACTTTAACTATATAGTTTTTACTTTTTTAAATTATATGTCATGTGTATCCATTTTAACGGACAATTTATCATTTGAATCTAGTGAGCTCAATTATGTTGTTAACAATTAACTAAAAGTCTAAAATCATCTATTAACGTGCACACTTGTAGTAAATGAAGAAGCACTGCAATTTGTATGTGTTCTTGAATTATAGATTTTTGTCTTCCTTTAAATCTAAAACATTGGGGATCATTCCATTTTGGTCATTGAATCCACCAATGATGATTTTATTAAGAGTTAACATCAGTTGTATGTATATATAATAGCCTTAAATAATAATCCATAACTACTGATTTTTTTTCTTTGTAACACGAAGAGTTATTGTTTAAACATACAATTGATGCGGTGTTTCCTTTCACCTTACAATTGATCATATCACTTGTTAGTGGTTTGTAAAATAATTGAATTGATCATGTTATCTTTATGCAGATTGATATGGAGCATGGTGTTGTGCTCGTTGGAACATGAAGAATTACCCTTTTAACTAGTTTATTCAAATATGCACTTTACTTCAGATTATTTGATGTACGTGAAATCCTATATGAATTGCACTCGAATAAATTCGGATCAGACAAGAATACCCATAATTTAAATCGAATCAGATTCGTATAGGGTCATGAAAATTTCAAAGTGGAAAACTGCATCCGAGTAAACTATTATTTGATCAGATCAACAACCCTAGACGATCCTACATATAAACTTTGAAAATATAATATACAAACACCTTATCAAAAATAAAAGAGTAAAATATTATTTTCGTCTCTGGCGTTTTGTTGAATTTGTCATTTCAATCCAAAATTTTTTTTTTACCATTTCAGTCACTGTAACTTATCAAATATTGACATTTTAATCCACTCTACTAACTCCGTTAAGATTTCCGTTAAATATGAGGTTATTTTAGTATTTTTAAAACTTTAGTTATCTAACTAAAATAAATTAATCAATTAATATTTAATTAAAATTAAAAAAACATATGAAGAGACTAGTGAGACCGGGCGATTCGATTTAAAATATTCGATTAACTCTAACTCATGTTGTTCGATTGGGGTATATTTTTGAAATTCAGTTAATCTTCATATTTTGTTCTAACATGTACATTTATTCGATTGAGATCTATTGTGGGATTGAGGTCTGCTGTTCTCACGCTTTGTTTGATTAAGATACGATATTGTTATGTTACGTGACAACAATATACCTCAATCAAACAAAATGTGATAACAATAGATATCAATCGAACAACGGTGCACTTTTAAACAAAACATTAAATATCAATTGAAATATCACAGCAGAACTCAATTGAACAACATAATTTAGAGTTAATCGAAACTTTTAAATCGATACGTCTGGTCTCACTAGTCGTTTCATATTTTTCTATTTTAATTAAATATTAATTAATTATTTTATTAAAATTGGATAATTATGGCTTTAAAAAAGACTAAATAACCATTATATTTAACTGAGAACTTAACGGAGTTAGTTGAGTTGATGCAAATTGCAACTTTTGGTAAACTATAGTGACTGAAATGACAAAATAAAAGTTTTTGAATTGAAATGACAAATTTAACAAAACATAAGGAACGTTCATTTTACTCAGATAAAAGTTTTCGGATTGAAATGAAAATAACATTTTACTCAAATTAAAAATAAGGGTTAACTATACTTCTACCACCCTTAGTCTAATCTCACGCTACCTATAAATAGCCATATGAAAACACATAAAACACATGCTTGCAAACTGGACACTCGTTTGAGCATACAAGGAAAACGTTCATTTGTAGTTTATGTCAAATCATAGCCCCTTGAAATTTGAACTACCATTTGAATTTTCCATTAAACAACCACTAGACTTTGTTATCAAACCGTCGTTGAGTTTCAGATGACGTATATAAATTTGGGGTAGTGCAGTTATAGTAAAATTAGTTACAACATTATACACATGCACTTTCATTAAAAACAATTTAAACCTTAAAACATATTATTTTTTATATATAATAAAGTTTCATATTTAGTCATAAACAATAGTATTCTCAAAATATTAGTTTATTCGTTTCGTTTTTTACATTTTTTTAACTTTCTCACTTTCTTTTTATAACTAATGAGTTTTACCCGCACTTCACGTTAGTTTAAGACATAAACGAAATTAAGCAAGGAATAAAGGTTTGAAACATTACGACTCACCGCTCCAGAAGTCTAAGAGAGCCAATGCAACTCATTAACCGGCTTGTAATACTCTCACCCCATATATAGTTTGAAACATTGCCTGGTTAAACAAAAACTAAGCAATTTCAAACTCGATAACCGGTTTGCAGGAGGAAATGTGACTCACCAGTTTACCCAACAACAAGACGTGAGAAGGGTCCGCCTTGAGAGCCCAGGGCCCGATCTACTCAGAGGCCAAAAATTTTTTAAAAATATATATAATATATGTATCTAAAAAGATATACTTTGTTAAACACTTAAACTCATTAGAATTTTAATTAGTTTGATCCTAACAAACTTACCTATTACTAGATTTTTAAACCCATTTTTAAACTCAAACAAAATAGCTTATGATTTGGGGTGGGAGATGTAAATGAAGATCGGAATGCGGGAGATCAGAGCGATTAATTGGTCGAACTATAGTCTCGTTTTTTCTAGTCGCATAGGGTCAAAATTTTATATATGAATTATTCACTTTATATAATTAGGGCCCGTTTTCCTCAGCTAGCCCAGGGCCGAGAATTTTTCGACAATTCTCTACTGTTATTGTCAACATTTCAAACCCATACGTTTACAGTTTACACGAGACGAAGAGAATAAATAGAGCTATATTTGAGACCGCGCATTGTTGCGGGTCTCTTTTGATTAAATATCGAAAGAGTCATGGTCTCGACCGAAATAGTTTAAAAAAAGTTAAACATCGGTAAACATAAACACAAATCAATGTAAAAAGACCACTGAAGGAGTTCCGTTTAAAATATATATAAATGCTGCTTGTTAAAAATATTTTTATTTACCCACATATTTTTTGTTTATTAACTATGACTGTTAAAATACTTTCTTTTTTTCTTTTTATCTTTTCTTGTTTGAAGAGAAAACATAATTACCTTTACACCTAATCTAATCTTTCATCTTTCATTTCAAAGACTACCCTCTAAATATATCTTTTTCATCTAATAAAAACCAAAGTTTCATTTTCATCACCTAATCTCCGAACCTTAAACTGCCATTGCTTCTGTTAAAGGTCTTTCATCATCTCTTGAAATAACCTACTTTGTTTCCACCACCGCTTACCATTGTACACCGCTTACCACCGCACACGCTCACAAAACACTGCTCACTCTGTTGAAGCTACGCTAGATGAACATAAAATCTACCAACCGAAGCTTTAATAAAATCAAAATTCGAAAATCTCAACAAAATGCTATCTATGAAAAAAGAGAACCGACGGTCTTCTTCTTCATCATCTTCGTTCATTTTGATGAGAGAAAATGAGCAAGTGTAATCTAAGATAGATATCTGAGAGAGATGAAATTAATAAAAAAGCGGCGAAGAAGCAGTGCCAACAAAGTAAGGGATTGTGTTTAAACTTAAAAGGCCTAAGTGGACAATCTGTGATACCCAAAAATTACAATCTAGGCACCGACCTACATGATTTATATATATATATTATATAACTAGACTAAAGACCCATGTAACACATAAGTTAAATCCAAAATATTGTTTTTGTTTAAAAAGCTTCGTAAGTTATAACGTTAATGATACTTTGTATGTCGACTTTTATGTATAACTTTTAACATTAGTTATATCTAATATTAGTATGTTTTCTCTATTAATATTTATACGTCTAAATAAAATAACGTATAATATGGAATGAAATAATTTTATAATTAAGAACTTTAAGTAATAAGCAAACTAAATTGAACATGAAAAATAATATTTCAAATTCATAAACATCCGAAAATTTATTTGTATACACCATTTGATGTTTTGTTGGTGATTGTTCCATCATTATCTAATATTAATAGTTTTAATATTTGTTTGATTTTAACTCAAGATAATACAACATAGAGCTGACCATGATCCCTGTTTAAAAACAAACCAACTTTGATAGCGATTATCCCTGTCTCTTGTTTATTGTCATTGTAAAAACACACTACTAACAGGAAATGTCTTATTTGAAATTTAAAAGAAATCATTTTGTCTGAAGGTGTCAAAGTCAACCGTGGAATAAAAGTACGATTTTCAATATTATTTCCAGATACATTAAAACAATTTGCACACATATCAAACGAATTCCAATCAAACATAATAATAACATGCCGGTACACATAAAAAGAAATAGAGAAGTTTAAAAAGTAGAAACATATAATACTAATACCTCTTCATAGCTGAATTTGAAGTAGATCACCTTCAAATAAAAAAATGAAAATAAATAATATTAATCAAAAAACACAATTGCAGACAATAATATGTTAAATCATAATCGCAGAGGATGAAAGCTCAAATATAACAAAAAAACAAATACATTTTGTTGAATAAAACTTGATGAAATCGAAGCCAAAATGAAAACGTTGATTAAGTCTGTCTAAGGCGATATCATCAGACTTTATAAAGATAAATCGCGAGGGTCGTAAAGCTGAGATGGTTGAGAAATATTTTAAAATCGAGTATGCTTTCATTTCTAAAAAAGATACCCATGAATTCATTCAAATTGGAGAGGAGTCGATGAAAAAATCCCGTAACTTTTGTCAAGATTCAAATATAAACCGGGTATTTAATGAAAACACACAATCACGAAATCGATTCCATAGATAAAGAAAATCATAAATGATTTCTATAGTTTTGGTTGAATTATTTTGAAGAAAGAAGAAATATTGGGTATGATTTAAGGGCTGTTTGGCAGCCTCTTAATGCTTCAGATGTCTGAATGGTTCAGCACTTAATGGTTCAGACTGTTTGTTTCGCAAGCAAATGTCTGAATGGTTAAGACATTTGCCTCTGAATGGTTAAGCATTATACTAATGCTGAATGGTTAAGAGGTCCAATGCTGAATGGTTAAAATCTCTTATCTGTATTGGTCAGACATTTGCCTTTGAATAGTTAACCGATATACTAGCTCTTAATGGTTCAGACCTTTTAATGATTCAGCACTTAATGGTTCAGATCTCTTATTGGTTCAACACTTAATCATTCAGATATTGTCAAACAGCCCCTTAATTTCCAAAAAAAGATGCACTCTAATTTAGAGTTAAATTTTCAAATTTTTTTTAAATAGCTCTTGTATCATAAGTTAACTTTTATTTAAATAAATCTAGACTAACACTAAAAACATATATATATTTAAAAAAAACTAAAAAAAAAATTTTTTTAAAAAATATCACGTGACGTTAAAGTTATTATTTTATTAATAAGCATAGATTCGTATCCATGCATTGTAAATTTGTAATGGTTTTGCCTTCAGTTCCAAACTTGGCAATATAATCTATTTCCGTCTTCTGAAGCGACCCGTTGACCCCGTAACCACCAAAGAAACAAACCCCCGTCTCAACAGTTGATTCATCTCTTTCTTAACGAAGACTATCGATTTCACATCAGGTACCTCTAATCGCCATTTTCATCTGATCGTCAAACATAGTTATTGATTAGCTCACTTGTATTGTATGATCCATAAGGTTTTCGATTTATAGTTTATGGTGTAACTAGTAGATTGTCTATCAATGTCTACGAACGTCGGTGCTGTTGAATCGAGCTCAGATGCTGTTGTTCCATCAGAACCACCGAGTAACAGTGATATTGCTGTAAGTAGCGGTGCTATGGCTGTGGTAGGAGCTGAGTCGTTCGATTCGAAAACGGAAACCCTAGCGACGGAACGGTCTGCTGGTGGTGTTACTGTTGAGGGTTTAGTTGATGATGCTAGGGTTTCTGGAGGTGAAATAGGAGCTGTAATGGATAAAGATGAGAAACTTGCAATGAATAAGATTGGGGTTGATTTGTTGGAGTCGAAGTCTGGAACGTTAATAACGGAAGCTTCTGATCATGATGGAGCGGGTGATGTTGTAGTTCAAGGTTCAGTTGATGATGCCAGGGTTTCTAGAGATGAAATAGGGATTGTAAATGAGAACAGTGAGCTAGTTCAGGATTTAGTTGGTGATGCTAGGGTTTCTGGAGATGAAATAGGGGTTAGAATGGATAACAGTGAGAAACTTTTGGATGTCTCGAGCTCAGATGCTGTAGCTTCACCTGTACCGCCTGAGATCGGGGCTGACTTGTTAGAATCAAAGACTGGAACCTTAGCAAAGGAAACTTCTGATCATGATGGATGCGGCGATATTGTCGCTCAGGATTCTGTTGATGATGTCAGGGTTTCTAGAGATGGAACAGGGACTGTAATTGAGAATAGCGAGCTAGTTTTGGATAAACCGATCTCAGAAGCTGTAGTTTCATCTTTAACGCTGAATGATAGAGACATTGACACAGTAAATGGGATTAAGATTGGGGCTGACACGGTAGGTTCAGAAACTGAAACCCAAACGACGAAGCCATCTGAAGATCATAATGGATGTGGTGATATTGCCATTCAGGGCTCTATTGATGATTCTAGGGTGTCTGCGGATGAAAAAGTGATTGTAGAAGAGAACATTGAGAAAGCTACTGATGAAAGTGAGGTTAATAACGAGGAAAAAGAAGGTGAATATAAGGTTACAGATATGGTTTGGGCGAAGGTAAAGAATTATCCATGGTGGCCTGGTCAGATATTTGATCCATCTTCTTCAACTGACAAAGCTAAGAAATACTCCAACAAGAAAGGATATTTTGTTGGTTATTTTGGTGATCAAACTTTTGCATGGAATAAAGCATCCAACATCAAGCCATTTAGGAAGAATTTCCGTAAATTGGAAAAACAAAGTAACTCTAAAGCGTTTTTGCATGCTGTGGATTGTGCTTTGGCTGAGGTTTCAAGGCGTGTTGACTTTGGATTGGTGTGTTCTTGCATATCCAAAGAGGTACGTGATAAAGTTAAATCCCAAGTTTTTATTAATTCTGGAATAAGGGAAGAAGCTAGCAAAATAGATGGTGGTGATAGATTTTCGACTGTTTCTACTTTTAAACCTGCGAAAGCTGTTCAATCTTTGCAAGAACTAGCTAGAGAACATTTTGATGGATTTAATAGATTGGAGGTTTTGTCCGTGAGAACTCAGTTATTGGCATTCTTTCGTTGGAAAGGCTATTATCAGTTTCAAGCACAAAATATCTTGGATGCACTAGATAATAAGTTAGAAGATGAATCTGAGCTTCCATTAACGGAGGAAAATAAGGTTGTTGAAGATGAACAGCCAGCTTCTGTAGGTAAGAAAGTTTACTCCAAAAAAAGGAAGCCCGATATCTGTGATAGTGATGATTCGGTCCCAAGCAAGAAAGAAAGAAGTTTGACGACTGTGACCTCAAAGGGCAATTCGAGTGTAAAAAGTAGCAAAAAAACTATTAGCAAACAAGCAACTCCTGATGATAATGTCTTTAAGGAGGAAAATGGGAATGGAAAACCAGCTTCTGCATGTAAAGAAGTTTCATCTAAAAAAAAGAAGCAGGCTGTTTGTGGCAGTGATAATTTGGTCCCACACAAGAAAGAAAAAAAATTGTTGAACATGATCCAAAAGGGTAAGTCAAGTGTGAAATCTAGTAAAAAAAATATTAGCAAAAATCCTGATGATAATGAGAGTGGAAAACCAGCTTCTGTAGGTAAAAAAGTTTCATCTAAAAAAAGGAAGCCGGATCTTTGTGACAGTGATGATTCGGTACCACACAAGAAAGAAAAAAGTTTGACGAACATGACCCAAAAGGATAGTTCGAGTGTAAAAAGAAGTAAAAAAGGTAGCAAAAAACCAACCGTTGATGATAATGTCTTTAAGGAGGAAAATAAGAATGGAACTGATGATAAAAAGTCATCCACTGCATCTCCAAAAAAACTGTTTAGAGTTGGTGACAGTATATGTAGAATTGCCAAACAAATATCCGAGTCACCATCAATCCTAAAGAAGGAATCCCAGAAATCAAATAATGACGAGTCTCCTAATTAGGTATGACTTATTTTCATTTTCCTTGTGGTAAATATTTATTTGTGAGTTTGAACTAGCTTTATCCGAATTCCTCACTTTTTTAGTTCTTTCTTTACGTGCGAGCATTATTTTGAAAATGAATGTGTCTTTGACTCTCTGTTTATCAGTATGTGCATTGTGCAAGTTTGTAGGGCTCATATTTCACAAATCTGTATGATTTATTTGGTATGTTTGAAATGGAGTTATAACTTTTAAGCTGCAAATTTGACATGCTACTTATGCAGTTTCAGACATCACCATTTCTTTATTCCTAATCTTGTAGGAATGATTATTTCTTGTAGATTGTACGTATTTGCTAGAGTTGACAATTGGGTGGGGTCGGACAGGCTATGTTAAAAGTGTCAAATTTCGAGTATTAAACAGGTTACCTTTTGATTCCCAATATAAACACACAGACATACCCAATTATCCCATTTAAACAGTAAGGTCTGTCAAGAGTGAGATGAGAGAAAACCATATTTTTATCCCATGAGATCAAGAAGCTGCACCTAAAAAACTTTAGCTAAGAAAAACCTTCCCTATATATTTTGATTTCAAATATAATGTCCATGATTTTAGTTGTAGATGGATGAAAGGGTCAAATGTCAAGTAAAACGGGTTACCTTCTGATTTCAAATATAATGACCATTATTTTAATTGTAGATGGAATGATGGATGAAAGGTAGTTACAAGATTTTGCAAATGCTATTGATCTATGGGAGATTAATTTGTTGTCAGAAGCGACCGAGTGACATTAGAAGACTTGACGAAATCATGGCTCATTTCATACAGACATACTTTTGCCTATTTTGCCCGAGTTAAATGCAAATGCTGGTGTGCCACTAATTTCTATTTTTTTTACATAACTTTTTTGTAACTGTATGCATCTTTATTAAGCTTTAAATAGGCTTACAGTATTTCATGTATTATTAGATATTTAGATGCTTTAATATTACAGCCTACAGGATGGTTTGATCTGCCACATTGATGAATTTAATTATTACATAAAAGGCTTTGTAACAGGTAATTTTGTATTATAAAAATCGAGGCTTATGACAAAATGTCTATTGGCTCTAGCATGTAGCATGTAACTTAATCTAGTTATCTATGTTCTATCGTTAGATAAGGATTCTGGTACAGTGATATACATTTGTGTGAATTTAGGAATTAGGAGTAGGTTTAGAAGTTTTTGAGTTGATCGCTCTATACTTGAATTCTAATAATAATAATCTTTTATTGGCCGATAGACAAACAATCTCTTATTTAAGACTGCCATACATTTTAAATATTTACATTCACAATTTGTCAGTGTTGTAAAAATCGGGCTAGGCGGCCGATTAATCGGGGATTAATCGGTAGTCGGCCCCTAGCCTTGTCGATTATGGCTAATCGGAGCCATTAGGCGCTCGGCGGAGCTAGGCGATATTAATCGGAGAAAATCGGTCCTAGGCGGTGGTAATCGGTGGTTCCGGTCAAAGTCGGTCAACAAAAAATTTTGCTTAGATCTCATCCAAAGAGAGTGAAAGCCATATAACCTAACCTGTGGTTGTGTGTGCTCCACCGCCGCATCACCTAAACTCAGCTCCTCCCTTGCTCCGGCGAACCCCCTTGCTCCGGCGACCGCCCCTGCGTTGCCGCAGCGAGTCCCTTGCGCAGCCGCAGCGACCCCCTTGCGCAGCAGCAGCGGCGCTCCCTTGCGCAGCCGGTGAACCCCCTTGCGCAGCCCTTGCTCCGGCTTCTTCTTGTGCGGTTGTGCTCCGGCACATACTTTTCAAAGAGAAGGGCTTTTCTAAAGAAGGAAATAAAAGGGCTATTGTGAATTATTGTCATATATGTCAATTAATTATATATGTATATTGTGATTATTGACAATTATATATTGTCTATTTTATTATATATCATTTTCTCTATTATGTGTTGAAATATTTGATTTTTAAACTTTGAAACACTTGATTGTTATTTTTATGTTTTGTTAATTATGTTTGAAGTATACTAATCTTAACTATATATATAATTTACGAAAAATACATATAAAATCTTCAAACCGATTAATCCCGATTAATCCCTAGTCCTCACCTCACCGCCCGACTAGCGCCTAGCGATTTTTACAACACTGCAATTTGTAGGATTAAAACTCATAACCTTTATTAGAAAACAAAGCACTTTACCACATTGAGCTAAATAATATATTTTTTTATATATTTAGTTAAGCAAATAAAACTACAAAGAAAACGAGCAAATAATTTTTGGAAACATGCTTAAAGTGTGGGTTCAGACGTGACTATTGAAATAATGAATAGAACATGTTGAGAAATATGTACACATACGTTAGAATATCTAATAATATCTAATCTGTTAACTAATTTGTTAACGTGTAAGCGTGGTGATCTTTTTGGCATCGTGTGAATCTTGCGTTTCTAAAAGTAATAAGCTTGGCTTTAAAAAGCGCGCCTAGACGCAAGGCGTCTCTTGAGGCGATGGTTGGGTTTTTTGTAACACAAGGCGATACTGTACAAGAACGCAAGAAACCGCGAATTTTTGAGGAAAAAATCTCCCTAAGACGCTCGCTTCTTGTAGGTGGGGATGCTAAAAACTTAAAGGCTTATATTAATTTATACATACATTTAATTTATACATACATTTAATTTATACATTAAAACATATATAAACATTATTTATAATTATATTGTAGGTGGGGATGCTAAAAACCTATAGGATTATATTAAAAATTAAAAATATTATATAAACACTTAGCGTTTCACGTACGAAAAGTCCTCCGCTTTTGCGCTTCGCGCTCCGGTTTTAGACCTTATCGTCTCGGTACGCTTCTCTCTTTTTAAAACCAACGCAATAAGATTAACGTTCTGAGATGCTGTTGGATTATCTTGAAAGTGAATAGCGGGTGAACGGCAGAAGCATCACTTCACACAAAGATATAAACTGAATTTATTACCAATTATTAACCTATTAAAATTGAGCTTCAACGGTTATGGGAAATACAAAAAAAGAGGATGAAAAACACAGCTCTTCTCTAAGAACCTTTCCTCACTGTTGTACATATTGATACTAAGAATCCATTAATCGAAACCTTCTTCATGATCTTCTATACATAATCGAAACCTATAGGATCTTCTATACATACTGTTGTACATATTGATACAAGAGTTCTTGCGGAGAACTTTTGCACCTGTTAAAACTTCACTACACCTCCACTGATGGAACATTGCAGCTAATAACACTAATAAGTTTAACCTGTTAAACTTATGTTGACTTTAGCAGTTTATTGACGTTATTATATCAATACACTAACAAAATGAATGCAATAAAAAAATAAGCAGAAGAAGTGGTCTAAATAAAATGTGTTTACCAAAATCACAGTACAAACTGAGAACAACCAATTGTCTGCCCTCTGTAAACACAAAGCTAAAACAAAACAAACATTTTAACTCTTCCACAAACTGACCAAAATCAACATGACCTGACACAAAACCACTGGATAATTAAGATCTTGGCTTCTCCTTCTTCTCCTTGAAGAGAGCCAAGAGAGAAACACCAGAAACCTTCACAACCTTGAATCTGACTCCAGGAATATCTCCCACGGCATGACCCTTACGACCGAATCCAGCAATCAAAACTTCATCCTGTCACGAAAAAGAAAATTTCCAACTAAAAATCTAAAAACATAAAAAGTAAAAGCAAATTGAACTTTATCAATCCAAAGTGGTACTCATGTATTGACTTTCGTTGCCCAAAGAGCAATCCCATTTACATAGCCATCATAGACTTACGCATTTCTACTCAATTTCGCTCATAAAAATAAGTACGAGCAAAAAGAGAACTGTGCTAAATCAAATGAAAGAATATGTGTGAATCAAGGTCTATGATGATTATGCAAGTGGCATCAGTGACATTGGTCTAAGAAGCCAAAGAAGCATAACATAATTTTTTAAAATGCAATCTGCCAAAAATAAAATGTTTAATTTTAATTTTAAATGAAATATAAAACTAACATTTTCTTCAATGTAGTTCAAGCAACCATCATTGGGAACAAAAGCAGCAATCTTCTTTCCATTCTTGATGAGTTGAACTCTGGCACACTTTCTAATAGCAGAGTTAGGCTGCTTGGCTTCAATACCACTGAAATTATGAAAGAAACCAATTTATCAGGATTAGAATTAACAAAATATGATAAAAATTTACTTTTTTTTAATTATTAAAAAAAGAAGACATATTACATCTTCTCAAGGACAATCCCCTTAGCATGAGAAGAACCAGCAAAGGGTTTCTTCCACTCATTACCAAGATGAGACTTCTTGTATGATTTATCAGCCCATCTTTGTCTTCTCCTATGAGACTTCAGCTTGCGGCCAGCTCCCATTCCATGTGTCTTCCTGCAATTCAATCATCAAACCTTACACCAATCAACATTACATTCAATCAATCCATTTAGTGTCCATTAGTTTGTTACAATAATCGTTATTTCGTATCTAATTTCTACAACCCTAGACAATTAAAACCTAATGTTCGTAACTCGTAACAGCAAACTATCAAGTATCTTCATTCGCACAATCGCACACAAACCAATACAAAAAACACAGGTGAAATGTGAATATAGCAAAAATCTGCTAATACACACAATAATCAGAGATCTGAATTCCATTTAAATTCGTTTGTTACGTCCAGTAATCATCAAACCTTACATCAATCAACATTATGTTCAATCAAACCATTTAACGTCCATTAGTCTGCTATAATCTTCCGTTTCTCGTTTCTAATTTCTACAAACCCTAAACGATTTCGTAACTAGTAACAACAATCTAGCAAACATCTTCATTCACACAACACATAAACCAATCCTAAAACAGTCGGAATCCGCTAACAGACACAGTACTCAGAGATCAATAATCAGCGGAAATTAGGAAATCATGTTTGAAAACTATCTCGATTATCAACCAAAACCAGAAGAACTTTTTTAGGTAAAGAAGAAGATGAATTGGATCGATGTATGTAATACATACCCCATGGTTGCGAGATTGAGTGATCGGCTGACGGCGGTTAGGTTTCCGGCGAGAGGTTGAAGACGATGAAGCGGCTGCCTGCAAAACCCTAGGTCTTGAGAGATGGTGTTACGATTGTTGTTTTATATGGGTGTGGAATGTAGCTAAATGGGCCTTGCATTTTTACTTTGGGCTTTGGATAAATTGGGGAACCTAATTAGTCGGCCCATACTGCGTTAGTTATTATACTCGCTTGTTGTTCGGCCCAATTAATGGTACAATTTTCAAAACTAGTATAAAGTATAAACTAGTTAAGGTGAGGTGTTCATAACATATAAATAATGGAGGGTCATTAGTTTAAGTATCATTTTAAGTAAAATGCTCGGAGTTAAGGCATGAAGTGTTTTTAGCAATGAGTTTTCTCGTGAGGGGTTGGAGGGTGCGAGACTGATAACGGATAGGTGGGCCGACTAAGATAACCAGTGGCGGAGGATAGTGGAGACTCTTTTTTCGTCGGTAGTGTTAAATTTTAGTCCGCTAGTGTAAATTTTTGGTCCGGTACTGTAAATTTTTATATAAATATCGAGTTCGCCCCTCCTAAAAAATAAATTTCGCCCCCGTCTCCCTACGGAAATGTTCAAGATTCGCCCCTAAAGATAACGTCTATCCTTCGAATAAAGATAAACAGAAACAGTTATTGGAACAAAGCACACCCCACAAGACCGTATCCGAGTTGGTGGACGCAGGCAGCGTGTGCACTTATCACTAGGTTACAAACTTTTTTTATTCATGAACTGCTCTTATATTCTTTAAACCGCTAATAAATTAAAAATAAAAATAAAAATAAAGAAAGAAGTAAACCCGTGGTCTAATCAATAACTCATAAGTAATACATGACAAAACGGACCAATGGAATTTACAGCTGATTACCTAAAGTTGAAATGTAATAATATAAGAACAAACGACTCTTTAAAATAAACATAAATCAAAATATCTTTTTATGTTAAATGCTAATTTTGTCATACGTTTAACTTGAAGAATTGGCATCATTTCAAAGGCAAGGATAGTTAGGAAAATGATAAATTCCGACTCCAAATAAAACTTTAAGACACGAGAAAGCAGTAATGTAGTTTTTGTTTTGTTTTGTTTTATTTTGTTTTTTTTAACGACAAATCTATTCTTATCATATTTTTAAATTACTTCATATTACATCATGTTTGGGTCTGAATCAAGATCTTTTTTTAAGAATCAAAACCTCTACCATATATACTAACACCACATTGGCAGCAGTAATGTAGATAATTAAGTTTAGAACGGGTTCTTTTGGCATTTCCCTATGTTTATATCAATAATTGAATCAATATTAAACGCAAATAAAACATTGATATAGCCACTATGTCTTTTTTTTTCCTTAGTTGCTTAGTTGCTTCAACAATGAGAAGTGGAACGACTTTATGTCTTAATCACTTAATTGCTTCAACAATGAACACTTGAGAACGATAAAGACTTTAAGCCAAAAAGAGAGAAAGAGTTGACTCGTTTCAATGGAAAGATTGATATGTGAATATGCGATTAAAGAGAAAGAAATCAATGTCCGGTCACTTATGAGGATCTATGGCTCTATGCATATAGATTTAGTGATTTGTGATGCTTTTTATAGCGAATTATTTATCTTTATTCATATAATAACACTAAAAATTACTATATTTTTTATCTTTTTTTCAATTAAATAATACTTTTTATACCCTTATCATTATTTTTTCTCTCTCATTGACTCACCACTTTAAAAGATATTAAAAATTTTATAGAGATTGAACAATGATTATTCAATTATATCAATCAACAATAATATTTTTTCCCTCCTTCACTCATAATCACTCAAAAACATTTCATATAATATACCAAAAACGCTCACATAATTTTAGTGATTCCACTCTAAATGCTCTTAAGTGGTAACTAAATAAGGAGGAATTGATCTCTCTATAATGAAGCATCAAATATATTATTTTTTATTAACATCTTTAAAAAAACATGTCTTATATATTCTATAGAGACCATTATGAATTAATCTTGATAACTCTCACCCTTCCTATCACTCAAGTGTGTATAAATCTTTTTTGAAAAAAGTTGGGTAATAATCATTAATCAGAAAGACATATGGATTCAATTAATTTAATAGTAATATAAGAATTATATCTTATTGTGCACTCTTTCTAACGACAAATGATCAAATGAGTGAGGTAAACACCAAGACAAATGCATGTCGTATTCATACCGTTGTTGCTTTTTATCACTTCAAATACAAATAAACGACTTTATCTATCCTTTTTCAAATTATACACATTAACGATTTCAAGCTCAGAACTAGTCAGAAGATGTGATACATAGGTTCTTCATATGTTTATGAGTGTTTTTTTTTTTTTTTATATTGAATGGTTATGAGTGAAAAAGAGTGAAAATGTTAGTATGTTACTCTTTATCTGTATATTTAATAATAAATTGTTCATTCCTATTAATTTTTTATTATTTTTTAAAAGTGATTGTGAGTAGATTTAAGAAAAATGATGATAAACGTATGAAAAATAAATTGAACTGAAAAGTAGACGTAATAATTGATTTTTAGTGTAATTGCATATGAATGATTTCTAAATTACGATGATAACTCCACCAACATTTATAATTAATCGGTTTACGAAACTATGCATTATGATTAGAAAATAATCTTTTTAGAACAATAAATTCCATCCATATAATATACTTTTAATCCAATCATTATGCATAAAAGACTCAAACCCCCAACATAAAAGTAACACCATTATGTATGTATCATATACAAATATCTTCTCTCTGAAATAATAATTATAATCATGATGCTGAAAAGTATAAAATTTAAAAATTGAGTCTAATAAAAGATTAAATAAGTGAACTATCAAATTTGAATTTATAACTAGTTACCAGAATTTTAGTACTACTTTGGGGCTTTTTTGAGTAACACCCCGAATTTCCTCAACATGTTACTTGTTTTCTTCACTGATGATTCATCTTCAATATCTTCATAATTCGACTTTTCACCAATAACATTAAATTCAAACGAATCTACAAACTTTCCATCACCATTACCACCACCGTCACCGCCACCCAACACCATGGCGGCAGCCACCTCCGCCGCCTTCCTCCACTGCTCCGTTTGCACCTTCAGCCTCCTTAACTCATTCTCCATCTCTACATTCGCCGCCAGAGCCGACGCGAGCTCTCTTTGTTTCAACATTTCCAGTTGCTCCAAAGCACGTGCCTCAGAATCTTTTGATTCATTAAGTTGGACCTTTAGTTCTTTAATTACATCATTAGTTTCTGAAAGTTCTAACTTTAGTGTCATCACTTCATTATGAGCCGTTTCGGCTTGTTTAGCGTAAGCGCCTTCCGATTCGGCTACTTTTTGTAGTCGGGTGTTGAGTTTCTGGTTTTCGGTTACGGCCGTGGTTAAGTGTTTCTGGATGGCTTTGAGCTCCGACTCCCAGGCCCGGTCACGGTCCTGGGAGATTTTCCGGAGCTCTTGAATTCGGGCTTCTTCAGAAGCCCAAAGCTCATCGAGTTGTTTTTGTGACTCATTAAGCGTGGCTGACATACCCGCGAGTAGCTTCTTGGCTTCTTCGGCTTCGTGGTTAGCCCGTTTTGTACGTGATTCGGATTCGTACAGTTGTTCCTTTGTCCTCTTGAGTTCTTCTTGAAGCTGTGCGAGTTGGAATTCCAATTCAGATACTCTGCCAACTTGTTTTTTCTGTCATATTTATTTAAATTACACGATAAATATCATATATAAACTAAATCTTTCGTATAGATAACATAAGTCAATCGATAAATCATGGTGTCGTACCTCGGATGTGGGAGATCGTTGCCATCGATGATCAACGGCTTTTGGCCCCGAGGTTCTTGGTTTTGTGTTCGATCCCGTCATCCCACCTCTGTTTTTCCAAGTAAATCATGCAATAGTTTGCGTTTAATAAGCACATCCTCAATGTATACGACCATAATTACCTTGTCTTCTTAAAGTAAAATGTAATGTTTTCGTAAATCAACTGAATGTTTTACCGGTCCGCTAGTCAGACCAAATCCAAAACTCATTTGATTATCATAAATATTATATTATAACTAATCTCAATAACTTTATCTTGTGGTGGCTTTTTATTTTCAATGTTACGAAAATATATAGACCGGAATGAATAAAATTATAAAGCATATTATAAAGCATATAGCGGTAAACAAATTGATAACGAGATTTTAGATGGAAAAACATTATGACATTATATAAAAATCTAGTCCAATCACCAATCCAGCTCGCTCGACATTATATCTAGCTGATTAAAAAAAAACAGTTCAAGAGTCTCGACTCGACCAGTTTTGCACGCGAGTATTTTAGATGGGAAAACATTATGACATTATATAAAAATCTAGTCCAATCACCAATCCAGCTCGCTCGACATTATATCTAGCTGATTAAAAAAAAAACAGTTCAAGAGTCTCGACTCGACCAGTTTTGCACGCGAGTTACGATCCACTAGGCTAGTCGGATTGAAAACAATGATAAAATTGAAAGAAGATGGAAGTCATACCTTGTTTTGGGATGTTGCATTGTCTAAATCACCCTTTAGATAGAGTCCCTGCAATAAAGGAATGCTTGAGAAAGAAAGCTTTGTGACATATATGTACATGTAAAAGTATACCAATGAATGATGTCATAATGAAATCCTCAATTTAATCAAAACCCATTTAAAGAATACAAACAAACACAGTCAAAAATCTACCTTTTTACACTTGGTGAAACTCATAGATCAAGATAAAGTTACAACTTCTAAAGCGCAAGTTACAAACTGTTATAGCAGTGTGGTTACTGACAAATGGTTGTTTGGCAAGAATATAACCCTTCAAATGAACTCCACACCTAATTGAAAGTTTGAAACTAACCCCACTCCCAACAACCAAGTTCACAACACTAAGGGATATTAATAAAAGTGCAAAATGATTACACAAATTTGTATACATTTTTTATCATTTAACTTCCCTATTACTCTTGAGTTTCTCATATGCTTTGTTCCAAAGAAGGGACTTAAAAACTTAGAATAGTAGAACATGTTAGAATGGTAAAAAAAATGGTTTAAATATGTAAAAATGTTAAATAGATGGATCAACCCGACCCATTTGATCATAATACATGCCATAAGTCCATAATGACAAAACTTTTAAAAATCTGCTGCTTGTCAACCTGACTCATTTGATCATAGTTCATACCAATATGTGATAAATATTTAAGGATTTAAAAAATGACGTATTAACCAACCCATTTGATGATAATTCATACCGTACGTAACTATATAAGAGCTTAAAAACAGTTGGATCAACCTGATCCAACACAAAATAATTTAACAGTTAAAAAAATTGATGATCAACTCGACCCGTAATCATAATCCATACCAATATACCATAACTATCTGAGAATTCAGAAAATGGATAGTTCGACTCGACCCATTTGTTCATAATCCATACCATAACTATATACTGAATTCGAAAAATGGACGGATCAACCCGGACCGTCTGATCATAATCCATACCATGACCATATAACAAGAATCCAGAAAAAAGACAGATCAACTCGACCCGTTTCAAGTAGCACTAGTATTTAGTTCATGTTAACTGCTATCTTGAAATAATGACTATAGATTCAAGACTCACCAGCCAACAGTAGAAGATAACAATGAACAATTTCATGCATACATACAAATTAAATAAAAAAGATAATGTAATTACCTTGAAATATATAATCAATGGAGGCTGAATTCAAAGCTTAAAACAAGAAGAGATTGAGCAGTGATTTAGGGGAAGAAGATTGTGTGTGTGTGTGTGTGAACAGCTTTTGCTGTTGTTGTTTGTGTAGCCACAGATGAAGGACCCAAGTCACTCTCTGTTTCTATTTCTCTCTACAAAACAAAAACTTATTGGAAAAATAGTATGTCTAGGAAAATATATTTCGCATTAAATGAAAGTGTTATTATTATAACTTTTTTGTTACACTTGGACATAAAAAAGTTTCCTATGCTTGTGCTTCAAGGCAGAATTATTTTTTCTAATAACATACTTTAAGAGAATATAATTCTTTTTAACTTTAAACACACCCCTCTAAAAATGTACTAATAAATTCACGTATTGCGTATTTTAAGTTTTTATGGTATATGTGTAACGCGTGATGGTTTATAACGGTTGGTTATTTTAAACGTTCATTGACATTTATGTCCTCAAATAAAGTACGCATGTTAGTATTCTATTGGGTTTTAATTACTAATGTTATTATTAAACAACATCTAACCCCGTTATCGACTACCCCTTTGCTAATAACCGCAACAACTATAATCATCACCTTTACTAGCATCTTCTTCGTATCAAACACCGCAAACTCGACTCTTTACTAACATCATCATTCGCTACAACCCCTCAACCACGCGTCACACCATTCAAAAAGGTATATAAAAAAACGCATAACGTATTAGGTTTTGTGCGAGTTTGTGAATCATTTTGTTGCATTCTCTTGTTGAGTGTTTAAAAATGGATGAAATATTTTCTCATTAAGCGACCATTTAAAATTATTTTAGACTTAAATTCTCAACTACTATAAAAAAACGTCGACTTTGTCGTTGCAAATGTCTAAATTTAAAATATTTATACTCGAATGTATACGTGATTTTACCATATAAATAAAAACCTTATGATCTTGGTAAATTAGGGCAATTTAATACTAATTATATCATATTCACGCTCAAAATAAAAGATTAGTTTTCATGTAGAAAAAAGTCAATACGCAAAACAATTTGTTATTTTCTCCTAATGCGACTTTTATGTAAAACGAAGAAAAGAGGCATTTATTTGAACACAAAGTCATGTATTTGAACATAAAGTAAATTGCAAAAGTCAAAGATTCTTAGACTCCCATCGTAGAACAAACGTGACCCG
Source organism: Flaveria linearis (assembly GCA_024085815.1). Taxonomy (NCBI): domain Eukaryota; kingdom Viridiplantae; phylum Streptophyta; class Magnoliopsida; order Asterales; family Asteraceae; genus Flaveria; species Flaveria linearis. Next base: position 7,802,427 of record CM044011.1, read on the forward strand.
ATATAGGTTTCAAATCGAAAACTAGAGGTGCACAAACCAGTTTAAATAAAAAAATTTCAGTAAATAATCAAACCAGTTATTTCGAGGAAAAATAAAAACCGGGTTTTAATATTACCAGTTTGGTTAATAAGCGGTTTTTGGGTATTAAAAGCCTAACTGCTCTGGTTATGTTGTTGCCAAACCAATTGACCGGTAATGGAAAAAAAAAGAAACATTTTTTAGAAAATTTGGGCTCGAACATAGGTGCATTAACGGGCTAAAGGCCCAGATAATATTTTCAATATCCATACATTATCTACATTATTTTACCGCTGTTAATAATATTGACAACCATTTGAATTGAACAAACACCATGAAAATTGTAAGATGGAATGGAAATTCTGGATGACAGGAGAGAAAGAAGTGAAACATCTAAAAAAGAACTGAGCTGTATTTTACATGTTTTACATGCAGTTTAATTTGTAAAATGTAAACTAAAAAAACAACACACTTATTTGCATTAACCATAAACTCCAAAAAGTCAACTGACACATGCACCTGTTTCTAAATTATAGATGAAACGAGCAAAATCTAAGCTTACTTAAGCTCAAACTCAACTCGTTTAACATAAAAGAGCTGAAGCTCAAACTTGACACATGAGTAATTTTCAAACATAAAGCTTAATCTATGATTATTTAATTTTCAAGCTCAAGGTTAGTGCAGGCTTGACTAGTTTATCATTTAACATTTTATCATAATTATATATAAAAATTATACTTTAGTATATATTTTTTCTAAATTAAATAAAAAATATTATAATTATACAAAGACTAACCTCGTTTAAACTTTTGAGCTCAGGCTTGTTTAAGTTTAGCTTACTATGAACTTTAAGCGGGTCGAATGCACGAATCATTTCCAGAAACATCAAACTTGTAAGCAATAACAGTTTCAAGGTACAATCAAGATTTATCAAAATTGGCGAAATTGCTGGAGATGATTAGAAAGCAGAGCCGTGGTTTTTGGTCTTCCTGAGCATCATCTCTTTGGCTTCACTGATCTTGGAAGCAAGATAGTGGCTGCCACCAGCATCTGGATGATTTGCAAGCATCACCCTTCTATGTGCTTCCTTTACCTTATCTATTGCACTACTTTCCCTAAATAAATGAAAACAAACATACTCATAAGGTAAGCAAATTGTTATTATAGTAAAAGCTGTAGGAAACAATGAGCAGTATCACAAAAACCGACATACTTGCTCATTTTGTACTCTCAAACCAAATATACAAACATACCTTTTTTGAAAACAATAGCTTTTTACCCCTTAAAGGAGTCAAGATTTGAAGAATCAACGTTCCAAATGCTCAAAAACATTGACGTGGACATTCTTCTTTATTATATAAGATGATATACATTTGCATATAAAGTGGTCAAATTTGATGAAAGAGTGTTTTATGCCACCACCAAAAGAGTCTACATGACATTGCCTCCAACAAGGATTCGTGAGTTATTAAACAACATTTTTAGCAATGTTCACAATACATTTACTTTAAACAACTTTAGTGGCTTTAATATCCTCTAATAGGATTGAGTGAATTCTTTAGGCAAAATAAGAAAGTATGTTGGTTTTTTATGGTATCAACCTAACCTTAAAATAGTGTTAAATGTGGTTCCTTTACCCCATACCAATGTCTCCAAATATGATCATCTACCCCTTAGCTAATGATAAAATACCATAATCACTTCTTTTGCCTGTGTTTACAATCACTATAAACTTCACAACCTGAAAGGATGATATTCATCACAATAATTGATTCTCTAACAACCTCTCCTTATTGATCTCTATATATCACTTTAATTTGAGCTACAAAACTCAAGAGTATTATAATCATAATCCCTACTTCTCTGCTATCAAATACTTACTTTATTTAAGTCAAGGATGGTTAGGCAACTCTATGTTCATCTCAAAATCAATCAACTTTGGTAATCCGATTACTTTGACCTTAAACTAATCAAAAGATCACACTCAATCAACTCACAATCATAATAATCACATTATAAGCACATTCCAACAGATCAGATTCAATCAACTTACAATCAAAATAATCACATTATAAGCACATTCAAACACTCATAATTCATATGAATTTGAAGCATCAGCCGATACGGTTTTGATTTCATACCTAACTCCAAGTACAAGGGCAGCTTCTCTTCTAGTCATTTGAGGTTGAAAACCGCCTTGATAAAACTTGCGAAGCGCAGGCGTAGCCGGTCGAGCCTTGAATGCATTCCAAGCTTGGACTCCATACCTCCCAGCATATGCAGCACCAGCAACTGCAATACCTACCACGAACGGTGTCTCCTGAATAAAGAGGTTTTACTTTTACTGTAAGAATTTGTTGCATCTACTAATCACATCTTTTGGCATTTAGATTCTAAGATATTTTGATCTTCAAAATCCATTAAACATGACAGTGAAAACGTTATCAACTTATCATCCAAATTTCACACAGAAATTTCGCAAAATGAAGTGAAATTCAAAGCTTTATTCAATCCTTTTCACGAGAATTCGCCAGATTATATAGTTATATACCATAAACCCTAATTCTCACATTCTCACAAAATCAATTGTATTACGCACCGCCAGAACCAAAATTAGAATCAATAATCACACGAAACATGAACATGAATAACCAAATACCGAAATAAATAAGTATGATGAATAACTAACCATTTAATTCTTTATCTCAGAGCTCGAAGGAATCGAGGCTTCCACAGTATATTTCGCCTTGCAGCTTCTCGAATTTAGGGTTTTTATCGTCGAACAAATTTCAATGGAAACCGAAGATTGTTATGATGAAATCGATTGTTTTGGTATGAACGTGTTGTTTTGAAGTTTGATTTCGGGTGATTTGGGGCAAAACGACGTTATTTTTCGTTCTCCTGGGTATTTATATAGGCCCTAATTCATGGCTGTTGCTTGTTTCCCACGAAAGAAGAAAACGACGTTCAAGTATATTTCAGTGATGTATTGTATTTTCTAGATTTTTCTTTAGTAATTTTATCCAGTTTACGTGTCTAGAAATTCATTTTATTATTTTTAGATGCTTCAATTTTAACAAAATAAATATACAAATTTTCGGATTAATTTAGTAGAGTCAGATTGGTTATATAATAAAAACACGAAACAATAATATAAAAACATCATTGGATATAAAATCCACATAAATTCTCGGCACTAAATTCTTGGCACCAGCCCGCTATCTGTATATTCGTATTTTGGATGACTGAATGGATGATCCGGATAAGGCTCTTCGACTTTTGGGGTCAAAGTCAAATAAATTATTTTCAGGTTTAGATTTATATGGACTTTTTTAGCAACTAAACATCAAAGGTGTTAAAGATCTTATTATTAGAGCATTCACATTCCATTCCTTATCTTTATCTATATAATTACACTAAAAATCACTACTTCTTCTCTCTCCTTTTAATTAAATAATACTTTTTATACCCTTATCATTACTTCTTTCTCTCTCATTCACTCACAACCACTTTAAAAAATATTAAAAAATTTATAAGGATTGTACAGTGATTCTTCAAATATACCAATCCACAATAACATTTTCTCTCTCCTTCACTCACAACCACTCAAAATCATTCCATATAATATACCAAACACACTCACATAAATATAAGGCATGGGTTGTGAATGCTCTTAGTTGAATATATTTTATGGAACCATTTAACGTTTCTTAGACAACTGAAGTAAGAATGTTGATTTTGAAGTTAAATTGATCTGTTTGACCGAAGATGTTCATATTTTAAGAATCTGACCAAATGTAACATCAGCATGTTTGATTTCTTATGTTGTTATGTTTGTCCTTGTAATAACATATTATTAATTTTCATTTGATTTTTGTTTCTGGCCACCATGAAATTATTGTTATCGAGTATTGCTTTCTTGGTCTTTTCTATACTCTAAAGTCTAAACTATTAAAATCAACAATTGGTCCAATCCGACCCGTTATATGTCTCAACCCACGAAACCTAAAACCAGACCACCCTTAGAGTAAGGCACGCCATAATCAATTCCAGTCCCCGGTCCCGTTTTAGTTTGGTCTGGGCTGGTCAGATCCCCGACCCACAAATACCAAAAGTTTGAAGTGCCTTGATTAAATGACATGAAAGGTTACATTTGCGCACACAAATGGAATTTACTTACACACGGGCTGATTCTTGTTTCGGTTTCAGTGTGGTTGTGTATTCATTGTATGTTCAAATCATGCAAAGAAGTGCCTATATTCAAATTTACTTGATTTATAATACAGTTCAACAATCCATCCAGCAATGTTATGCTTCTAGGTGACAAGTCAAGGTTGTTACCATTCAGAATTCTATTAAAATTGGCTTCCATGTTAGCAATTAATGAGTAGAGTCCGTGTCACCGGTCTTGTTCATCAGTGTATCCTTCGAGTGGTTAATTTGGCGGCAAGATAGACATTGTCGCCAACATCTGGGTGGTTTTTAACAACCGACCTCCAATGAGCTTTGATACGAACCCACTGTTGGGTAAGATCTGACCCAGTTGTTGCTAAATGGAAGGAAACCATATGGAGGGAAATATTCAATTTTAGAAAGTGGTGCGAGTGTTCCATGTACTAAAGTGCTGAAATTAGGGGAGAAGTTAAGGTAGGATTAGTTTAAGTAGTATTGTTTGAGGTTATTTGTGTTTTGTCTATGTTTTTGGTTAATTAAAGATAGGGTACTTGCACCTTGTAATTGGAGACTAGCCCTCTCGAATCGGGCCGACTATCCTGTAATTTCTTGTTTCATCTGATCGAAGTTTCGAGTTCTTATCAAGCTTCCTTTACCTTATCTTTTGCATCATTTTATACATAAATCAATCAAAAATAGAAGTGAAGTAGATGCCAAGGCTTTTCAAACTTTCAAAGATTTGGTGACTGAAACTGATTACCTGAATCATACGAACAAATGTACTGAAATTATAAAACAGATAACAGTAAACTGTATTTGACTCAAAACAACAAAAAAAGCGTGATAATAATTACCTTTTTGCTGATATTAGTGAGCTTAAATTCACAAATAAATAGATCCAAACACCTCTAATTTGATTCCTATGATTTCAAGCAGTAGGAAAGCAATGCACCTGATTCCAAGAATAAGAGCAGTTTCTTTTTTAGTCATTGGAGTTTTGAAACCCCCTAAATAGTCTTTGGGCATCGCGGTTGTAGCTGCATAAGCCTTGAAAGCACCCCAAAATCTGAAGCAAAACCGACCAGCATAAGCAGCAGCAGCAAGTGTAAGTACTGTCATATATGGACTCTCCTGATGGTGATCGTAAGGTCATACTCAATATCTATAACTTTATATAATGCTGCTAAAAGTAGCACCATCCAAACAAAAGCACAAATGCAAGAACACTTTATAAAAGCCATAAAATCACTATGTTGCATCTAATATATACTTTTGACTGCATTTATATACTTTTCATTGATTATTTATATACTTTTCATTGATTATTTGGCTTCCATGAACTTTAACATCAGAAAATGTATCATACTCGCACCAACAGAAGAACACCTAATAAACTGCAACAAAACAGTCATTTGAATCCATAATCTGATTCTCATACCGATTCATACAATAATCAAACTATGTTCAATCTCTGTCAGCAGCATTTATGCATTTCATTGATTATGCGGCTTCCATGAACTTGAACCTCACAAAATGTATAGTATTAGCACCAACAGAACCAAAATTAGAACAGATTATCACAAGTGCATGAACACCTAATAACATCCATAAAATCACTACGTTGCATCTAATAATCCGATTCTGATCCTAATTCATACATGATCATGTGCAACAAACTATGAGCAATCACCGTTGGCTGCATTTATGCATTTTCGTTGATTATTTGACTTCCATGAGCTTTAACATCACAAAATGCATTGTATTCGTAATGGAATTTGGCTAAATTAAGTCTTGCCTCCTCTCATTAATCATAATCAATATATAGTTACAAGGGTTTACTACTACTTACATATTACATCCTCTAACTACCAATGAATAGTTTAATACATCTAATATACCCCCTCAGTCTAAGGTGGAGGATCCCGAATGCTTAGACTGGACCAAAAATCACTAAAAAGAACCCTTGGCAAGCCTTTGGTGAAGATATCTGCAAGTTGAAAACGAGAGGGAACATGCAACACACGAATATTGCCCCGCTGAACTTGATCACGAACAAAGTGTATGTCAATCTCAATGTGCTTAGTTCGTTGATGTTGTATTGGATTACCCGACATGTAAACTGCACTGACATTATCACAATAAACAAGAGAGGTTTTGGTTGGCGGGTATCCAAGTTCCAGAAGTAAATTTCGCATCCAACATATCTCAGCCACGACATTAGCGACCCCACGATACTCAGCCTCAGCGCTTGATCGAGAAACAGTAGTTTGTCGTTTCGAAGACCAAGATAGAAGATTTTCACCCAAAAATACACAGTAACCAGAGGTAGACCGACGCGTGTCGGGGCAACCAGCCCAGTCAGCGTCGGTGTATGCGACCAAAGAGGTGATGGGACCACGTTTCAACTGAACCCCCATATTAATTGTGCCCTGGATGTACCGAAGGATCCTCTTTAGCGCATTAAAGTGTGGTACCCGAGGAGCGTGCATATGCATACATACCTGCTGGACTGCATATGAAATATCAGGACGGGTGAATGTTAGGTATTGTAAAGCACCAGCAATACTCCGATAATTTGTGGGATCATCTACCAAATCGCCATCAGTGGCACTCAATTTCCCTGCAGTGTCAACCGGAGTAGTAACGGGTTGCAATTGGACATATTAGCACGAGATAAGATGTCTGAGGCATACTGATGTTGGGACAAAAATAAACCTTGGGCGTTACGTGTGACTGAAATACCCAGAAAATAGCTTAGTGTACCTAGATCTTTCATGGCAAATTCAGAAAATAACTGTTGCATCAATTTCTGCTTTAGTGCGGGCGAGGAAGTGGTCAGAATGATGTCATCAACATACAAAAGCAGGTATGCAGTGTCCCGGCCATGTTTGTAGATGAAAAGAGAATGATCACATGTGCTATGTCGAAACCCCATTGTGGTAACATAATCTGTGAACCGTTGATACCACGCGCTCGGTGCTTGCTTCAAACCATATAAAGATTTCTTTAGACGACAGACATGATTGGGATAATGCGGATGACGAAACCCAGCTGGTTGATGCATATAAACCGTCTCAGATAGATGGCCATGAAGAAATGCATTTGTGACATCAAGTTGGCTAATATCCCAACCATGTAATAAAGCTATGCTCAGCACTGTGCGAATAGTAGCCGGTTTAACAACCGGGCTAAAAGTCTCATAGCAATCCACACCAACCTGTTGGGACCTGCCATCACACACCAAACGCGCTTTATAGTGCTCAAGTGAGCCATCAGATTTAAATTTATGCTTAAAGAGCCACATACACCTAATAATATTCATATCTCGTGTTCTAGGTACTAACTCCCATGTATTGTGGTAATAAGGGCATTAAACTCATCTGTCATGGCACGGTTCCAAACTGGAATGCTAAAGGCTTGGATCGGGTTTTTAGGAGTGGGTTCAAGGGTGGACGTATGTAGGTTAAATAATTGTTTCGGTTTTGTAATCCCTGCCATACGTCTAGTGGTCATAGTGCGAGTTGGGGGTGGGGGTGGAGGTGGCGGTGGTGATGGGCTGGTCGAAGGACTGGATTGGGCCGAGGAGGTGTTTGTGGATGGAGTTTGTGTTTGGGCCTGGGTGGGTGAGGGAGATGGATGGGCCGTAGGAGAGGTATGGGATGATTGGGCCTTAGAGGGTGAGGGCGAGTGAGGTGGGGTTTGGGCCGTAGTTTTGATGCGACGGGAATATGTTCTCAAGTTGGGAGTTTGGAGTTTAGGATTGGAAGAAGTAGCATGTGGGGCAGGTGATGTTGGTGGGCTGGGTTCATGGGCCGTAGGTTTGGGTGTTGATTTGTTGGTGTTGAAATGGGACCAAAAGGAAGGGTGCAAGTCTGAGGTGTTATCGGGTGTGCCCAAAAAATGGTAGTCGTTATGCACGTGACTCGATGTGGAAAATGGAAATGTGGTTTCGTCAAAACTACATGACGCGAAACAAGAACTTTATGAGTGGAGAGGTCATAGCACTTGTACCCCCTATGATTGGAGGGGTAACCAAGGAAGACACATGGAGTGGAACGGGATTCAAGTTTATTGATCGTGGTGGAAGGGAAAAGAGGATAGCAAAGACATCCAAATACACGAAGGTCATCATATGAGGGTGTTTTGTGATAGAGCAACGAAGTGGGTGATTTGTTGTATTTTAATTTGCTAGGAAGAATGTTTTGTAAATATGTTGCCATTTGAAGGGCATGATGCCAAAACTTTGGTGGTAATGAAGCTTGATTGAGTAAAGTTCGAATCATATTGTTGATGGTATGAATTTTGCGTTCCGCTTTTCCATTTTGAGGTGACGTGTGAGGGCATGAAAACCGAAACAACATACCATTGGTGGAACAAAAATGGTGAAAGGCTTTGTTATTGTACTCGTACCATTATCACATTGAAAGGTTTTTATTTTACGTTCAAATTGGGTTAGAATTAAGTAAGAAAAGTTTTGAAAAATTGTGAACACGCTGGATTTATTGGTTAACGGATATGTCCACAAATAGTTTGTGAAATCATCAAGAAACAATATGTAATAACGATGACCTCCCGAGCTTTGAACCGGGGAGGTCCACAAGTCACTATGTATAATATCGAATGGCATAAATGTAAAAGTAGAAGAATCATAAAATGGAAGTTTCACATGTTTGCCAAAAACACACGACTGACACAAATGTTTAACCGAAGAACGTTGAACAGAAATTAAATTGTCTTCATGTAAAGCATGTAAAGAATCGGGGCCTGGATGACCCAAACGCCGATGCCAAACACCCTGAGAAATGGCAGAAAAAGCAGAAGGAGTTGTGATTCTTGACACGGTAGGCAACGAGAGAGGATAAAGATCCCCGGTGCTATCACATCGGAGGATAGGAGTCCGCATCAGGTAGTCCTTCACAAGAAAACCATATTTGTCAAATTCAATAGAAATGTCATTGTCAGTGCATAAACGACGTACCGAAAGCAGGTTTTTAATTAGGTTAGGGGCTATGAGGACATTGTTTAAATATAGGGGGGGTAGGGGGCTTTAAGAATGGTTTGGCCCTTTCCAGTTATAGGTATTTTGTGACCGTTACCCACAAGAATGTAGTTTTGTATGCCATTATTATTACAAGATGAGAGAGTACCTAACGCGTGAGACATGTGGTTGGTTGCACCGGTGTCAAGATACCATGTCGGGTCGGGATTCAACGTCATAGTATGCATTGCTTGCTCGATATTGGTTGGTGTGTAGTACTCAGCTGCGTATGCCTGTGATGGACCCCGAGGGGCTGCAATGGGAGGACGAGGCATGTTGACACGTGACGGGTACATGGACATAGTGGGATACGGTATGGCAGGATATGGGCAGGGTGGTATTGCCCACCCTTGCTGCTACCAATTCCATGCATTTTGCCAAGGATTGTATCCTTCTCGACCACGAGAACGCCCTCTGCCCCGTCCTCTGCCGCCACGACCTCGTCCACGACCATTAAAACTCTCCTGTTGATACCCATATGACCCACGACCACGTTGGTTGTTGTTGCTGTTCCACTCAGTGGCCGCGGCTGCAGCATGCAACGACTGTTGCTGCTGTCCAGTGGTGCCGCGATGCTGCTGTTGGTAGTGTTTTGTTGTGATGAACCAGTGGCTAGAAGGGTTGTTGTGGGTGACTGATTTGCCTTTCTAGTCTCTTCCATGATCAGCTTTGAGCGATTTTCGTAGAACGAGGGCAAGGGTTGTGTCTGCTGCAAGAACATAGCAACTGAGTCATAGGAATCGCTGAGACCCGAGATCACTTGTAGGACAAGTTGCTTGTCCGTAACTGGTGCATCCACGTTTGCAAGTTGATCCGACAAAAGCTTTAAGGCTTGGCAATAAGCGGTCATTGAGGAAAAATCTTGAAGCTTGGTATTCGAAAATTTGTTTTGTAGGTAGAGGGCTCGGGTATTCTTGTTGTCTTGAAAAATGTCTGCTAGGGTTTTCCAGGCTGCTGCAGTGGTGATGTCTTTTGTGAAAGTGGTTTCAAACAAATCTTTTGAGATGGTGCCATAAATCCAGTTAAGCACTATGGCATCCAATCGTTTCCAGGTTGCATCCTTCGGTTTGGCTTCGGAAGAGGATGTGGCTGCTTCTTCTAGGATGATATGTTCTATGACATCGAATGCACGACATGTGTTTTTGAAAACTTCAGACCATGATACGTAGAGGCTGGTTTCCATATCAAGGATCGTGTGAACATGATTCTTGATATTTGTCACTGCAGTCGCTGGGTGAAGGGAGGATGAATCTTCTTTAGGTTGTTTGTCAGACATGGTTGATGGTTGGTGACGGATTTGTGGAGGGGAGGGAGGTTACGGCAGTGGATGATTGCCGTAATGGTGAGGTGGTGGTGGGTAGGGTTAGGGTTTTCTTGGTAATCAGAATTGCTCTGATACCATAATGGAATTTGGCTAAAGTCTTGCCTCCTCTCATTAATCATAATCAATATATAGTTACAAGGGTTTACTACTACTTACATATTACATCCTCTAACTACCAATGAATACAATAATACATCTAATAATTCGCCCCAACAGAACATAATTAGAGCCGATTATCACAACTGCAAGTAAAATCCATAAAATCACTACGTTGCATCTAATAATCTGATTAAAACGAATTGAAATCAAAATATATTCAACTTATGTAGGCTGCATTAATGCGTTTTCGTTGATTATTAGGTTTACATGAAATATAATCTCAGAAATGCATGACTATGCACCAACGTACCAAAATTTGAACTGATCATCACCAAAAACACGAAATACGATCAATCAAGTATCGTAGAATAGTAGAAAGGATGACGAACCATTTAATCTTCAATGTTAGAGCTCAATTGACTTGCAGGTTCTCGATTACAGGAGTTTTATTGTTCAAATAAATGAACAAACCCTAAATTAGTCGTACCATCTCGATTACAGGAGTTGTATAATGGGTAACGAGAGTGACGAGTGATTTGTTGTGTTTCAGTATTTCAGTGCAACAGAATTTGGCCCCAACATTTGTTACCCGTAATATTTATTTAAAACTAATTTTTAATATGATATGAATTAGATTAAAAATTAGTATAGTTAAGAAGTGGACGTGTGAATTGCCTTTCTAATAAAATATATACTACTTTTTAAAGTGTCGTTATATCCTATTTACTATGATAAAATACTAAATAATATCAAATTTATTTATTATGTTATAATTATAAGCAATATTATTTATTTATACGGTATGTTTTAATGAATTAAAGAGTTAATACAATTTTAAAACTTAATGTATTTTTTTATTTTATACAAAAAAATAAAGAAAAAAGAATCCAACCTAAAGTTGTTTAATTTATCAACTAGTTATTACCCAGACGCGCTTTGCGGCGCGTTGCGCGTCTTGGGAACGCCGCAAAACGGTGTATAAAATTGAAATATTCAACGTGTGGCTCAGAACTAATGGCAGGTTGTGGCTGCACATTGAAAATAGTTGTCAAGCCAATGCAACCGGTACTAGTTTTCATGTATCATCATAGCCATGCAACAACCAGAAGCAACAACCTCAATCAAACGTAAAGAAATTGAACCCACGTGATCAGTAATGACATATACAAAGACAAAAATCATAATAAACATACACAACGTGCCTCAGATCTTATTATAAACCGATGTGGCTGCAACACGGGTTGCAAGTGAAAAACATGTCACTCGCCATCCTTGTTCATGCCACGCCAAGCAACGGTCCGTATCACAGTCATCATAGCTTAAGAATGATATGTGAATAATTATACATGTTAATAATACATATCTTTTCCCATTTTAAATGATTTTTGTTTCAAATTAATCTTTAGCGATACTTAATTGTGATTAATTTGATTTTTGTAGCTTCGAATAGTTGTTTGATGATTTCAAAAGAAAAAGCCAAGGAATCATGAAGAGTTTGGAAGTTAGAGGCTGTCATGGCCATGACAGGAGCTGTCAAGACCATAACAAGCTGCAGACCCCTTTTTGAGCGCATTATGGCCATGACAAACTATGTCATGGCCATGACACGCATCAGGCCCCCTTTTTAAGCCCTTCTTCTTCTCCATTGAAAGGAAGACGTTTTTGCAAGAGAAAACCCTAGTTTTTCTTCATCTTTGAAGGAGATTTGAAGGAAGTTTCTCAAGAGTTCAAGAGAGGTTGAAGATCAAGCATTTCAAAGAAAGATTCAACTTCACACAACCCATCCTCACTCATCTTTGGTTTGAAAATCTCTAGAACTAACATGTTTTCTTCCATTTCTATGAGTTTGGTTGTGGCTTTTGTAAGCCTCATGGGCTAAATACTCTTAATCACTTAGATTAAATGAAGCTTAGCATACTTTGACATGTTGTATGAAACCCTTGGTGGTGTTTATGTCAATGCTCATTACAAAGCTATGAATGTCCTTTAATGGTAGTGTGTTCTTATTTAACTTGATGAAATATTGAATCTTGTGGGTGTTGCAACCATATTATGTTGGAAAACCGTGTGTGTTGGAACATTTATTCATGAATTGCATAACCTAGTATGTAGTTTATGGCATTTGACTAGAAATAGTGAATGAATGGTTGAATATCTAGTAAAGTTGAACAAGTATGCATCCTTATACATGTGTTAGTGAAAACCATTGTGTTTGTTATGAATACCTCCTAACTTTGTTATGTAAAACCATAGATAATGCGCAAATTTATGGTTCATAATTCTTGTTAGGATATTCATAAGTTGAAGGATATACATAGGTATTGTTACATTTCGCGAATTGAGGTGGTTGCCACGTGTTCATCGTGTTAACTTTCCAAAGATTTGTGGGTTTGGTATCCTTGACGGGAGTCCAAATCATACTTAACATTGGCATAATATTATCATTAGTTCTTCATGGCATAACTTTAGGTGGCTATTTTGTGTTTATCGTCTTAGCTTTCCAAAGAGTTATATAATTAGATAACTTTGACGAGAGTCTAGTTTATATCCATGTTTCGTGTGTAGAAAATGATCTCACCATAGGTTCATGCATGTCGTCATTGTTTTGCTAAGCGGATTCAAAGTCTAAGTGATACCTTCCTCTGATTGGTTATCTTCATCTTTATCTACTTTCTTCAATTAGTTTAATTGTTAGTTAAATTAGTTAATGATAATATTCACAAATCCTCTTTCATCGGCTAGATAATGATAAAGACTTAGTATCAGGAGCTCTCGTGTCCATGGATCGATACTTGTTTCTTACTAAAAGCTATACTACTATTTGATAGGTACACTTGCGTATTGTGTATGTAGTTAGTCATAAGGTGAAAATCATTTTATAATTTTAAAGCTTAATTGTGTAAAATTTGTTGCTAAAGTTTATATATCAAAACACACATCAAGTTTTTGGCGCCGTTGCAGGGGACACGGCAATTCTAAGAAAGATCCGAGTCATTACTTTAGCCAATCCTTTGTATTTACTATTTTAATTTAGTTTAATTATTTTGTTACTTTATCTTTCTTTACGCGTTTGGTAGTGTTTGTGTTTTCAGGAAGCCTATGTCCGCATCTTCACCGGTTGATGATCTTGTAGAGCCTTATTCTAAACCCGAAAAAGTAATCAGGAGAAACTTGAGGGCAAAATCCCACAAAGTAGCACAAGAAATCGAAGGTGAAGTGACGAGGCTAGAGTACTCAACCGAGACCGAAAGTGAAAAGGAGGATACAAACGGAACAGAAAGTGAAGAAGAGCACACCGAAGACATAATGGCGGGGCAAGAAGATAGAAGAACAATCTATGATTTTGCTAAACCATCATTAGAAGGTGCAAAACCTAGCATTGTACAACCGAATGTGCAAGCTAAAAACTTTGAGATCAAGTCAAGCACAATTCAAATGATCCAAAACAATTGTCAATTTGATGGTCGTCCGGATGATGATCCAAACTTTCACCTTGCAAACTTTCTTGAGATATGTGATACCTTCAAGATTAATAGAGTTAGTGATGATGCAATTAGACTTCGATTATTCTCTTTCTCATTACGTGATAGAGCAAAGCAATGGTTGAACACACTTCCTGTTGGTTCCATCACCACTTGGAATCAAATGGCCGAAAAATTTCTCTTGAAGTATTTTCCACCATCGAAAACCGCTAGATTAAGGAACTTGATCACATCATTCATGCAAGATGAAGGAGAATCACTATATGAAGCATGGGAAAGGTACAAAGATTCAATGAGGAAGTGTCCACACCATGGATTGGAACCTTGGTTTCAAATCCAAACATTTTACAACGGGTTATGTCCGGAAAGTCGTCAGATTATTGATGCATCTTCACGAGGTGCATTTTGGGATAAAACACCCGAGGAGGCACATGAGTTGATTGAAGATTTGGCTAACAACAGTTGTTCATGGCAAGCTCCAAAAACAAGGCAACCCAGACAGGGTGTTCATCAGTTGATACATATCATTCTTTATCTGCACAAGTTGAAGCACTTACAAATCGAATGAATCAAATGCAGGTAAATAGGGCCCAAGTAGTTTGTGATATGTGTGGGGGACCACATATGAGTTCGGATTGTCAACAAAGGGAAATGTTCAACCCTCCAGAGCAAGTTGATTATATGGGAAGTCAAGTTCGTCCTCAAAATAACCCATATAGTAACACATATAATGTGGGTTGTAAAAATCATCCAAATTTTAGTTGGAAGGCAAGTGGTAGTAACCAACCCTCGGGATTTCAACCAAGACCAACATATCAAAACCATCAACAACAAGGCTATCAACCGTATCAACAACAAACTCACAATCAATTCCGCTCCTAAAATCAAAATCACTATCAACAATTCCAACATCAAGGATCAAGTAGTGGTTCACAACCAGAAAAGAAACCCAATTTGGAAGAGATGATGGCACAATTTCTATCTACAGCCGAAGTCGTCATCAAAGTTCGGAAGCTCGTCACCAACAACACAAGATGGAATTGAGAAACCATCGAGCCACAATGCAAAGTATAGAAGCTCAAGTGGGAGAAATTTCAAGGCAATTATCCGAAAGGCAACATGGTGGTCTTCCGAGTAACACTGAGCCTAATCCTAAAGCTCATGTGAAGGCGGTCACGACTAGAAGTGGCAAGACCACTCATTCGGATAACTTAGCTTCTATATTCGAGCCAATTGGTGAAGAGGAAGTTGAGGTTCAAGACGAGGTGCAACATACTTGGCAAAGCCCATCAAGTACCGCACAAGTCAAAGAACCATTGAGAGTTTACAAGCCCACTATTCCTTATCCCGGTAGATTGAAAAAGGAAAAGATGGAAGAACAATATGGTAAATTTCTTGAACTTTTTAAGCAATTGCATATTAACTTACCATTTGTTGAAGCTTTATCACAGATGCCAAAGTATGCCAAGTTTCTTAAAGACATTCTAACAAACAAGAAGAAACTCGAGGAGGTTTCGCATGTGACGTTGAATGAAGAATGCTCGGCGGTTTTGCAAAACAAACTACCGAAGAAAATGACCGATCCAGGGAGTTTTACTATTCCTTGTTTAATTGGTAGTTTATCTGTTAGCAATGCATTGGCCGACTTAGGTGCTAGCATCAATTTGATGCCCTACTCGGTATTTGCAAAATTAGACCTAGGTGAGCCTAGACCGACCCGAATGAGCATCCAACTTGCCGATCGATCTGTAAAGTACCCTAGAGGCATAGTTGAGAACATGTTGGTTAAAATTGATAAATTTGTGTTTTCGGTTGATTTTGTAATTCTTGACATGGATGAAGATAAAAATGTACCACTTATCTTAGGTCGCCCATTCTTAGCTACCTCTAGAGCCTTAATTGATGTATGCAATGGTAAATTAACTCTAAGGGTAGATGAAGAAGAGGTAGTCTTTGATATTAAAAATTCCATATTGATACTATTGACTCATATGTGGATCATTATCTGCAGGAAAGTTGTGAACAAAATGCTTTGGACACACAATTGCTTGATGGGGAGAACTTTGACATTTGTCACGTGCAAGTTGTTGATGAGTTAGCTTGCTTGTTAACCAATGAACCATCCTCAAGTCCAAAAGTATTTGAAGTATCGGAAAGAGAGGAAGCAAATAAGGCTAAACCATCTGTTGAGGAACCACCATCATTGGAACTTAAGGAGCTACCATCTCATTTGGAGTATGCCTACTTGGATGAGGATTCCAAATTACCCGTCATTATCGCTTCCAATTTGACGAATGATGAAAAGGTGAAGCTCTTAGAGGTGTTAAAGACGCACAAGAAAGCTATGGCTTGGAAGATCATGGATATAAAAGGAATACATCCTTCCTTTTGTACCCATAAGATCTTAATGGAAGATGAGTACAAGCCGGTGGTGCAACATCAACGTCGCTTTAACCCTAACATGCAAGAGGTTGTAAAGAAGGAAGTAATCAAGCTACTTGATGCGGGCTTAATCTATCCGATTTCTGATTCCCCATGGGTTAGCCCGGTTCAAGTGGTACCAAAGAAAGGAGGTATGAAAGTGGTGACGAATGAAAAGAATGAGCTTATACCCACAAGAACCGTCACGGGTTGGAGAGTTTGCATCGATTACCGCAAGCTCAACGATGCAACAAGAAAAGATCATTTTCCTTTACCATTCATTGATCAAATGTTAGAACGTTTATCTGGGAACATGTTTTATTGTTTTCTTGATGGTTTTTCAGGATATTTTCAAATTCCTATTGCACCCGAGGACCAAGAAAAGACGATATTTACATGTCCTTATGGCACTTTCGCATACAGAAGAATGCCATTTGGGTTATGTAATGCACCGGCTACGTTTCAAAGATGTATGGTTGCCATATTTCATGACATGATCGAAGACTCAATGGAGGTGTTCATGGATGATTTCTCGGTCTTTGGAAATTCATTTGATCATTGTTTAAGTAATTTGGAAAGGAT
Source organism: Flaveria linearis (assembly GCA_024085815.1). Lineage (NCBI taxonomy): Eukaryota > Viridiplantae > Streptophyta > Magnoliopsida > Asterales > Asteraceae > Flaveria > Flaveria linearis. The sequence goes on from CM044011.1 coordinate 7,819,564, forward strand.
GCTTGCAAGATGCGAGGAATCAAATCTTGTTTTGAATTGGGAGAAATGCCACTTCATGGTGAAGGAAGGCATTGTCTTAGGTCATAAGATTTCCAATGCGGGGCTAGAGGTAGATAGGGCAAAAGTGGAAACCATTTCGAAATTACCACCACCAAATTCTGTCAAAGCAATAAGAAGTTTCTTAGGTCATGCCGGCTTTTATAGACGTTTTATCAAAGACTTCTCAAAAATAGCAAGACCTATGACCCAACTTCTTGAAAAAGATGTGCCTTTTGTTTTTAATGATGAATGCTTGGTTGCATTTAATCTGTTGAAAGAGAAATTAATAAATGCACCCATAATGGTAGCCCCGGATTGGAATCTCCCATCTGAACTAATGTGTGATGCTAGTGACTATGCAGTTGGAGCAGTTTTAGGGCAACGAAAGGAAAGACATTTTCATCCAATCTACTACGCAAGCAAAACCCTTAATGATGCTCAAGAGAACTACACAACAACTGAAAAAGAATTGCTTGCTGTGGTTTTTGCTTTGATAAATTTCGTTCTTACCTTGTTTTATCGAAAATTGTCGTTTATACTATTCATGCAGCTCTCAGATACCTTTTTGGAAAACAAGATGCAAAACCGAGATTGATTCGATGGATCTTGCTTTTACAAGAGTTTGACATAGAGATACAAGACAAAAAGGGGCTGAGAACGTCGCAGCTGACCATCTTTCTCGTCTCGAGAACCCGTCTTTAGAAGAACTCCGGGAATCGAACATAAATGACAATTTTCCACATGAATTTCTTTTGCTGGTTCAAGAGATTGATGATCATCCTTGGTTCGCAGATTTTGCAAACTACCTTGCGGGTAGGGTTCTCGTTAAAGGAATGACCTACCAACAGAAAAAGAAATTCTTTACTGATTTAAAGCACTACTTTTGGGAAGACCCGCATCTGTTTAAGGTATGTGCAGATCAAGTGGTGAGAAGATGTGTGCATGGTAGTGAGGCGATGAGCATTATTCGCCATTGTCATGAAGGACCCACTGGTGGACATCATGGGGCTAATTACACCGCCAAGAAGGTTTACGACTCTGGATTCTATTAGCCCACCATTTTTAAGGATGCACATGCGTTGGTTAAAGCTTGTGATGCTTGCCAACGAGCAGGTAACATCTCATCCCGTGATGAGATGCCCAAAACGGGATTCAGATATGTGAGGTATTTGATATTTGGGGCATCGACTTATGGGACCATTTCCATCTTCACGAGGACACAAATACATCCTAGTTGCTGTTGATTATGTCTCAAATGGGCGGAAGCACAGGCATTGCCCACAAACGATGCTAGGGTTGTTGTGAAGTTTTTAAGAAAGTTGTTCACACGGTTTGGAACCCCAAGGCCTTAATTAGTGACCGAGGCACTCATTTCTGTAACTCTTTACTTGAAAAAGCTTTATCACACTATGGTGTTCATCATAGATTTTCAACGGCGTATCATCCACAAACGAGTGGACAAGTGGAAGTCACTAATCGAGGCCTTAAACGCATTCTTAAGCGAACAGTGGGGCAAAACCGAAAGATTTGGTCAGATAAGCTAGATGATGCTTATGAGCTTTTCGAACCGCTTACAAAACACCAATAGGCACAACACCATTTAAGTTGGTTTACGGAAAAGCTTGTCATCTACCATTTGAACTTGAGCATAAAGCATATTGGGCTTTAAAATCAGTTAACCTTGACTTAAGATGTGCAGGTGAAAACAGATGGTTGCAGGTTCATGAGCTTGAAGAATTGAGAAATCAAGCTTACGAGAACTCTCGAATCTACAAGGAACGAACATAGCAATTACACGACAATCACATGAATGCTAACAAACAATTTCAAGTTGGGGAGCGTGTCTTGCTTTACAATTCAAGACTTCGGTTGTTTCCAGGAAAGTTAAAATCACGATGGACAGGTCCTTACCTTGTGAAACAGGTATTTCCATATGGCACTGTTGAAATAGAACATCCGGACGGAAGAGTTTTCAAAGTGAATGGCCATCGATTGAAACATTACATCGAAGGCCCGGTGGATGAGGAATTAGAGATTGTGAATCTTCTCCCCAAGAACAATTAATGCGGGGTCGAGTCAAGCTAAAGACTCGTTAATAAACTAAGCGCTTCCGGGTGGCAACCCGAGGGTTTGAACGCATTATGGTATTGTATGTTCTCTTTTTACGGGCTCTATAATGTTTTGATTTTTAGGAAATTGTTGTTTTTCTTATAGCATGATGAAACTCGAGATTTAATTACCGGCGTCACTCGGTAAGTATTTCTTAAGTGATTATGCTAATCATTCGAAAAACCAATAACTAAATTTTGAAATCATTATCTTTTGGTATAACCCGTTAAATATTTATATTTAAAAGCAAAAAAAAATCAAAAAAAAATTCAAATATTTATTTTATTAAGTAATTGTAATAGAATTAATGAAAAAAAAATTAAAAAAATTAGATGATAAGATAATTTTTCTTATTAATTAAAAAATTTTTGAAAATGTATTTGTCATGACCATGACACAAAAGTAATGCCCATGACCTTTGCATTGTCAAGAGCTCAAAAGCTACTGTCATGACTATGACCATTTTTGTCATGGCCATATCCTGGTCAAACTTTCAGGTAAAAAAAAATTGAATCTTAAAAGAAACCTAAATCTCATCAGATCTCATCTTCCATACAACCATACAACCACAACTCCCTTCACCGTCGCCCCCACCATCCACCGTCGCCCCCATAATCCCGCAGCCGCAACCACCTCGCGACACCACCACCCCCGCGCGACACCCCCGCAGCCACCACCACCCCCGCGCGACCACCCACGCCCGTCGCCACCACCTGCCGCGACTAGCAACCGAAACCACAACCACAGCAGCCCCAATTCCACCTCATTTCCCTTCTCTTCTCTTTGATTTTTCTTCTACAAAGGTATCTAACTAGCATTTTTTTATTTCTTTTATTTTCTTTCTTTCCTTTTGTTAGTTCTTATTTTTGTTAGATTACAAGAATGATGCTGATTTTTGTTAGATTCAAAGCATTTTCATGATAGGTTTTGTTGACAATTGGTTTGGCTTGGTGAAATTGAACCGTAGTATGATATTTCACATGTATTTTGGGGTTGAATAGGTTATGGATATATATCTTTTTGTTGCAGTTGTTGAGATGACACTTGTGTTGTTTTGATTTAATTTGGTGTAGGTGTGTTTAATGATTCTTGTTTGAATGCATCAAATTAGCTCATACGACAATTGCAAATTCATATTGTTCCACTCTTGGTGTGTAGTTACCATCGTTATAGCAAGTTCATTTCTACTTGTTGGATGACTAATTGGACTTGTTATTTCATCTGCGTTTTGGATAAAATCATGGGGTAGTGTCTAGAACATGTTTTTAACTTCATTTTTGTGTCTTGAAGATTGAAAGTTAGTATAATATGTCTCATAAGTTTTGTAGTTATTGTTTGAATTTTGTGTGGTATCGGTTCATCAATTTTAGGTTTATAATATTTTGATGTGTGACTGTTGATGTATGTGTGTGTGTAAACAAATATATATATATATATATATATATATATATATATATATGCGTATACATATACACACGTATATTGTTTAAATCATTATCTCACATTTTCATTTTTGCAGGTGATGGCGAATGACGATCTTCATCGGTTTCTTCAATTTGAGCAAGACAGCGAGAGGGCTAAGTGATATGAAGCCATTCGCTTAAGGAACTTTGAACCATCACGTACGATTTGCATGTCCACCTTGGAAGCTCTTGGAGAGAAGGCTCGTGCTGACGCTATGCTCACGAAACCATGGCAACGTTTCTTCTCGATTCGTCAGCCTCAGTACAAAGAGCTAGTGTTGGAATTCTGTGCTACTTATCGGTTTGCTCACCGGTTACTGACTTACATGATAAGAATGCCATTTCTTTCCGATTGGGTGGTGAGGAACGCAAGCTTTCTGTTGCTCAGCTTGGGGGCGCGCTTGGTATTTATACTAAATCTGAGCTGAAAAGATCGCCATTTCTTCAAAGTTTAAAGAAGGTTGATCAGGGAACTTTATCTGCTTTCTAGCGTGAAATTGGCACGGGCAATCATTCCCCAAAGCTATCGATGAGTACACAGCTGAAAGATCCGCTTCATCGTTATTTTCACTGATGTGTTGCAAAACACATATGTTTTTAGAATCGGGTTTTGAGTCTTTATACGTCTATTGTCTTTAATTTTATTAGAATAAGTTAATGTTTCCGTTATTTGTCATTTGTAGGTGTTTGGATGCAGGAAGGAATGGAAAACGAGTCGGAACGAGGGCATTGGACAAGTGAAGGAGTTGCAAGTTATTAAACTTGAAAAATAAAGAAAAATTGCAGAGAAATAGGATCTTCGCGCTGAGCGCACGAGTTAACCACACTGTACGCGCTGCGCGAAGAGAGGATTCGCGGCCCCCCGACTATTTTGTCCCTTAGCGCTGCGCGCACAGATTACGTATCTTGTACGCGGTGCGCGAAGAGAGAGAACGCGGCCAAACCCTAATTTTCACATTTAAATAAAATGTATAACACATTCTAAAGGAGGACCCCGACTTCCAGACGAAAAAAAGAGACGATTTTGGGGATCCCAAGCAGAGAACAAGCAATTGGAAGCATCAAGGAGCAAGGATTGAGCAAGAGGATTGAAGATTCAAGGGTGTTATTCATCGGTTTCATCTTCTTCTTGTTTACTCTTGCTTTTGAATCATGTTTACTGAGTTGTTTATGAACTTTAGCTACTATTTTGATATGGTTCTTGGCTAAACTTCTGTAGCTACCTAGGTTTTGATGAATATGCATGTTTGATTATGATTTTATCGGTTTTTGGAACTATGATTGTGTTTAATTGCTAATGAGAAGATATTGGTTTGAATGATCAGTTGTGGACGTGTGTTTAGATCAGTTTTGAGTAGTGATTTATCATTCCACGTGTGCCTTGGTGATTTTCTGTCATAGAATAGGTGCATGCTAGGTCGTTTACTATATGTTTGCGATTTTGGATGATTGCTAGACGTAGTGAGTCATTGGAATGATTTGTCTTGAAATTGACTAACTAAATATGCAACTAATCTTAATACTGTGAAGTTGATAGGTTATCGGTTTGTCTAGTGTGTTGCGATTGCTAGGTTAGAGTCTCTGTGAGGAGTTCTGTCTAGTTTACCCTTCACATCTTGTTTACCGAATCTGATCAGTCACCCGATATCTATCCCTTTGCCTTAGGACCGCTCGCGCTGTAAGGTAGAGTGTCTGTCTTAGGGTATTGAGTCACTTGCGCCGTGAGGTAGAGCGTCTTTCGGGTGCCTTGTTAACATAGCTGGAGAACCTGTGAGGGGAATCCATTAACTGTGTTTTATCGGCTTATTAGGTTTATCTAGTTGCTTCCCTTGAAAGTATCGAGGTTTCTCTAGGTCCCTTTTAAGTTAGTATTTTCAGATCCCGGTTACACAAGTATTTCCAAAACCGTTAGAAGAAAAGCCAAAACATGTATAGGACTCTTGCCTAGGTAGTGTTTTCTTCTCCCGTGTGATTTCACATTCGATCTGTGGTAGGAAAAACAGCAGGGGTGTGGTGACTCGTAAGGATTTGTTCTTCCTGTATTCTTTAATCAAGCAAGTGCCTTGTAATCTGGCTTACGCTATGGCACAATTCTTCTCATCATGCATCGGAACAAAGCCCGCTAGTTACATATGTGGTGGTTCTTTCATTACACAGTTGGCTTTGTCTTTTGATTTCATGACTAATGATGTTATTTCAGGATTAACACCTTTATTTCCTACAACGTTTATTAGCACATCAATGCTGGAAAACATGAGTTTGGCTGCACAGTTTGGTGATGAAGGATGGAAGTTTATTGATGAAGATGGAAATCCATGGCAGCCTGCTAATCTACTTCGCGAAGAACCATCCGCGATTACCATTAGAGAAGAAGCACCAGCCCCTCCTCCATATGTTGACTTGGCGACGCACATTGATCAAATTGCTCAAACTCAAGCGATACTTGTCAAATCCGTTTCTCAGATGTCAGATTCCATTCAGTGGATAGTTAAGGAGTTGCAGCAGGCTGCTCGTGCAGCCGGACGGGAGCCACATCCTTTCCCGCCCAGCCTTCTGGAGATGATCTCATGGAGGACTAATTCTATTGAACTCTTGGTTACATGAATTGCGAGGCTGCTTTGTTTTATTTTTGGAATCTGATCGCGCGCGACCAGAAATCTTTTGATAAGGGGAGTTCTTTTGTTCTCTTTCATTCTCACTTGCATGTTAATTGCATCTACTTGCATTGTTTTTACTTATTTTGACACATTGAGGACAATGTATCGTTCAAGCGTGGGGATGCTAAGGATTTTTGTTTGATTTCATCAAAACTACCGATCTTATATATTTTTGCTTCCAACAAATTCCCCTTTTTGGCTTAATTTTTTTATGGTGTTCATTTTGCTTAAACATTATATTTTTAAGCATAAGCTCAATTTTGAAATCATATTTCTAAGAAAATCCAACGAAAATACAAAAACAATGTTGAAAATATCGTAATAATTGTCATGTTGATTGAAAGATTTTTATGCCAAAGTTTGCATCGATTCCTACCACCCCGTTTCCGTGAGTAAAAACTTTTATGCCTCTCGAGCATTGTTTATTCACTATATATCACATGCTCACGTTTTTATTAATTATGGAGTGGCTCGAATGTTGTAACATTCTAGAACTTGCTTAGGTGATTCATTTCAAGATCACGAACTAAGTTGTTGCATGAAAATGATTGAGGCGTTAGGAAAACTCACCTTGTGTACTCCGTTTTCGTTTCTCTTCTCATGCCCGATCATCACCCTTAGTTGCCCTTGTTGAGCCTAAACCTCATGTTTTTTGTTTTACCATCGTGAATAACCTAATTAGCCAAATAGCCTCATTCCTTTTAATTTTGTGTTAAAATCCGGATTTTGTTAGTTGTCTAACTTATATTATATAGCTGTAATTATGTTTAGAACAATTGTGTTATTGTTCTATTAGCGTAGTATATGTTGTAATATAAAAAAAAGAAAAAAAACAAAAGAGAAAAAAAAAAAAAAAATATATATGAAAAAAAAAGAAGATTATTGCATTATTTTTCGTTTGCTTTAATAGAAATCAATTAAAAATGAGCAATTTTTATGTTATAATGGAAAACCATTATAATAGCTCATTATATATTTAGGTTCGTATTAGTTTATTTTAGTGTGTGTTTTTTTCGTTTCTTATGCTTTGTAGTTGTTCGTAGTAAGTATCTAGCGATTCCGGATTTTTAACATTTTAACCACTTTATCACCAAAATCCACGCCTTCAACCGTAGCCCCTTTACAACCTTTAAAGACCTCTTGATTTGTGCAACTTTCTTATGTTATGTGGTGGAGAATTTGATCTCTAATCAAGCTTATGATAATGTTGCTTCATTATGTGCTTTAAGTGACTTACATACCTACATCCATATATACATCCGAGTGTTGAGCGAATCATTGTGAGAAGTGCAAGTTAAGGCATAAATTTCTTTCCATAAACTGTCAAATCTATTTATATATTTTCACACGTTGGAAATTGGTTGACTCGTTGGTTCCCTTTTTAAATGTGTATTTCTTAAAAATCTTATGCATTTAAATCTTTAGCTTATTTGTGAACTACCTATAAATATTATTAATACCAATGGGAATCTTGTCAAATCTTTTATCATTTTGCTTGAGGGCAAGCAAACCTTAAGTGTGCGGATATTTGATATGTGAATAATTATACATGTTAATAATACATATCTTTTCCCATTTTAAGTGATTTTTGTTTCAAATTAATCTTTAGCGATACTTAATTGTGATTAATTTGATTTTTGTAGCTTTGAATGGTTGTTTGATGATTTCAAAAGAAAAAGCCAAGGAATCATGAAGAGTTTGGAAGTTAGAGGCTGTCATGGCCATGACAGGAGCTGTCAAGACCATAAGAAGCTGCAGACCCCTTTTTGAGCGCATTATGGCCATGACAAACTGTGTCATGGCCATGACACGCATCAGGCCCCCTTTTTTAAGCCCTTCTTCTTCTCCATTGAAGGGAAGACGTTTTTGCAAGAGAAACCCTAGTTTTTCTTCATCTTTGAAGGAGATTTGAAGGAAGTTTCTCAAGAGTTCAAGAGAGGTTGAAGATCAAGCATTTCAAAGAAAGATTCAACTTCACACAACCCATCCTTACTCATCTTTGGTTTGAAAATCTCTAGACCTAACATGTTTTCTTCCATTTCTATGAGTTTGGTTGTGGCTTTTGTAAGCCTCATGGGCTAAATACTCTTAATCACTTAGATTAGATGAAGCTTAGCATACTTTGACATGTTGTATGAAACCCTTGGTGGTGTTTATGTCAATGCTCATTATAAAGCTATGAATGTCCTTTAATGGTAGTGTGTTCTTATTTAACTTGATGAAATATTGAATCTTGTGGGTGTTGCAACCACATTATGTTGGAAAACCGTGTGTGTTGGAACATTTATTCATGAATTGCATAACCTAGTATGTAGTTTATGGCATTTGACTAAAATAGTGAATGAATGGTTGAATATCTAGTAAAGTTGAACAAGTATGCATCCTTATACATGTGTTTGTGAAAACCATTGTGTTTGTTATGAATACCTCCTAACTTTGTTATGTAAAACCATAGATAATGCGCAAATTTATGGTTCATAAATTCATGTTAGGATATTCATAAGTTGAAGGATATACATAGGTATTGTTACATTACGTGAATTGAGGTGGTTGCCACGTGTTCATCGTGTTAACTTTCCAAAGATTTGTGGGTTTGGTATCCTTGACGGGAGTCCAAATCATATTTAACATTGGCATAATATTATCATTAGTTCTTCATGGCATAACTTTAGGTGGCTATTTTGTGTTTATCGTTTTAGCTTTCCAAAGAGTTATATAATTAGATAACTTTGACGAGAGTCTAGTTTATATCCATGTTTCGTGTGTAGAAAATGATCTCACCATAGGTTCATGCATGTCGTCATTGTTTTGCAAAGCGGATTCAAAGTCTAAGTGATACCTTCCTTTGATTGGTTATCTTCATCTTTATCTACTTTCTTCAATTAGTTTAATTGTTAGTTAAATTAGTTAATGATAATATTCACAAATCCTCTTTCATCGGCTAGATAATGATAAAGACTTAGTATCAGGAGCTCTCTGTCCATGGATCGATACTATTTCTTACCAAAAGCTATACTACTATTCGATAGGTACACTTGCCTATTGTGTGTGTAGTTAGTCATAAGGTGAAAATCATTTTATAATTTTAAAGCTTAATTGTGTAAAATTTGTTGCTAAAGTTTATATATCAAAACACACATCAAGAAACATAAGCCACGGGAATACAATGTTGAACGATGTAGGGTTTCATAGCAAACCTACACATTCATCAGATCAACAACTTAGGGTTCATACAATAACCCCCAATCACCGCCGCGATGTAGCCGGAAACAGAAGGCCGACGGCCTGATATTTCTGGCACCAAGAGACCCAATCAAAGCACCCATCGGCGACGGCGCCGACGTGACAAAGCGGCAAGTCGCGTCGGTAGAAGGCACCGACGTCATAACTCAGAAGTAGTCCCAAATCACATTGATAAAAAACTAAACACTAAAATACAAAAGGATGAGATAGTTGATAGGAGAAGCCACTATTACAGTACAATAGTTTATTGAATGTACAAATTACCTCTGCAAGTTACCACCTGTTAAAGTAGGTATCAAAGCATGCCTCAAAATCTGATCAACAAAATTAGAATCATACAAATATTAGTTTTAAAATAATAACCACTGCCACATAAATCACTTTTATGATCCACAATAGTAAAGCGTAAGGAGTTGGTTGACTGTGCTAACTATTATCATGTAATTCACCATTAGAATCAATGATACAGTCATACAACACTTACTTATTAGAAGAGCTGGTGTAAAGCACCAACCCGTACGTTTATTTGATGCCCAATTTCAATTTTAATGATAATCAACGACTAAACAAAACCTCTATATACATACATACATACAACATCATCGAACATCTTATTCAGAAAATCGTTTACAGAATGTTTTGTGTTACTCTACACTTAAAAAGTAATCAATACAATTGAATAAACAGAGTATACAGAATGGAACAAAAAAACTCAAATCAATACTTGGGTGCAATCACCGGCCTCAATATATGAAAACACAGCAGCAGTTAAGTCACATTCACAACCACATTTAGCAACAAATATGATAATCTAAATCTGCTAATTAGGATCTATAAAACCCTTTATGTAAAAAACAAATCAATACAACATTCAAACACAACCCTAAACAACCAACAACAACAACACATCAGGAATCCAAAATCTCAACAGACTACAACAACAATTTCAATCAATGCTTGGCACCACATAACACAAAAAAAGTAACAGCGGAAAAGCCGGAGCCACAGACGTCACAAAAACCCAAATACACAAACCGGGAATTAAAACGGAGAGTACAAACCTATAAATCGGAGTAAAACATTTTACTCGGAACCTGAGGAAAGCCTTTTACTCGGAGAAGATTCCACCCGGAAATGTGACGACGGCGCACCACCAAGAAATAGGAAGAAAGGCTGAAGAACACGTATACAAATCATGTGCTAGAAACCCAACACGTGTCCCATGGCGTTTATAAGTAACGGCAAATAATAAATAGCATACAATGTCCCAACTCGTTGTATTCAAAGATTTAAATTATTATTGTAATTATATTTACATTAACTATTTATTAAAGTAAAAAAACTGACAGAAAAGTTTTCAGTAGAACCCGTCCCATACTAAGATCGACCCAGATTTTGACCAACCTGTTTGACCCATCCAGATTGCCACCGTCAAAGATGAGAAGAATGTCAAGCTTACCATATCCAACCTTCTCCAGCTTTGAGGCTGCAGTTGTAAAAGCCTTTGATATATAATATAAAGCTCGTCCCTATAAATAAAACCAAATTAAAAAAGAAATTGGCCACACGTAACCTATGTGTATGGTGTAGGGGTAATACTTAAAATGAACAAATAGATTTTTCACTGCGCATGAAGCAGCTTACTAATGATGTAGGGACGTTCAATATTTTGTTTTGTAGATCAAAAATTAAACTGTCCCAACTCCCAAGTTTGAACAGTTTAAGGTTTTTGGTTCGGCTTGATAATTAAGAATGTGAGTTCATTTTTACATTAGGTTTGGTTTGACAAAAATGTTAGATTGCTTTTTAAATAGCACAACTTTTGTTATTATATTCAACATTGTTTTAATACTTTTAAGAGTTTAGACAGCTATTGTTTCAGCTCAACCTAGACTGACCTGGTTCAACCCACAAAAAACGTATCCTTTTTTCTTGTTACCCAACACACCCATAGTTCCTACTCGACAAAATGTACATATGAGAGAAGCAGTACTTACAACCCGAGCTGCAAAGACATTGCAAAGTTGTGGTGCTTGGTATATTGAACCATCAAGCACATAGTAGGTTAGCATTGGAGTGACCTTCTCAGGACCATCCCACTTCTGCTAAGAATCACAAACAGGTGTGGCTCCATAACTTCACTCACCATAAATTCTATTCCTGTCATTTTACTACACATAAATTGTTAACAATCTCATTCTACTCAATTATATTACAATATCAAAATTGGCCATGCTGTCCATATTGTTTGCATACTAATTTTTGCTTTAAGAACAAAACTCATAACCAGAGTTTTGTTACCCAAACATTAAATATGACTATTGCGAATTCAACACATGACAATCCAATAAAAAGTTACAAAACTCAAATCTAATTAAGTAATTGGGACAAAAAACTTACGAGAGATGAGAAATATCTAAGGGATGAATTGATCGCATCCTGAGTTGTTCATTGTTGCAAATGTAATCATAGAAAGGAGAAAGTGCAAAATAATCAAACACAAGATTACGGTCCAATGGATACGTGTTCAACCATAACCGATCTCTGAAGCATATTCCCGTCATGTCAGTTCCAGGTGTCGGTGGAGCCGCTGCAGCATTTCCCTCCATATTACCTCCCACAATGTTGGTCGGCAACATGGGTGTGCCAGCCATTTCTCTCAACTCTAAAATCTATAAATTCACAGCCTACTGCAACAAAACAATAGCTATAATCAACGCAACAAACGTTCCATGGTAGAACAAAAGAATTCGATCACAGAAAAGAAACAACATATCAGATTCATAACACAGATAAGATTCTTACTTCAGAAACATTCACAAATTAGCTTCCTAACACAAAAGGTGAACAATGTTTTTATTTCAGAGACACAGTTTTGTTATAGAATAATGTGCAAGTTCTACAAGAGCATAATCAAGAAATTGATGGATCACCCAAAATCTTGAATCCTTCACCTTTTCTTTTCAAATTTTTTTGTGAAAACTAAAATCTAGAGAGAATTATGACTCATAAACCTAATCCAATGCAAACAGATCAGCTAAGCAAAACATCAAACATCTACTGTGCATTCCAGCAAAACAGTCGAATCCAGTAAAAGTCAACAAAATCGTAATAAATTGATAAGCACATATTCAATGGTGTCTAACATAAAGTTACATATAAATGAACTCTAAGTTGGGAACGCAATTTACCTTTAAAAAAGTTGGGAACGCAATTAGGGTTTTTCCAGATTCAAGCTGCTCAATTTCAGTTTAGACCGACGGGATGTCTCCACGTGTACAGGCGATGTCACCAAGGCCAGCCTTAACCGCCGCTGCAAGGAAAGGCGCGGCGCTCGGCGACCGGCAACACCGGCGGAAATGGTGACTTCTCCGCCTCTATCGTAGAAATCGAGAGGAGCCACGTGTATACGCTACCAAGGCCAGCCCTAATCGCCGCTGCAAGGAAAGGCGCTCAATTTCAGTTTAGACCGACGGGATGTCTCCACGTGTACAGGCGATGTCACCAAGGCCAGCCTTAACCGCGGCTGCAAGGAAAGGCGCGACGGTCAGCGACCGGTAACACCGCCGGAAACGGTGACTTCTCCGCCTCTATCGTAGAAATCGAGAGGAGCCACGTGTATACGCTACCAAGGCCAGCCCTAATCGCCGCTGCAAGGAAAGGCGACCGGCAACACCGCCAGAAACAGTGACCCCTCCGCCTCTCTCTAGAAATCGAGAGGAGGAGACACCAACGACGACAAAAACCGCAGGGAAATCAGAGAGGTCCGGTGGAATATCTGAGAATTCTATCGGTGGAAAGTCTGAGAAACAAAGAGACAGATTATATAGGAAGCACAAACGCAAAAACGCGAAACTGGTGTGGCCAAAACATGAAAAAGCAAAAAACCTCTGGTCCCACCGACCAAAGGTTTTAATAGGTATTATAATATAATATACATGAAACGTCTCATGCAAATTTTATTAATCATAGTTTTCTATAACTCGTCTAGTGAAACGCGTATTTATTAAGAAGACTTTTTTTAATCTCTATTAAATTAGTCAAATAAGATTGCATACACTCTCAAACAAAAATGTCAAAACATTATTTTATCAAACTTTCATCAATTTAGACTGTAATACGTCATTATTTTAATTGTTTCCAAATGCATACGCATTTGAGACCAGTTTTATTTATCCTCTACACTTGTAGACATTTGGATATAGTTCATAAAACTTTCATAATCGAAAAGACATATGACAATAATTACATAAAACCTTAATGCAATAATTAAATAAATAAAATATTTTATAATACGCACAAGTCAACTGGTTTCACACTTTCACCTCCAAATTGCACCTTTATGCCTTTAAGGCAACATTTTGCCTGTTGATGATTCTCCAAACAACAATCACTCACCAACTCCATGCTCCAATCCATTACAAACAGTGGTCTCAACCTTTGGAGGCCCCGAATGCCGCCTCGGTTTAGCCGGAAAAGATAGATGTTTCTTCGCGCCACCGCCCGAACCCACCACCACCGCGGTGCTCCCACCACCATTCTCCGCCAGTGACTTCGTCTTTGCAGACTTAGAAGGCCCCCCCACGCTACGCCTTCTATAACCATTCCTCTCAGATTTAACACTCGTCACACTTTTCGAGTCATCATCCATGTTAGCCTCGGGCCCTGAACCATAAGCTCGTGGACTGGGACCGGGCTTGGGTTTTCGTGATACAACCGGGCTACCAACGCCTTTTGATCTAGGAGTTGTCGGGGCGGAATTAAGTTGGTGACGAGCATAGGATTTTGCAATTTCGCTCTTCGTAATGTTGTTACCCCTCTTTACCGACGTGTGATCGTTCCCGGGGTCTTTGTATCTCTCTGACCAGCTCCAACCCCATTGGGGATTTGTGGGATCCATGAAAAGCATGTTTGTTGTTCCTCCTGGTTTCTTCCAAGGTCTCTGTTTCAATATAAATTATATAATGTGTCAAAGAGCTAAAATATTATTAACTTGATACAAATAATGAGTTGTAACAAGTAGGTTACAAACTTACAGCTTACTGCTTACATAAGTGGTAAACAGTTATATGATCATTCTTCAAATATGATTCATGGGCGTGTTTAATATATGATCAACTATAAGTTTATAACTGTGAGATCCACATAAGCACTTGTACAGTGTATCGAAGAAAATCATATGCGGTTAAAAAACAGTTTTATGTTTCACATTTAAAGCATTAGGTATAAGTATGTATATGGTTCTTGCAGTTCTTACGCTCTATTGTTTTAACCATTAAATAGTAAAATAATTAGTTGTTTACCTGATGAGAAAATGAATACGCCATGGCCTTTTCTCTTCGCATAGTAGCTTCATACTTGCTCAGAAGCTTTGCTTCTATCTCTTCTTTAGACTGCACGCTATCGTTCCATTCATCTCCATTCTGTTAAAAAATAGACATAAGAAAATACATACATGCAAGATTTGTTAAAACGGATTTGGGGTTTTTTTTCATAGTGTTGAAACGGGTTGGATTGATCTGTCAGTTTTTGTCCATTTTTTGCTAGATGATTTGTTTCAAATTGATTAAGCAGACCTTTTTGTTACACCAGTAATCAGTTTTTTTTAAATAAAGTATACTATAGCTCCTATGCATTAGTACGTTTGGATGACTTTCAACATGTTTGACCCGTTTACTTTCAAACTAATTATATATATTACATCTACCGCTTAACATGTTAAAGATAGAACATAACTACATTTAGACCATTTATAACTAAAACAAACACAAACAAACAAACAAACAAAAACCCAGTATATCCCACTCGAGAGCAGGGTCTGGGGAGGGTAGGTGTAGGCGAGTCTTTCCTCTATCTTGTTAGGTAGAGAGACCGCTTCCAAAGAGACCCTCGACTCGATAGCAAAAGCCATACTGAAAGCAAGACATCATACAACAAATCATACAACACATAGCATACAGTATACAAAAAGCCATACAGATTGCAAGACATCATACAATAAATCATACGACACATAGCATACAGTATACAATAAAACATACAACACATAGCATACATATATCATAGGAGCAGGTATAATCACCGTTAAAGGGCAGATATGGACTACTTAGACATCAGGTCCCGCAACCAGACTTCAAATACCCTTCCTGCCTATAGGTCGAACTAAAAGTCCTTAATTTTAATTCTACGCCTCCACTCACTCCTATCCTCGATCATGTGCTCAGAGAGGTGCAAGTGTATCATATCTCGCCTAATTACCTCCTCCCAAGTCAATCTAGGTCTTCCTCTACTCCTCCTACCCTCTAAGATGATGTTCTCTACTGCTCTAACTGGTGCCGCCATTGGTCTCCTCTTGACATGCCCAAACCATCTTAATCTTCCCTCTCGTATTTTATCTGCGATACAAGCCACTTCTAGCTTCTGTCGAAACACTTCGTTTCTTATCCGATCCAGTCTTGTGTGACCACACATCCACCTCAGCATTCGCATTTCCGCTACCTCTATTTGTTTCTCGTGCGATTTCTTTATGGCCCAGCAGTCTGTTCCATATAACATAGCTGGACGTACTGCCACTCGGTATAGCTTTTCCTTTAGTTTTGCTGGAAACCTCTTATCACATAGGATCCCTGATGCTGCTCTCCACTTGCACCATCCCGCTTGAACACGGTGCGCTACATCGCTGTGTATTTCTCCGTCCTCCTGTAGGTACGAGCCCAGGTATTTGAACCTAGACGTTTGTGGGACCGCCATACCTGAATACTGATTTGGGTGTCCTCTTCCGCCTCACCACTAAAGTTACAATGCATGTATTCTGTCTTAAAGCGACTTATCCTTAAACCTTTGCGCTCTAGTGCTGCTCTCCACTGTTCTAGCCTGTCGTTAAGCACCAATGTTCTCAGAACCGGATCGGACGTCGAACCGGACGGCTTACTGGTTTGGTGGTCGGACGGTCGGACCGGTCGGACCGGATGGACCGGATTTAACTATATTTTAATTATATTTATATATGTAATTAATATAAGTAATTTATATGATTTATACATATATTTTATAGTTATATAAAACTTAACTATATTTGTATATACAAAGTACTAATTTATGGTTTAACACCCGTTTTTACACTAAAATCAAAAAAAAAAAAAAAAAATCAAAATCCGGTCGGACCCGAACCGGTGGCCGTCCAACCGCCGACTCGGTTCGAACCGGCCGGTTCAACTCTCAAAAACGAACCACCCTCGACCGGACCGGACAGGCCTCCGAATCCCGGTCGAACCGGTCGGACCGCCGGTCCGATCCGGTCCTAACAACATTGTTAAGCACCATTTTAGATTCCGATATTAAGACAATATCATCCGCAAAGAGCATGCACCACGGAACTGGCTGCTGTATAGACTTGGTCATCTCATCCAACACTACTGTGAAGAGAAATGGGCTCAGTGCCGATCCTTGGTGGAGTCCCACTTCCACTGTGAATGAGTCTGTGTCTCCGATCGGGGCTCGCACACACGTTTTTGCCCCATCATACATATCCTTGATTATTTTGATATACCTCTCTGGTACCCTTCTAAGTCGTAGACTTTCTCAAATTAGTTGACGCGGAATACTGTCACAGGCCTTTTCTAGGTCGATGAGTACCATATAGAGGTCCCTTTTCTTTTCTCTGTATTTCTCCATTATCCTCCTTATGGCGTGTATTGCTTCTGTTGTAGAGCGTCCTGGCATAAATCCAAATTGGTTTGACGCTATCTGGGTTTCCCGTCTAATTCTCGTGTCAATAACTCTTTCCCATAATTTCATCGTGTGACTCAATAGCTTTATTCCCCTGTAGTTTTCGCAACTTTGAACATCTCCTTTTTTCTTATATATGGGGACTATGACACTAGTTCTCCACTGGTCCGGCATCTTCCCTGTGGTAAAGATAGTGTTGAATAAATCTGTTAGCCATTTGAGCCCCTCATCTCTCAGGCATTTCCACACTTCAATCGGTATGTTGTCTGGCCCCACCGCTTTAGCCCTTCCCATTTTCTTCATAGCTCTCGTAACTTCGTCTACTGTGATGCTTCTACAATAGCAATTGTTTTGTTGTGTTGTTTGGGTTGTATTATCTATCTCAGTTTGTTGATTTGGGTTCTTTATGTTGTAAAGGTTATCGAAGTAAGTTTTCCATCTCCCCTTGATGTCATTGTCGTTCACCAAAACTTTTCCATCCGCAGCCTTTGTAAACTTCACAATTCTCAGGTCTTGTCTTCTGCTGTCTCTTGCCTTGGCTAACTTAAACATGTCATGCTCTCCTTCTTTCGTCTCTAGTTGTTTATACATCATCTCATACGCCGCGTTCTTTGCATCTGACACCGATTTCTTCGCCTCTCTCTTAGCCTCCTTGTATTTATCTTTTAGCTCTGGGCGTTCTTCCTCATTGTTACAACGTATAAGCTCTCTAAAACTTTGTTGTTTAATTCGTATCTTCTCCTGTACATTTTCGTTCCACCACCAAGATTCCTTATGGTCGACTGTCCTCGTTGTTGTAACACCAAGCGTTCTTTAGCTGCTTGGATGATCGTATTTGCCATGGCCTCCCACTTTTGGTTTGCATCTTCCTGTGGTCCAGGATGGGTCATTGGTATGACCTTATCTCTAAAAATGGTGATGTTTTCGTCTTTGAGCTGGCCCCATTTGATCGTATGTCTAATTCTCTTGTTTTGTTGGACAATTGGTCTCTTCACGCGTATATCCGCCACTAACATATGATGTTGTGTCACAACTGTCTCTCCTGGGATTGTCTTACAGTCCTTCCACGAGCTACGATCTTCTCTCCTCGTCAATAAATAGTCTATCTGCGTGTGTCTCCCGCCGCTACTAAACGTGATTAGGTGCGATTCTCTTTTCTTAAAAAACGAATTTATGATTCCTAAGTCATGCGCTACTGCAAAGTCGAGAAGCTCCTTACCGCCTTCATTCCTAAGGCCATACCCGAAGCCTCCATGCACCAACTGGGAGTGGTCATTATCCTTACCGATATGCCCATTAAAATCTCCTCCTATGCATATTTTTTCGTCTCTAGGTATGTCACCCATAACGTGATCCAAACTCTCCCAGAACTTTTTCTTTCTGTTTCTCCTAGTCCAACATGTGGAGCATACGCACTAACTACTGCCACTACTTCATCCCTATTACTATTCTTAACAGCATAATTCTATCATCGTATCTTCTTACCTCCACTACATTATCTTGGAGTTCCTTAGCAACTAGAAACCCTACTCCATTTTTCGTTCCATCAGACCCTGAATACCATAGTTTATAACTATTGAACTGTGTTGCTCTCTCACCCCGCCATCTAGTCTCCTGGAGACACGCGATCTGGACCCTAACACCTCTAATCAGCTGTATATGTTTTCAATAATGGTTATGGCCCGTTGGAGTTGTTACAAAAACTAACCTGCATGTTAGCCATTTCTTTAGCCTGTTGAAGTTGTTTCCGATGAGCTTGATTCTCCTCTAACATCCGGATCCTTCTAGAATTTATTTGGTACTGCAAGTGAGACAAACTCTTTGTACATTTGGGGTGTTAATAGTTTGTCGCTTGACATTTGGCCCTTCAACCACGGCTTTCAACCTAACAAGCCCTCGCAAACCCCAAAACGCGCTTCTTGCCTATTAACAAAGAAGAGAACAAACTGATCAACATCATGCATTATATGTCATCATGTAGTTCTTGAATAAATTCACAATTATATACCAAGTAGCCACGAAAAACCGTTTGAATCCTAATGGCAGCAACTTCCTCATTTGATATCCCTGAGTACCGAGTCGTGGTGGCTGCTGCTGTTGTAGATGCAGCAATAGGAGCACCACTGGCGGCTTGTGGCGGCTCAGCCTCAACCTCAAGTGGTTTCACCTCTTCTAGTGGAGGAAATGGATGAGAGTCACAAGAATGATCAGCATTTTCTATGATTGATGCACTCGCTTCTGCAGGATGTTCCTCCACAAACCCTTTCTTCTCTGAATTCTGTGGTTAAAACAACAAATTGTTGTAAACTAATGAGTTGATTATTGGCAAGCTGTGAAATAGTAGCGGATCATAAACAAACCTGAGTTTTCTTTTCTTTGGAGATTGGACTCAATGTCTTCTTAATCGAAGAAAACCAACTTCCTTTCCTCCCCATTACTGAATCATTCCCAATTAGCCTGTTTTTCAACATAAATTCACCATCTTTTTGGTTTTGAAAACAACATATGCCCTTTGACATTCAAAATCAAACATATATAACAACAATTCAAACTACATAAATTTGATGTGCATCATGAATTTGAGACCAATATTATTTCCACACTCCAGAGTTTGTTGTGGGATTATGAAGATACTCTAAAAATCAAATATTTTATGTCAATTCAGAGTAATAAGATAGTCTACTTGACATTAGAAGTCAAACTGTAAGTAAATTAAGTAAAATCCCTCATCTTATCTGCAAGAAATCTCTCACAGACAACAATGTAGAATGTCGGTGGAAACTATTGAATTACTGGTAAAAACCCAACATGTATAAAAAAGCCCTAAAATGTTGCATATAAAACCCATGAATCTTTAAATAATACCCAAAATTCAAGAAATTACGCAATTCCCAAATGCTAGTCGATAAAAAACCTCAATAATTTTAATAAACTGTTCAAAACTTGTACAATTTAGCAGGATCCAAGAGATAACTCATACCTAGAATCCAATTGACGACAAACTTCAAGAAATTCAACAGATAATATTCAAAATACAGAAAAATGTTTAAAATTTTACACAATAACCGCTAGTCCCCTTTTTGAACTCAATAACAGTAATATTCACACCCCATATGCTAATTGATAAACTCCTTGCGTAATTATCAGTAAAATTACTCAAAGGGTGGATATTTACCATAAATAACTCACATAAAACCAACTAAAACTCAGTGTTTGAAGTCGAAATTACTCGAAAAAGAATGGGAATTTAGTCAATTTACCTCTGAATCTGATTGGGATCTTTAAGCGGCTTCTTGTGTTTCTTGAAATTGGTGGGATTTGTAAAGAAAACCAGATCTTGTGGAGGAACTAAACAGTGAATTAAGGAGACAGTATGAAATGAATGACAGATGGGTTATGGTTCAATAAAGCCAGTTAGTGTGGTGGATCCCTAAATCTCCAACTTATTTTCGTCGTATCTTTTTGCAAATTGCAATCAACTCTTGATTTGATTGAGGTCAAACAATCGATTAGCATAAATCTCGTGGATTGTCGACACAATTGTTCGGTTCCCACATGGTGATTGTGTTTTAGATCTATTTTTTAATGTGGGAATGTGAGAGGGTTCGCCAAATGTAGCCTTATCAATTTTTGTATCCCTTAGTATATGTGTTGTACCGGTGAAAATACCCGCGTTTTGCGTCGGTACGGCTTCGATTTAGTCAGTATCGACTCGGTGCAAATTAAAAAATCAAAATATAGTTACTGAAAAAATTGAATGAAAGAAAACAATTATGTATATCACAAAAGTTTTTAAGACTGTTATATTATCCCAACATGATTAGTGAAAGTATGGGTGATATTTGTGATCAGAAATCACTTATTATCTAGATTTATTGAAACGTCATGATAAATTTAGACTATGGGTTGTGGCAACTTGTTATTATTGTTTGTTAGATAATTTATTTGTCGAGATATTTTCATTCATTACTTATGAGACCTGCAATTTGAAAGGTAACGAAAGTTGTCATTTTTATAATTTTATGTTAAGTCTTTTCTAGCTTATTTGTCTCTGCCAAATTGAATGAAAGAAAACAATTATGTATATCACAAAAGTTTTTAAGACTGTTTATTATCCCAACAAGATTAGTGAAAGTATGGGTGATATTTGTGATCAGAAATCACTTATTATCTAGATTTATTGAAACGTCATGATAAATTTAGACTTGGGTTGTGGCAACTTGTTTATTATTATTATTGTTTGTTAGATAATTTATTTGTCGAGATATTTTCATTCATTACTTATGAGACCTGCAATTTGAAAGGTAACGAAAGTTGTCATTTTTATAATTTTATGTTAAGTCTTTTCTAGCTTATTTGTCTCTGCCTAATTTATTTTACGCTAACTCTTATATCACCTCCCTATCAATAGTTGTTTCCAGTGGAACCAAAATGGGTCCTAAGAATCACCTATGAAGTAAACCTAGCTGAATGTTTTGGGGGATACATATTAGGAATATAGGATTAGTACATAAGACCGACCCATTACCAACCCTACTTTGCGTGTGAGTCAATAGAGCTACATTTTAAAATCCTTAGAAGCAACATTATTTACGTTGAAACCAACTGACAATGTCTATTGTCATGCTTCACAGTGCATCCTTACATGTATGTGATCAAATGACAAGGAGGAAAAGTCATCACCAAAGTTAAATCCCATAGGTTGGACTCATGGGAATCCCACAAATCTTGTACGCATCCTGAAGTGGAAGTTGAAGTGTCTGTCTAATGGTCTTTTCGGCTCATTGATCTGGTCAAGAGCTAGAAGCAAAATGACAATCTCTCATATAAGGTTAATCCAAGTGTTAACAGAGTTGTATTTGAAGCAAATGCATAAAAGCAAGTGGGCTAGAAAAGAGTTAAACTTAAAAGTGACAGAAGTTTAAAGGATTAAAAATAAGCGCAACTTAAAACAGCGTAATGGATCAAATTTTCAAGTTCCTTAATGAAGCCATGATTTTGATTATGACGATCTTCCTCAAATTTAGCCATTTTGATTGATTTCATTGCATTTGTATAAATACGTGAATCGTGAATGTTATAATTTACTCATCGTTTATTTAGTCATCCCTCTCGTAAATATCAGTTATTCTTATGATTTTATCATGCGTGTAAAATTTAGATTTACCTATAAAAAGATGCATGATGTACAAATGTACTAGTTATATTATTCAAAAAAGATTTCGAACACTCTTTAGAAGTTACTCTTTTATATTTTGTGCTTTTAGGTCGTGAGTTATTTAACATTTAACACCATGATGACAACCAAAAATAATATATCAGTACAACAGATGGTATGCCTGAGAGGGTTTACAACACCAAGGATGAAGGCAAGCAAAACATGCTCAAGGGTTCGGCCATCTTCAGAAACACCAGCTTTAAAACCATTGTTGGTCGAATCAATGATGAGAACTTTGTAGTCAACCTTGGAGGTCCGAGTGATCAAGTGTTTTTGATAAAATCATAGTGATCATGAGAATGACGACATTAAAATGGTGACACCACATACATGCTTTGCCTTCAGTTTGTCTAACACCTAGACGTACTTATATGTACCATGAATGTCCGTTCATCTCATTAGCATCTTCTCTAACTCTTCAATCACACGTAACAATATAAGGGTATGCAAAACTCGGCCCAGACAGACCAAATGAGCAACTCAAAATCAAAACCGACCCAGTTACATGTTTATGATCCAGTGACAAGTTTGTCAATGCCTCCTAGCTTGTAGATTACTTATATGCTTTAGTTTGTTTCAATTTCGCATTGTAACAAATTACTTAATTTCATTGAAATGAAACATATACCGGTGATTTCAAATTAATGTAGTTTAACCATTTATAATCAGATAATGATCAAAACAGAAGATATGTACCAGAGGTTGTATTCACCCACCAATGGCTAACCTACACGTTAGTAGACAAACAAACACTCAAATAATGTGTTTCTTTTATACTCACTCGTCGAGCCCATATGTTTCTCCAAAATAACTGTCAAATAACAAACTGGCCATCATTCTTAGATCATCATTTTCGTGACACTGGAACCGTTCTATTGCATCAATTCCACCAGCTTTTTCTACAAGCTTTTGACCCTCACCATTTGGCATCCCTCTTAACACCTGCAGATCAATAATCCACAATTATATGTCAAATTGATTAATACTCAATCGTGCTAAAAAGCAACCAACTTAACTGCCATTGGGTTGATTGCTTAGAAAAATAAACCAACTTTGTTTGGTCTGGTTTCTAATTATATTTTAAGGTGAAAGAACTTCCTACGCAAGAACTCACTCAAATTCAGTCGGTTACTTTAAATAGAAATCAAACCAAATTTGACTTTTTATGCAAACTGATTCAACTATTATGATGTTATGACTGTTAACAACTTGTTTTGAATGTTACCAGCTCGATGAAATGAAGTCCAATGCGGGCAGCTTCAAGGTCTGCTGGCGTAACCAGATCAATGAAACCACAAAGACACCCATTTCTAACAAACGAGACCAAATGGTCCAACAATAAGGTTGGCCTACCCATGCCATCAGGTGGAGCCACACAAAGGTTGCCGAGAACATAAGCCACCTCCTTTTTTATGTCAAATGGTGCACCAGCAAGAAGCTGCAATAATAATGATACTGCTTCACTCTTGCATATCAGTTGCTTGTGTGCGACTGAACCTGCAGCTATGTTTGATAGCACCCAAGCGGCTTCCTACAAAAACAAATATTCATTCATGATGTGGAATGGCAAAGGTGTCAATATGTGTGGATTTGGTTTGATTTATAAAGGCCGAAACGACCTGATAAAAATCGTCTAAAGTTCTATGTAATTGATTTAGAAGGTTTTATGCCTACACTTTGGACAATGTTCGACCCTTTGACTGATTTCATTTTTAGCTAATTTTTTTTATTTTATCCATTTAAATCATTAGAGAAAATACATACTTTTGTACATGCCGAAAAGGTCTATGCCATATTGGGTCGACCCAAAATACCTTTTGTCCAGATTTTTAAATAAATGATTTAAAAGATTTTATGCCTTGAAAAATACTTTGGGTGATCTTCCACTCATGTGACCAATTTCCTCTAACTATTTTTTTCTAATTCTACTCGATCGACCCGTTTGAGATAAAACATAACTAGAATCAGCCCATTGAAATGCAAATGGGTCAAAATTGCTAACTTAAAAAACTAAATACCTTTTTCAAGTAACGATGCTCACTCTTCAAACATTTACTCAATGAACGTATAATACTGTCTACAGATATCACAAAACGAAATAAGTGAATTTCCCTTAATAAAAACTAATAAAAAAGATGAAATTTTGAACAAAAAAGAAATTATTATAGCGAGTAGAATATAGAGCTAGCCTGTAATTTCATGTCTCGGATCAAGAACAACATTTGTGGTGTAAGCATCACTGGACATTAGATTACCTAAGCTCCTTAGCAGCTGTATATCATAAATCCATAAGATATCAGAAGTGCCAAAAATGTGTGGGTTTTATAAAAATGAATTATTTTTCTTTTAAACTACCGGAATTATTGATTGCAAATTATTTGAGGCAGCTAAACGGTCCACAAGAACTTGAACAATATCAGTCTTCATTAGCACACTTGTAGCAACATCCGAAAGAGCCGATAAATAGACAACAACCCATGATACTTCAATTGCTAATTCATTGTCCCTGTTGAATATCATAACATATTGCATTAACTCTTAGAGATTAAAATATAATGAGAAAAAAGATAGCAAAATTGTTTTCTAATGAAAATCACAAGTGAAAGCAAAAAGCAATATTGTTAATGACTTAGACTTTAATATAGTGTTAACTGTTACATCTGGTGGTTTTCGTTGTTACATTTTCTATAAAAATAGAAATATAGATTACAAATATTCCATAAATGAACAATCTTTTACAAGTGCGCAATAACTTACGATTTCTTCAAGTGCCGAAGTATTGCATCGACCACCCCATCAATTTTTATAAGTTCTGTTGCAGCATTGGGGTCTGGTCCCTACATTCACAAAAAATGTTTCTTTACAGAAAGTTCCTCCTTTATTTACAGACATGTGACTGAAAACTGCAAAAGACTAATGTCTAAATCTTTTTGACCATTCAGTATATTCACCATGGATCAAGTTGATTGATAGTGGGTCCCGTTTAAAGGATCTGATGATCAATAGAGACATGATCCGTAATTTTTTCTCTAAAAACAAGAGCGCGTAAATTTAAAAACCTTGATTAAATTTGATAATGCCCATGCAGCAGTTCGCACAGTTGAACCGTTATCTGGTAACATCATTTTTGCAAGAGGAAATAAAGCTCCTTGTGAAAGAAGAAGATCTCTCAATTCATCACTTTCACCTGCAACATTTCCTAATGCCCATGCACATTGTTCGGAAACAGATAATGAACTTTTTTCTGAAAACAAATATATTCAATATAAAACGTTAGTAAAAGTTATAAGTACAAGTGAAAAAATCCATTGTCGGTAATGATTTAAACTAAAGTGCATAATATGTCCTACAATAATGTTTCTTTTCCTTTTGAGACATCCCACATCAAGTTTTGGTCTTTCTTAGTATAAAAAGATTCTCTCCCCACTTTCTGAACTTAGCCCGTGATAATGAACAAATAAAGATGCTTATCATTATCAAGGTCCCGCGTTACTTGTGGAAGCATGCTAGATACACAGATCACATCCAAAAAGCAAAAAAGGTAAAGCTATTATTGAAATGTTACAACAATTTTGATGTTTTTGGATATGTGTGTCGTTTAAAAAGATGATAAAAGTCAAGTGGAGCGTATTGAAATCTATATGAAATGTGCCTTTTATTAAAAAACACCCCATCAAAAGTTTATTGCTAGTCACTAACCTCCAAGATGAACAATAAGTAATGGTAATGTTGGTAACAAAGCTTTAGTTTGCTCTGGTGTTCCTGCAGCTATGTTTGTAAGACACCAAGCTGCTTCAAGCACCTGTATTGTAAACATAAACCATAAGGTTAAACATTATTATAGTAATCATGATAGTGTACCTAAAGTCGCGATATACATATTGTAACCCCAACCTGGATAGGGCACTTATACAGAAATTAGATCACAAGCATAATTCCTTGAAATTGTTTTGTTACACGTTTTTTATTAGTGAAGCATTCTTTTTGTATGAAATTAATAAATTATCGCACCTAGTGACTAAACAACAGTATGTGTTTATAAAAGATATAGATTCAAATAACCTGTTCATCTTCAGAGCCAATCGCAAGACATTGAGCAAGTAGAGGTATTGCTCCTGCTTTAAGAGCAACTTCAACAAAAGGAAAACCGGATCTAGACAATAATCGTCTTAACTCACGAAGAGCGCTCACTTTCTTTTGAACAGCATCTTTCTCCCTATAGAAAATTATAATTAATGATCCCAAAGTAGACTGTGCAACGAATTTGAACCCATATCACATGTTAAAGATGATTAAGATTAAATAACCTTACTTGAATGAAATTGCAAGCTTTAAATCGTCAACAGCCTTAGAAGTCTGAGCTTCTAAAACCGGTGGTTCCTCATCAATCATCATTTCACCATCAGTTGCTCCATCAATACTGAAACTAATTCCCTCTGTACACAACCGTTTCGATCTGAACATCGCTTCCCTTCGTTCTCTCGCCACTGAAACCGCGTGCTGTCTTCTCCTTTGTACAGCAGCATTCCCAACTACAAGCTCAAAAAACTTTTAGTTACATACATCATAACATGATCAGATTCAAACAACTTAACATCCACATATGCACAAATGCACAATTAATCTTCAAATTCGCACAGTGAAAGTGTTCTATCCAACTAAAATCACTTATACTCCTTCAGAAATCAACTTCCCCCAAATTAAATTTCCAAAATTTCACACAAAGAAAGAAAACCCATGAAGCATAACACCACAAAATCGATTAATCGAACGACAAAAGCATCGATCAATCGAAAACCTAAAGAGCTTACCACTCATCACAATCGACATAAACTACCCAAAAACAAACATTAAACAAGAAATCAAACCGACCCATGAAATCTTTAGAAGCGAACACATGCCTGTATGTTGATGGGGTCTCTCCGATGAGAAGCTGGGCTATCACCGCCATTGTTCCGACGACAAAAGGTGGGTTTTTGAAAAGGGGTGTGGGTGGAGTTTTAGGCGCGTTGGCCAATAAACCCTTTGCAGTTGATTGGTGACAAAAGGAGCCAAGGGTTTGAATGATTAAAGAATATGCATTTGTCTGCGTATGCCCAAAGCTCATGGTCTCATACACACCTCAATGCCTCAATGGTAGATATTTGAACTGGGCTTATATATTTGGGTTGAGCTTTTTTTTTTATATAGATGGTCAAGATTTAAGAATACCCCTTTTGGCAACATTGGATGAAACAAAGATATGATTTTTATAGCAATCCGCGCGTTTAGCGCCAGAGAGCTAAACCGTAAAGGGAATTAACGCTTGTGAAACTTTATTAAATTCACGCGCACGACGTGTATATTATCACCTACAGCTCCGTTTGTAGATAAAAATAAATATGTGACAACAGTGTATTTAAAGTTTTATGAAACAATATATTTTCTCAATTTATTGATGGAAAAAAAAGAGAACATACAAATACATGTGTCAGCACGTGGGTTACCTTTAGAACTTATTTATAAAGTTTGTGGTTTAAATAGTAATGAGAGGGAATGTATTGTAAGTATTTAAAGGGTCCTAATATTACTTTCACGACCACTTTAAAAAAATTACTATGTGTTGTACATCATGCTTAAAAAATCATATTCATTATTGTGTCATTGATGGTACGTATTGAATTGTTTTGTATGTTTATAACATATATGTAGTTATCATGCATGTCCATGTTTACTTGTGTATTGTGTGAGGATGTATAATATACAACTAATTTATGTAAATAACTGCGAGAATCATATAATTACTCATATGCACTATTTGTGACTATTATTCTACCATTGTTGTTCTTGTTTTTATAGAACTGGAAACGATCTCGCACGCATTGTGTGTACTTGAATTTGAAAACCAGAATACGTTAAATATATTAATGACCACCAGACTTCGATCTCGAAAATATCAAGCAAACGAAAAGAAAAAAATAACGTCAACATAACATAATAAACTTAACAAACATGTCAAATTAATGTAAGTTTTCACATATTTTATAAAACATATTAAATAGATAGATATTTAGAATGATTTTTAAATACTAAAATAACTTGACCTGTCATAAAAGGCCAAATATAAAAATCACAAAACTTTTGTACCCGAAACATAAAAACTAAAAATTTCATGCTGTCAAAACCTCAAATTTTATGGATATGTGATATCATATCAAGAAAAAAACACTATACAAGATAAATTATAGATTTTATGACTCGCACACGATAGCTTCAAAGTTTGTAAAAGATAAATTATAAGCTTAAAGAAAGCACCTCTCTTGTCATTGATAACATGTCGTGTTTTAGAAGTATACTTTATCTTTTCATTTATCTATTCTTTATATTTTAAATCATTAAAAAAGTCAAAACCCATCTAACAATAATTAAATATTCTATTTAAATTATTTGTGTAGGAAGGTAAACGGTGACATGAGGCGGGACCCCTCGCATGAGGTGTAGGTTTTCCATATTTACCATGTTTAGGTGTTACATGCCGCTTATTTGATGTACGCACTATGTAAACCTTTATGTGATGTTTACCTATGTGTTGTATGCTATATATTATGATTGCTATTTTATTGCCTTTGTCAGCGAGTCGGGGGTCTTTTCGGAAGCGGTCTCTCTATCTTCCAAGATAGAGGAAAGACTCGCCACCACATATCCCTTCCAGACCCTACTCTTGAGCAGGATATACTGGGTATGATTGATCGATTGATTTAAAATTATTTGTGTATCATTCAAACAATAATCTATTAGGTCTACGAAAACACATCAATATTTACCTAACATGTGTCTTATTTGACGTTGAAATAACAAAATTAATAAGCGGATACCTAGTTTTTTAATATTTGACCATTTTTAACTTCAACAACCCCTTTGAACCTTTGACCATCCTCCCTCAAATTGATGTCAAATCAACTACGAGCTATGACCCTAACCCACGTCCCCTACAC
Source organism: Flaveria linearis (assembly GCA_024085815.1). Classification (NCBI taxonomy): domain Eukaryota; kingdom Viridiplantae; phylum Streptophyta; class Magnoliopsida; order Asterales; family Asteraceae; genus Flaveria; species Flaveria linearis. The sequence continues at coordinate 7,848,995 of CM044011.1, forward strand.
TAAAGGAGATCAATTGGGTATCGAATGGAATTTACTAATTTTAATGTTCATTAGCCTTCGTGTTTAATTTTGTCTCCCACTTTCTCTTCCGCTGTGAGCTTCAATGTATGTTGGTATTTACCACGCGATTTAGAATAATAACTTCGTCAAATTGTGAAAACAATGGCGTCGGCATTTTATGTTCAAAATTGTAAGATGAAGAATTGAAATTCAAAGCAGGTTTAACTGACCACTTATATGTTTATGTTTTTTATTTTTTGTTTATTACTATGCACAACTTCGTTTCAAATGAATCTGATAAAATGTAGATAAAAATAAAAATGTCACAATAAGATATTCGTAACTTTATAAAATTCATATTTGAAACAAACTATAAGAAAAAGACAATATATATAAACCTAATTACAATATTAAGATATTAAAAAATATAACAACAAGAAAACCATGTTGTAAAGTGTCACACCCCAACCTAGACGGTTGAAACGTCGAGGCGTGAGGAATACGATTGTTCACAGCCACATAACGCTATGTTTAAATGTAAATATTCAAATTAATAGTTTCAACAGGAATTACAACATAAGTCTCAATCATGAAATACATTCAAGCAAATATCAAACATAACATAACATTTCATTTATTTAACTAGGTCCACATCCTAGTTTTATTGCAAGCTTTAAAAGACCACTTTAAACTCGGGGTTACCTGAAACATGATAAAAAATAAAAGGTTAACTAAAAATAGTTAGTGAGTTTCCCAAGTTTTCATACGTAATATGAAAAGATTATAAGTAGCAATTCATGTCATAGGTTATAAGCTCGTAAGGTTATAGAACACATATCTTCACAATCAAACCTCGACTTGATTACAAGTATATAAGATTGGCTAAGTGTATTTTGTTCCCTAGTGCACAAGCATACGGCTCCTAGGAGTCGGCAATACATCGACTTTAGCACCAAATAGGCTTGTCAGGCCCAAAGATTCAAGACGTCGCCAGGCTAGCAATAGTTAATGATTGTAACAAACTATGTATCTCATATAATCACTTACAACATACAAATAACCATGACAAGATATAAAGATGAATTGCAAGTGCTTTACAAGTCTCAGACGTTTATAAGTGTGTAATATATAAGTATCATGTTTCACCCCAAAATGGTGTGAAATAAGTAAAAGGGGGCAAGGAAAACTCACTTGAAATATATAAGGTGATGATAAGAATTTAAACGAGGCTCCAACGATTTTTTTACAAGTTACCTAAATGTATATGATCTAAGTTTAAGTTCGATAATAAGATTAACAATAAGACATGAACTAGGGTTTCAACTAGAATTTTGGGGTTTAAATAATAAGTAAAATAATGACTTGTTTATGTTTTGGTTTAATAAAGACAATATAAACCAATTAAAATATCTCAACAATTTAAGTTATTAATTTACTAAAAATTAAATATAATATGTGAAAAAAAGATAATTAATTTAATCATTAACTATTTAAACTTGATAAAGATATTACATATTTAAATGACGTTGAAATTATTTAAAATTATTTTATAAAGTTTTGAGCTTTTAAAATGATTTATTATAAAGGCTTTATAATACAAAAAAAAAAAAAACTTAAAAGCAAAATATATTGTTTTATAATTTTCAAGAATTTACATAAAAGTTAACGAATAAATTTATTAAATAATTATGATATAACATGCTCAAATGATCAGATGAATAATAAATTATTCAAATAATTAATTTAATAACTACTTGAATAATTAGTTATTTAACATATAAATTTATAATGTTTTGAAATAATCAAAATTTGAACCATAATATATTTTTAGCATTTAAATTACATGAAAGAAATAATGTTTTATAATCTTTGTTATTTAAAAATAAATAAATAAATAAATAAATCTATAATCATAAGTTTTAAAATCCTTAAAATTTACTTAATAATTCTTGAAATGTTCTAGTTAACAATTTAATTTTTATTTTAATTTATTAATATAATAATAATTTTTTCTGTATTAAAAATATGGCAAAAACAATTAAAATAAAAAGGTTGGCAGGGGCCCGGTTCGAACCCGAGACCTCCTGCTTATGGGGTTGTAAGTTACCAGTTGGCTAAGGCCCGAATCTGAGTCAACATTCAAAATAAAACTATATAATCAATTTGAATAGAAAACCCCAAATTCACATAAACCCTAGTTTGATTTGATTCCAATCGATCATGAAAAACGATTTCGATACTTGAATTAAACATAGGGCTTTTGTTTCCCATGTAAAAACGAGTATAATGATATACGAAACTTACATGATTGAGTTCGATTTGATGATCTCAAGTTTAGAGCGAGTCGCGACGATGTGATTGTTAATTCAAGGTGCAAACGTTGTTCGTAATCAAATTAACTTTGCAGGAAGCTTCGGATGATGTCCTAGATGCAAAGCCCTCTGCGAATTTGGTCTCAAGTTGCTTGAAAGATGGTCCTCGACTACTTGCAGGTTCGCGGCAGGGGAGTTGATCGAGCTCAAGGATTTCATGCGTGTTAGGTGAAATAGATAGTAATAACATGTTAGAAATGATTATATGATGGTTTATGCGTGATTATTTGGATTATTATATGGTTTGTGCGATCGATCGACTGCTAAAGCTGTCGACCACGCGAGAACAGAATCAGAGGTTGAATCGCACTGATTTTTCAAATTGAACTTGAGCACGCGTTCGAATCCTCCACGTGAAGGTGTCGGGGTGTTTGTTTTGATTTAAAATTGGTTAATTTGGTCGCTGTGGGCTCGCCGGAGATCGGTGGCCGGCGGCAGGGGATCGACGGGAAAGGGGGGGCCGGTTTGAATAATTTACAAAATGGGCCCTGCACTTTCAATCTCTATCATTTTATGTTATAACTCTTTATTCAAGTTTTCAAAATTACAATACGACCCCCTGCACTTTAATTCTAAGTTTTAGTTTTTTTATTATTATTATTATTATTATTATTATTATTATTATTATTATTATTATATTATTATTATATTATTATTATTATTATTATTATTATTATTATTATTATTATTATTATTATTATTATTATTATTATTATTATTATTATTATTATATTATTTTTATTATTATTATTATTTTTTTAACTATCGTAAAATACGAGATGTTACAGTCTCCCCTACTTTAAGAAATTTCGTTCCGAAATTTAATCATGAGAAATAAATTTTAAGATTATGAGGAGACTTAGATGTCATTTCATGTTCACGAGTGCACTCTTAGGAATGTTTAAATTCAATAAGTTTGACTATGATTCTAAGTTTGTTAAGTTTCACCGTTCATGATCTTATATGTTCGTTGACAAAGTGTGCAAGTCATTCCTTTAAAATTTTTAATTGATAAATGTTTGTATTCCAAACGGTTCAATATGGTTAAAAAGTTTTGTCATGTGTGAAACACCATACATTAGATCGATACGGGACTCGGCTTAACGAACATGAAAAATAAGTTCCGGATGTTTTTGGATGGAATTCATAAGAGTTTCTCAAGCAAATAACCTTAACGGGTTTCTAGGTGATCGATTCTTGTTTACTCATGTCATTGAGGTTTCAAAGTGTCATTAGTGTAACGTTGATACAAGTATCGTGTTTGTTAAGATTAAGGATTAACTTTGGTATGAAGAAAATCATTATAATGGGTTTTCAGAATAAGTGTGGTTTTGAGGAAAAACATTCAGAAGATTAATAGAGGTTTTTATGAGGAGTTCAGAGATGGTCCAAGAAATGACACAATAATAAGAATTGCATTGATCAACGACGATAGCGTTCACGATTGGATTAAAATTTAAATAATTCAGGATATTGCTGATTAAGGCAAACACAAGTAGCTTTCCACGTAGGGCTTGCACACGCGGTTCATCAAGCCATGAACACAAATTAGTAATGTCTTTATTTGGCAGGAAGGTTGTTTGGGAAGCTATCATTACGCAATCAGGTTTTAATGATAACTCAAAATGAAAGTTGATAAGTAAGGAATAAATGGTTCGATGTAGCTAGATCGAGTCAAAATATGAAGATAAAGGGAAAGAATGTGATTTAAGTATTTACATGCTTCAAGCTTGGAATCAAAATCAACCTAAAACAATCGGGTCTAGTTCAGAGATCATGCTTTGGCTTGATAGGTCGAATCACCAACATTGATTCACCCACCCTTCAAGTTACTACATGCTTCTCGTCACTTGATTACAACCATGGTAAGTTGAAGATCAAGAAATAAGAATAGTCATCAAGGTGTGGTTTTCACTCCTAACTTGATGATGTATTCCTAAGATATGACCATTAACTTACCAATCAAAAAGTTCGATCCCAACTCATTGTTAAGGATCCATAGAAATAAGACGAGGTAACTCACCATTAAGGTAAGGGAAATCACTCCTATCTTAACGATGAAGTTTTACAAAAACAAAATATAACAGGATGAATTTCTTCATCAAAATCCAGAATTCACTTCTACTTTGATGAGATCATTTCATTTGAGAGAATACAATCCATAAAAATGAAATTATCATCAAGGTATGGAATTCATGCCTATCTTAATGATTGAGCTTCATAATAACAAGAAAACAATCAAAGATTAACATTTGTCACCAAAGTACGGGTTTCAATCCTATTTTGGTGAGATCATGTCATTTGTGAAAAGCCATTCCAAAGAGAATACTTGGAGTCAATCCTTAAGATAGGGTAATCACTCCAATCCAGAGGATGCAATTTCATAAAATACACAATTGGAAACCATTTATCGAAACGAATAGAGATTCATCAAAGTAAGGGAATTACCCCTGTTTTGATGGGATAGAATCATTTAGGAGATACGAGTGTTCTTAGTCATAGGTTGACTTGCAACCTTCGCATTTCCCACGGTGCAAGCGGTACGAAGTTTGACTTAACGATGAAAGGAAAATAATATTAATTAGAATTCAGGAAATTTCAAGTTACATCAATGAAACCAAAAGGAAAATCATGCTTATAAAATTTAAGGTCAAAGTTCGAGGTAACAGGATTTGTTATGATGGTGTTCAAATCTTGGATAATTAAAATCGGGAAGACGAAATCAAGGATAAAATGGTTCGACATCACAATGAGATGTGAACATTCGATTCACAATCGAAAGGAAAATACAAGGACTTCTCAAGATATGAGGTCACCCATAGCCTTATTGAAGACACGCGTACTTATAAGTGGTAACAAAGTTATAATTAGTTTATTCGATCATTGAGGTGAGTGACCACTTTAAATTAACAAGGTTAATATTCAATTAGCAAAGTATCCCGAGATGTAGGAATTCCATCTACAGCTTTGCATGTTCTTAGTTATGGGACACATCCTTAAGAAGACTTGAGAACCATAGGTAATGGTTTAAAGTTTTAAAGACATACGGTTTAGATTCCCAATATCTTGGGTATGTTAAAATCCATGTTCACGTTGGTCAAGGTATAGAAATAGTTACATGAAACGTTGAGTTCAATACCGTTACATGTTACACGTTGAGCGTTTAAACGTAAGAGTTGAAATGTAGGATGAGTTCAATATTAACAGGATCATTATTTAGGTTAAGAATGAGAAGATATTAAAACTTTGATAATAAACTAGTTCAAGGATTCAACGATTTTTTTTAAGATACAAAGGATGGTCCCATTTGGTAACGCATTACCATTTGGAATCGTTGACACGTCAAGGTAAATTGACTCATTTGCCTTAGAGATTTGTGTATTTTGACCATAGTTTATCACTCATCCCAGAAATCCCCAGGTAGCGTAACGGTTCCCTCAATGAGATTTATACGAATACGCTTGCCTTAGCCCGAGGGCTTTCTGCCAGGAAATCCAGAATACAGGTGTCTATGTGTCACACAATATTTATTAGGTTCATGAAATCAAAACCTTGATGAGATTTATATAGATTAGACATAACGTCTAAAGGAATTAAACCCACGATGATAAGTGTAGATTCCACATGTCGTCGAGAATAAGATTGAATGATTTTATGTTCGGGGAGAGTCAAATATGAGTTTAGGGAGACAAGTAACTAAGTTTAGGCAATCCTATGCTAAGGCATCAAGTTGCACAAAAGGCATAGCATTATGTAGCATTTAAACAATATGTAAGCATAAAAGTATAAGGATCTTTCTATGAGGTTCATGCAACTATAGTCTAGGTCACCATTTCTAATAACCTAAATCCCTATAGTTATGAGCTCTGATACCAATCTGTCACACCCCAACCTAGACGGCGGAAACGTCGAGGCGTGAGGAATACGATTGTTCACAGCCACATAACGCTATGTTTAAATGTAAATATTCAAATTAATAGTTTCAACAGGAATTACAACATAAGTCTCACTCATGAAATACATTCAAGCAGATATCAAACATAACATAACATTTCATTTATTTAACTAGGTCCACATCCTAGTTTTATTGCAAGCTTCAAAAGACCACTTTAAACTCGGGGGTTACCTGAAACATGATAAAAATAAAAGGTCAACTAAAAATAGTTAGTGAGTTTCCCAAGTTTTCATACGTAATATGAAAAGATTATAAGTAGCAATTCATGTCATAGGTTATAAGCTCGTAAGGTTATAGAACACATATCTTCACAATCAAACCTCGACTTGATTACAAGTATATAAGATTGGCTAAGTGTATTTTGTTCCCTAGTGCACAAGCATACGGCTCCTAGGAGTCGGCAATACATCGACTTTAGCACCAAATAGGCTTGTCAGGCCCAAAGATCCAAGACGTCGCCAGGCTAGCAATAGTTAATGATTGTAACAAACTATGTATCTCATATAATCACTTACAACATACAAATAACCATGACAAGATATAAAGATGAATTGCAAGTGCTTTACAAGTCTCAAACGTTTAAGTGTGTAATATATAAGTATCATGTTTCACCCCAAAATGGTGTGAAATAAGTAAAAGGGGGCAAGGAAACTCACTTGAAATATATAAGGTGATGATAAGAATTTAAACGAGGCTCCAACGATTTTTTTACAAGTTACCTAAATGTATATGATCTAAGTTTAAGTTCGATAATAAGATTAACAATAAGACATGAACTAGGGTTTCAACTAGAATTTTGGGGTTTAAATAATTAAGTAAAATAATGACTTGTTTATGTTTTGGTTTAATAAAGACAATATAAACCAATTAAATATCTCAACAATTTAAGTTATTAATTTACTAAAAATTAAATATAATATGTGAAAAAAAGATAATTAATTTAATCATTAACTATTTAAACTTGATAAAGATATTACATATTTAAATGACGTTGAAATTATTTAAAATCATTTTATAAAGTTTTGAGCTTTTAAAATGATTTATTATAAAGGCTTTATAATACAAAAAAAAAAAAAAAACTTAAAAGCAAAATATATTGTTTTATAATTTTCAAGAATTTACATAAAAGTTAACGAATAAATTTATTAAATAATTATGATATAACATGCTCAAATGATCAGATGAATAATAAATTATTCAAATAATTAATTTAATAACTACTTGAATAATTAGTTATTTAACATATAAATTTATAATGTTTTGAAATAATCAAAATTTGAACCATAATATATTTTTAGCATTTAAATTACATGAAAGAAATAATGTTTTATAATCTTTGTTATTTAAAATAAATAAATAAATAAATAAATCTATAATCATAAGTTTTAAAATCCTTAAAATTTACTTAATAATTCTTGAAATGTTCTAGTTAACAATTTAATTTTTATTTTAATTTATTAATATAATAATAATTTTTTCTGTATTAAAAATATGGCAAAAACAATTAAAATAAAAAGGTTGGCAGGGGCCCGGTTCGAACCCGGGACCTCCTGCTTATGGGGGTTGTAAGTTACCAGTTGGGCTAAGGCCCGAATCTGAGTCAACATTCAAAATAAAACTATATAATCAATTTGAATAGAAAACCCCAAATTCACATAAACCCTAGTTTGATTTGATTCCAATCGATCATGAAAACGATTTCGATACTTGAATTAAACATAGGGCTTTTGTTTCCCATGTAAAAACGAGTATAATGATATACGAAACTTACATGATTGAGTTCGATTTGATGATCTCAAGTTTAGAGCGAGTCGCGACGATGTGATTGTTAATTCAAGGTGCAAACGTTGTTCGTAATCAAATTAACTTTGCAGGAAGCTTCGGATGATGTCCTAGATGCAAAGCCCTCTGCGAATTTGGTCTCAAGTTGCTTGAAAGATGGTCCTCGACTACTTGCAGGTTCGCGGCAGGGGAGTTGATCGAGCTCAAGGATTTCGTGCGTGTTAGGTGAAATAGATAGTAATAACATGTTAGAAATGATTATATGATGGTTTATGCGTGATTATTTGGATTATTATATGGTTTGTGCGATCGATCGACTGCTAAAGCTGTCGACCACGCGAGAACAGAATCAGAGGTTGAATCGTACTGATTTTTCAAATTGAACTTGAGCACGCGTTCGAATCCTCCACGTGAAGGTGTCGGGGTGTTTGTTTTGATTTAAAATTGGTTAATTTGGTCGCTGTGGGCTCGCCGGAGATCGGTGGCCGGCGGCAGGGGATCGACGGGAAAGGGGGGCCGGTTTGAATAATTTACAAAATGGGCCCTGCACTTTCAATCTCTATCATTTTATGTTATAACTCTTTATTCAAGTTTTCAAAATTACAATACGACCCCCTGCACTTTAATTCTAAGTTTTAGTTTTATTATTATTATTATTATTATTATTATTATTATTATTATTATTATTACTATTATTATTATTATTATTATTATTATTATTATTTATTATTATTATTATTTTTTTAACTATCGTAAAATACGAGATGTTACAAAAAGAGACTAATTAGTTCATGTCCTCATCACCCGTATTAAATTTAAATAATTAGGAAACTATATTGTGTTATTGTATATGAGATTAGAATATATGGATACTAGGTTAAAGTCCATGTATTACATGGGTGAAAAAAATAAAACATATCAAAACCATTAATTTTATAATATCTTATTGTCTAGATGTTATTAGTTACTAGTCAAATAAAATAGAATGAATATTTAAAATTATAACAAATTGTGAAATTAAAGATTATTACGCTATATTTAAAGATAAATATGTCTGAAATCATATAATTTAAAATGTATTAATAAATTATTAAAATAAAAATAATTTATATTTTAAATGTTTGATTGTTTATTTACTTACTTAAATAATTAAAATAATTATCATTTAATATGAGAGATTCAATAAACATGAATATAGATATGTTTATTTAACATATTTTAGTAATAGAGGAAAGTCAAATTGATTGTTGTTATAAATTTAGTATTTATTATGAGAGAGATGTGGGAAATATTTTTTTTAATATGCTAAAATAATGACACATGTCATTTGATGTGCTAGAATGATTACACGTGGTTTTAAAAAAACATTCTTTTATTATATGTTATAGATTTTGCTGCAGGTCCCAAGTCATTCGACACATGATCAAGTATTATAATATACATATATAAAATATTAATTTATTCTCCGGTCATGCTTTACTAACTTGCAAATTATGTTTAAAAAATCTGTAAACGAAGAACAATACTCTCTACTTGAAATTATAAAGTAACCATCTATGTGATTGTGATTTTTAATAGGATTACTAACATGTAGTGTTTAGTATTATCGTTATATTATCTATTTAGATTTAGATGCTTTAAACCATTAGAAAACTAAAACATATCTTAATAAAATAAAATAATCTTCCTTATCTATTTCTTTATACTTTAGATCATTTAAAAAAGCAAAACACATCTGAATAAAATAAATTAAATATTTTATTAAAGATCGTATGTATCATTTAAGCAATAAGATATAGATATATGAAAAAGATCAATATTTTAGACGATATCCATCTTATTCGGTGTTATATTATTTTTACTTTTTCTAAAAATAGTAAGTTGATATCCCATTGATATCTTACAACTTCTTAGATAGTTCCTAAACGTTTGATCATATATGCGAGCCACACCATATATCATTCATCATCTCATCATGTGCATCATCTCTAACAACATACATAGCTACAATATAAATTAGTTTCCCATCCATGCTTTAATAACTTGTACATGACGCTTAAAAAATTCAAATAATAAACGTTATCCTTTTATGAAGTAAACACCTCAAATGCTAATGTTTTTAATACATGTTAGTAACAAGCCGTGTTTTAAAGTATACATCTTTTCATATATCTTTCCTTTATGATTTACATCATTATAAAAAGATCAAAACCCATCTAAATAAAAAAGTTTTAGAAAATCTTGAAGATTCTAGGCATCATTCAACCAATAATTTACAAGATTTCATATTACTTTTGATGTTTTCATTAACTTTACCTTCTTCAACAACAATAATAATAATAATCGGATCCGATCTCAATTCTCAATTCTCAATTCTCAATTCTCAATTCTCAATTCTCAATTCTCAACTCTCATCAACCCCATTTCTTGCACATTTGATCATCTTCAATCAATCATCCACAAAACCCCAAATCGATCACACCAACATCGACCAATGTCGAATCAACTACGGGCAGTGACCCTAACCCACGTTCGCTACACCAAAGGCGATCAATTGGGCCACTTTCTGGCATGGGTTTCACTGGTTCCAGTGTTCATCAGCCTCGGTGGTTTCGTCTCCCACTTCCTCTTCCGCCGTGAGCTTCAAGGCATGTTCTTCGCCCTAGGGCTCACAATCTCCCAATTCATCAACGAATTGATCAAAACATCGGTCCAACAAGCGCGCCCAGAGACCTGCATAATGCTCGAAACGTGCGATTCACACGGGTGGCCTTCGAGTCACTCACAGTACATGTTCTTCTTCGCGACCTATTTCACTTTACTAACTTACAAAAGATTTGGGATTTTGTTTCGTAAGCAGATGCTGCTTGTGGGTCTTGTGATTTGGCCGTTGGCGGTGCTTACGATGTATTCTAGGGTTTATTTGGGGTACCACACGGTGGCTCAGGTGTTTGCTGGTGCTGCACTTGGGGTTTTTCTTGGTGGGGTGTGGTTTTGGGTGGTGAATTCGGTGCTCAGAGGGCTTTTTCCGGTGATTGAGGAGAGTTTCTTTGGGAGGTGGTTTTATGTTAAGGATACATCGCATATACCCAATTTGTTGAAGTTTGAGTATGATAATGCGAGAGCTGCGCGAAAGCATTCGTCGTATAAGCGTGTTGATTGATTGAAGATTAGAACAAGGTTAGTGATTCCATCTGATTCTATCTTCCATTGTGTAAATATTGTGTTTATCCATGCTTTTAGGTTTTGTTGAAATGTTAATCTTGCATATTAGCTTTCAATTTGAACAAGAATCTCATTACTTGATGTTCTATCACCAATGTAACATCAGTGCATCATTGAATATTCGAATCAAGTTATATACTGTACAACTGAAATAGAATCTTGTGTAATTCTCTATGGGATGAGGATCATATTCAGTAAGGGATATATATACATTCTTGGTTTTAAATTGTACGTGGCACGCTAGGTGAGCTGGAAAACGCCTCAGGGAATGGGGTGGCGCCTCGTGTAGTTCTAGGTCAAATGAGTTAAAAATAAGCGTGTGGAGGAGGCTGATATGTAAAAGCTACTAGAGGAATGAAGAAATTAGGAAAGGTTTACTTGACAAAAAGGTTGAACTGTAAAATAGACGACAGAGGCACAACTTTTGGTTGTACATAGAGCAATGCCTCGCGTACTTGATTTGCATAAGCTATTAGTGATTTGCATATACAATTCAACTCTCATTTTTCATACAATACCCCTGTTGTTGTATGATCACATCTTCGAAAAGAGCCATAAAACACACATAAAAGTGGTAATAAACGGTTGCCACTTATTCTAGGCTGATTCTGTATCTACGTAGACCTAAGATGCTCGAACAATCACCGCCGGTCCAGGATTAGGCCCGGTTATTATAAGACTGATCATGTAACCGATTAGGCCTAATTAATCCTTGATTTATATCCAGGAACAGCTTAAAGTTAAGCTCTGATATCGGGTATTCTCTACTAGTATATAAATGATTGTTGTTTAAGTATTTCCTTAGCACCCTTTTATCTCTATACTGTCTACACTTTTTTTGTTTACTGTGCTAAATTTGTAACCAATTTAGTAGCATTTTTTGGAAGTGATTTTTGCAATAAAATGTAGTAGCAATTACCAAAGGTACAATTTGATAAAGATAATATAATAGGGTCCCAATAATTAAAGACACCCACTATTATAAATCGATACCCGCATATACGTCTCATATAGCCCTATACGAGACGTATTGGGTCGAAGACATTGAAAACGAGGAAAATTCAAGGGGGCTGTCAGAGGGTTATACGCCTCATATAACCCTATACAACCCATTATACAACACATATAGGTAGAGGCCTATATGAGCGTATAGCAAATTCCCACACTGACCACGAGGAAAAGTTCACGGAGCTGTCAAAGAGTTTATATGCGCCATATGGTAATATAGGCCTATACGACCCCTTTATACGACACATATTGGGCTATACGATCCGTATAGAAATTTTGGGGTGTTGATTTATAATTTATAATTGAGGGATGTCCTAATAACCGGACCGTTATACTATGACAAGCTAGGATACAATAGAATAGTAATTAATAACTAAAATTTGTTTTCTTGTTCCTTTACAGGTGATCTTCTGCTTCTAGACTGTGGCAAACAGGTGGCAGGTGGTCATGTTGCAGTTTGCTATTTATTTGCAAAATTTATCAAATATATATTTTATCTTTACAGCTGATATAAAACTTATATGATATGCATTGTTGCCATTAACACCAGGTGATCTTATTACGGTTTAATAGGAACTTATAGTTATCTTTTTACATGCAAACTTTCAGGCAAGTGCAAAATGTAATAGAACAATTATACTCCATTTGTTGTGCTACTTGTTAGAAATTTTATATATATATATTATATATATAAAAGTTATAAGTGAATGAAGAACTCAATGGTTATATAAAATTTAGAGTTATAAGAATTATCCCACATTGGTGATGGGATAAAACATAAGTTCCATTGTCCCACATTGGTGGTGGGATGGAACATGAGATGCATTGTCTTACTTAAGTGAAGTAATAAACTATGAGTTGGATTGTCCCACATTGGTGGAATGGTAAACTATGAGGTGCCTTATAAGCAAATATTTTCTACACTTGGGTATCCTCCTAGTACATCTATCTAGGCTCGGATGGCCCTCGCCGTCCGAGCCCGTGCCCGTGCCCATGGGCGTTTGTGGCGTATTGATGGCGCACTTTGCACTTGAGAGCCGCCTTTATGTTTTTGACATGAGCTACGTACTTCGGAAGAGACAGGGTCAAACAGCTGGTTAAAGAAGTGTGGCTTCCAGAAACTGGCTGAGTGCAGCGTGAGTCATGTAGGGACTCATAGTGCAGCAGGTTGGGTGCAGCATGAGTCATGTAGGGACTCATAGTGCAGCAGGTTGGGTGCTGGCTGACTCATGCATGGGCCTGCATGAATATACAATTCTAGGGTGGTGGCCAGAGTTGTGCTATAAATAGCTGCACATTTGCAGCCTCATGAGACACCAAGAAAAAAATCACAGCAGCACATTTGCTTCAAAGCTTGCTCCTGCTCCTGCTTCGGTTTTGATCTTTGCATCTTGTTGATAAAATTCTATGCTTATATCTCTTCGTTACGATTGTATACATGTATCATTTTCAGGTTGTGGTTAACTTCGGCAGTGCAATCTGCTACGGCTATTGTACCCTGGGAGACAGACGGGATTTTTGTGTGTGACCCGAAATCTGTTTTAAGGGAAGCGTATAAAATACGTGCCTTAGCCAAACTCTTATCAGTTTAGTTGTATCACTTATGTAACTCGAATCACATGTAATAAATATTACTGTTCTTATATGTATAAAGGAAAACAAATTTAATAACAAACTTAAAACAGATTTTACATATTCGAGTTACATTACAGTTTGGTATAACTAAAATATATTGTAACTAAAACTCTTACGTAGAGTTTGTTATCTAACTTTAAGACTTAATTTCTTTCTTTACGATTGTATACAGATATAGTTGAAAGATGTCAACTGTACCTATGGTTTCAAGTTTCACTGTTGGATCTCTTACTTCTTCTGTAATGGGAACATTGGTTGGTGCCTAGTCAGCCCAAACTATGGCTAATCATGTTGAGAAGCCTGAAAAGTTCTCGGGTTTGAACTTTAAAAGATGGCAACAGAAGATGTTGTTCTATTTAACTACCCTTCACCTTGCGAGGTATTTGACGGAGTCACCTCCTACTGCGGAGGAGACAAATACTGAAACTGATACTGCTGTTCAAGCATGGAAACATTCTGAATACTTGTGTCGTAACTATGTGTTAAACGGCCTTGCGGATATGTTGTATAATGTATACTGCAAGATACCAACTGCCAAGGAATTGTGGGAATCCTTGGAACGTAAGTATAAGACTGAGGATGCTGGAACAAAGAAATTTATTGTGGCCCGATTTTTGCATTACAAGATGGTTGACTCTAAGACTGTAATAAGTCAAGTCCAAGAGTTACAAGTAATTATAAGCGATCTTCTATCTGAAGGAATGACTCTTAGTGAGACATTTCAGGTGGCTGCGATAATTGAGAAGTTACCTCCAAGTTGGATGGACTTCAAAAATTATCTAAAGCATAAACGAAAGGAGATGTCTATGGAAGACTTAATAGTTCGTTTACGTATTGAAGAAGATAATCGGGTTGCACAAAACGGAAGTATTTCTGAAAATCAAGTGAAAGACCTCACTAAAGCCTTGAATAAGGCTAATTTGGTTGAACACGGTCAATCGTCTAAACCAAATAAATTTAGTAAGGGCAATAAAGGGAAAGGAAAGGGTAAGATGAACAATAAGGGAGGAAACCTTGGTCCAAAAGGTGGGATTAAAAAGAAGGTGACTACCTTCAAAGGTAAGTGCTATAACTGTGGTGAATATGGTCATCGAGCTGATCAGTGTAAGGCATCAAAGCGTGAGCGTGCGCAGGTGGTGGAAGAAAATAACATGCCTTTAGTGGCAATGATTACAGAATTTTCTGCCTTTATCACTGAAGCTAATATGATCGGAGATAACCCTGGATGGTATGTCGATACCTGGGCTACTCGTCATGTATGTGGTGACAAAACCATGTTTAGTACTTACAAAGAAGCTACGGGTAAGCTTTACATGGGAAACGAAGCCACAGCCGACATCAAGGGTGAAGGCGATGTGATCTTGAAGTTTACTTCGGGGAAGGAACTTACTTTGAGTAACACTTTGTATGTTCCCGAGATACGAAAGAATCTGATTTCGGGTTGGTTGCTTAATAAGTTTGGGTTTCGTGTTGTGATTGAGTTTGATATGGTCGTGTTGACCAAAAAGGGTGTGTTTGTTGGAAAGGGCTATGCCCATAATTCTATGTTTAAAATGTCTGTATCTGTTGTTAAAAATAACATGAATAAAAATGCAACTACTTCTACTTACATGCTTGAGTATAATGATTCAAATATTTGGCATAGTAGATTAGGTCACGTAAATTATAATTCAATTCATCGTTTGATTAAATTAAAGCACATTCCAACATTCCAAATTGACTTGAAATCAAAATGCAACACGTGTGTTGAAGCCAAACAAACGAAATCTTTGTTTAAATCGGTTGAAAGGAAAACCGAACCTCTTGATTTAATTCACACTGATGTGTGTGATTTAAAATCGGTTCCTACTAGAGGTGGAAACAAGTACTTTATCACATTTATTGATGACAGTACTAGATATTGCTATGTATACTTACTTAAGAGTAAGGATGAAGCAATAGACAAGTTTGTCTTATACAAAAATGAGGTTGAGAATCAACTAAATAAAAAGATAAAAATTTTAAGGAGTGATAGAGGAGGTGAATATGTTTCACCATTTGCGGATATGTGTGCGAAAAGTGGAATTATCCACGAATATACTGCTCCTTATTCTCCTCAATCAAATGGCATCGCTGAACGGAAAAAACCGCACATTAAAAGAAATGATGAACGCCATGCTGATAAGTTCTGGCTTAGGCCAGGAAATGTGGGGAGAAGCTGTATTGTCAGCTTCTTATCTTTTAAATAAGATACCCTTTAAGAAAAAGGACGTAACTCCTTATCAATTATGGACGGGAAGAACACCGTCTTACAAATACTTGAAAGTGTGGGGATGTTTAGCCAAAGTGGTAATACCTCCACCAAAGGTTCAAAGAATAGGACCAAAAACTGTGGATTGTGTATTCATAGGTTATGCCCAGAATAGTAGTGCTTATCGGTTTCTTGTTTTCAAGTCTGAGAATCCAGAAGTACAAAAGAATACTATAATGGAATCAAGGAATGCTTCATTCTTTGAAGATGTGTTTCCATGTTTGGAAAAACAACATTAAAGATAATCACCATTTGATGAGATTGTTCAAGATAAGGTTCTGGAACAATCAGATGATGATGGGGTTGAGCTGAGAAGAAGTAAAAGGCCAAGAATTGAGAAATCTTTTGGGCCCGATTTTCTTACTTATATGATTGAGGGTGAGCCCCAAACATATCAAGAAGCTATCACCTCTACAGAAGGACCTCAATGGAAAGAAGCTATTAAAAGTGAAATTGATTCTATCCTGCAGAATCATACTTGGGAACTAGTAGATCTTCCACGAGGTTGTAAACCACTTGGATATCGCTGGATATTCAAGAGAAAAATGAAGTCAGATGGCTCCATTGACAAATACAAGGCAAGGTTAGTGATCAAAGGGTATAGACAAAAAGAAGGTCTAGACTATTTTGACACTTACTCGCCTGTAACAAGAATAACCTCTGTTAGGTTGGTGCTTGCAATAGCGGCATTGAGAAATTTAGAAGTACATCAAATGGATGTAAAAACCGCGTTTCTAAATGGAGATTTAGAAGAAGAGATTTATATGGAGCAACCTGAGGGTTTCTCTATTCCTGGCCAGGAAGGTAAAGTTTGCAAACTTGTGAAATCTCTATATGGATTGAAGCAAGCTCCAAAACAATGGCACCAAAAGTTTGACAATGTCATACTTGAAAATGACTTCAAAATTAATGAATGCGACAAGTGTTGTTATGTGAAAGACACACAAAGTGGTTATGTGATCTTATGTCTTTATGTAGATGACATACTTATTGTTGGAAGTAATGATAAGATGATAAGATCTACAAAAGACATGTTGAAAGCGAGATTTGACATGAAAGACATGGGTTTGGCTGATGTAATTCTTGGTATGAAAATCATTAGAACTCAAACTGGTCTTGTTTTGAGTCAATCTCATTATGTGGACAAGATCCTTGAGAAGTTTAGTAAAGATGACACGAGTGTCTCCCAAACTCCTATTGATACTTCTCACCATCTATCAAAGAACAGAGGAGAAGGGGTTAATTAGTTGGAGTACTCAAGGGTCATTGGCAGTCTAATGTATCTGATGACATGTACCAGACCTGATTTAGCTTATGCTGTAAGCAGATTAAGTAGGTACACTAGCAATCCAAGTTTTGAACATTGGAAAAGCATGACACGGTTGTTAAGATACGTGAGATACACACGTAGTTATGGATTGCACTATGGCCATGATCCAGCTGTTGTTGAAGGATACAATGATGCAAATTGGATATCCGATATTAAAGATTCAAAATCCACGAGTGGATATGTTTTTACCCTTGGTGGGGCTGCTATATCTTGGAAGTCATCTAAACAAACTGTTATAGCTAGATCCACTATGGAATCTGAATTCATAGCATTAGACAAAGCTGGAGAAGAAGCTGAGTGGCTACGTCATTTCTTGGAATATGTTCCAAGATGGCCAAAGCCTGTGACAGCCATTTGTATACATTGTGATTGCCAGTCGGCAATTGGAAGAGCTCAAAGTGCAATGTATAATGGAAAATCAAGACATATACGTCGCAGGCATAATACGATACGACAACTACTCTCAACAGGAGTTATCACAATTGATTATGTGAAGTCAAAGGATAACATTGCGGATCCGCTTACGAAAGGTTTAAGCAGAGAGTTAGTATATAAGTCGTCCAAAGAAATGGGACTAAAGCCCATGGAATAATTGTATGAAGGAAAACCTATCCTAGTTGACTGGAGATCCCATGAACTAGGATCAATAGGACAACCTAATTATACAAATTGTGGTCACTGTGGGGAGGATTCCCTAAACTATTAAAGGGAGTTGAATACTTCCTAGTCCATTCCTATATTAGATAGTGACAAAGTAGGATAAGCTCATAGCTTTTAATGATTTCGTGAAAATCACCTATGCGAAGAGAGAAGTGGGGTCGCTTCGAATAGAATTGTTGGGTGCGTAATTCTTAGAGCTCTCGCAGAACCAGGTTAGTGTTCCATGACCATAACAGACACAACTATGAGAAGTTTACCAAACTAGGGAAAGTATTGTGTGAAGTGTAATAATGTCTACGTAAAGGGTAATTGGTTCAAAGACACCGAATCTACCAATTACTAGGAGACCAAGTACACTTTACAAAGGAAAGTTCAAAGGTCACACCTACTATTCCTGCAATACTTGACTGTTGAAAATGTTATTTGAAATATATATATTGAGTTTCATTCATGTGGGGAATTGTTAGAAATTTTATATATATGTATATTATATATATAAAAGTTATAAGTGAATGAAGAACTCAATGGTTATATAAAATTTAGAGTTATAAGAATTATCCCACATTGGTGATGGGATAAAACATAAGTTCCATTGTCCCACATTGGTGGTGGGATGGAACATGAGATGCATTGTCTTACTTAAGTGAAGTAATAAACTATGAGTTGGATTGTCCCACATTGGTGGAATGGTAAACTATGAGGTGCCTTATAAGCAAATATTTTCTACACTTGGGTATCCTCCTAGTACATCTATCTAGGCTCGGATGGCCTTCGCCGTCCGAGCCCGTGCCCGTGCCCGTGGGCGAATGGGCGAATGGGCGAATGGGCGAATGGGCGAATGGGCGAATGGGCGAATGGGCGAATGGGCGAATGGGCGAATGGGCGAATGGGCGAATGGGCGAATGGGCGAATGGGCGAATGGGCGAATGGGCGAATGGGCGAATGGGCGTTTGTGGCGTATTGATGGCGCACTTCGCACGCTCGCATCGCCGCGAGCCGCTTGAGAGCCGCCTTTATGTTTTTGACATGAGCTACGTACTTCGGAAGAGACAGGGTCAAACAGCTGGTTAAAGAAGTGTGGCTTCCAGAAACTGGCTGAGTGCAGCGTGAGTCATGTAGGGATTCATAGTGCAGCAGGTTGGGTGCTGGCTGACTCATGCATGGGCCTGCATGAATATACAATTCTAGGGTGGTGGCCAGAGTTGTGCTATAAATAGCTGCACATTTGCAGCCTCATGAGACACCAAGAAAAAAATCACAGCAGCACATTTGCTTCAAAGCTTGCTCCTGCTCCTGCTTCGGTTTTGATCTTTGCATCTTGTTGATAAAATTCTACGCTTATATCTCTTCGTTACGATTGTATACAGGTATCATTTTCAGGTTGTGGTTAACTTCGGCAGTGCAATCTGCTACGGCTATTGTACCCTGGGAGACAGACGGGATTCCTGTGTGTGTGACCCGAAATCTGTTTTAAGGGAAGCGTATAAAATACGTGCCTTAGCCAAACTATTATCAGTTTAGTTGTTTAGTTGTATCACTTATGTAACTCGAATCACATGTAATAAATATTACTGTTCTTATATGTATAAAGGAAAACAAATTTAATAACACTACTGATTGTGTGTTTGTGATGATCATAATATAGGCCTTGTTTTTTTATATCTTTTATTTATTCATCCATATATATAGTTATAAGAAAGATTATAGAAAAAATTGTGTAATTATAATTATAATACTGCTAGCTAATTTAGGTGGATTATGAATACTAGCTTGCAATCTTAAAATTTCATCACGTATCAGTTTAAGTTTTGATCACACGTGTCAAATGACGTGCTCAATTTGATTTCCTGTTGAAGCTTTTAACTTTCTATTTTTATATTATCTATTGTTTTGAATTGATTTTTAGCTTTTTTTTTTTTTCTTTTATAACTTTTAAAATATAACTTTTTCTCAATTGTAGATATACCATCATTAAGTGTTTGTTTTTATCTATGTTTTAACATAAGCATTTTTAGAATCAAGCCAAGCTGAACATAGTGTATTTTTAAAAAAATTTTAAATTCACTTTCGTAACCACCATTGACGTGCTTAGACTTATCTACGTTTTGAATATGTTGTTTACGGTGTCTACTTATCTTTCGATATAAATTTTATTTTATTCAAAACTAAAGGGGTGTAACGCACATGAAAAACCAATGGTGGAATATTATTATAAGTCGCCAACACACAAAGAAAGAAGTAAGAAATTTAAGAATACAAAACATTTCTAGAAAATCTTCCGGTATATAATTGACTAAAAGGAATCTACATGAACAAAACCAGAAGCATTAACATTTGACGTTTTGGGTTACTTTTAAGGTATGTGTTTAAGATAGGTTCGTATAATAGGAATCCTGATGGGTAATTTTTAAAGAAAAAAATGTGTAAATATAAAGTGTATTTTTTAATAAAGTGTGAGAAGACACAATTAGTAAAAAAACATAAAAAAATTATCTCTCACAATCTAAATTGAATTTCAAAAAAGTAATTCCGAGCTTTTGTTCCCATAGTCGTCCTTACTAAAAAATAAATGAAAAATACTTTTTTTATTGTGTCATTTGTGAAATACACAATGAAATCATTGTGCCATAAAAAGACACAATGAAATTTTTTTTATTATTTTTCCAAAAGAGGACGACGAGAGTAACAGAGAATTCGAAGTACTTTTTTGAAATTTTTTTATCGTTTTGATTTAGAACGAATTTTATAAATTTTTTTAGATAAAAAATTTAAAACAAAAGTTAAAAAAACAATGTTATTATCTTATTACTTATAGTTTTTACTCATACGTAATTTTAATAATATTATATTGCAAAATATCATTTTATACTTAATAATTTTTCATTACTAATTATTTAATATTTTATTTATTCAATTAGTGTAATACACGAGATACTAATCTAGTGTATAATAAAATATGCACTTCTCAATTAAATATTATATTTTTGAATCCTACATGGCAACGTAGGATGAACCGAAAGTCGGGTTGCGATGTCAAACTACGTGCTTACGGTGGTCATGAAAGTCTAAATTCGCTAAGGAGTATGTAACAACTCACCAGCCGAATTAACTAGATCCGAAAACGAACGACGTTTAAACGTGTGACCCATACCTGGCCGTCGAGGCAAGTGCCACGACGAGTAAGAGGGCGTGGCGGGCGTTGTAACAATTAAAAAATCGTTAAATAATAAATATAAATTTTTTTAACATCAATTCATATTACCAAAAAAATAATCAATAAATCTGAGATCTAAAGCCCCACTCCTTGTGTGGTGGCAAAGACATTCAATAATTAACATGGAGGTTGGGGGTTCGAACCCCACTAACTACTAATTTGGTAAAAATTTCACAATTAAAAAATTAATCTTTAAAAAAAAAAATCTGAGATCTAGAACATCAAAGCCACAGTTGTTAAGCAAAAAATACATCATTTACATTGTATGTTATTGTTAAAGTGGTGATTCAATCCAAAAACGTAGGAAAAGTAAACAAAATCTTTTCACCTGCTTCATTGTCAATCTCTCCCCAAATTCCCATTTTCAGCATTCAATTCACTGAGAAATCATGTCGAATTCAGAGGAATCAAGCCCTCTTCTAGCAAATCAACCTCTTCAAGACGAAAACAACACCAATGAACGATCAGATTCAACGCTTACCAACGAAAACGACAAGAAATCCACCACCAAAACCCCGATCCCCAATTCACCGACAGCTGATACGAAGCAAACCCCACCTCCGATTGCACCATCATTTCATCATCATCACCCTCAAGCTGTTTATGGCTGGACTGCTGACGGATTGCCATTGACTAATGTGATGGGGGAGCCGTTGCCTAGGGCTCAATGGGAATCGGGGTTATTCGCATGCCTCGGTCATAATGATGAGTTCTGTAGCAGCGATCTTGAAGTTTGTGAGTGAAATGAATCGCTTTTTTGTCATTTGTTTGAAATGAATCGATTTTGATATTCCGATCTGGATTAATTTGGTAATTAGGGTTTTCGTTATCGATCGGAGTAACTTCGAATTGATGATTTGAGTCTAATTGTGCATAAAAGAACATGAAAGTCACAGAATTTATGTGCAATTTCATTTTGTGACTCTTTATTCAGATCCGATTTACAATAATAAGTAATTTCTGCTTGTTTCCTTCTTCTAGATGAGGGCTTTCATTTTGGAGTTGATTGGTGTTTTTCTTATTCAAAATTGCATAAGTTTGGTTGATTATTGGACTGTTTTTGTTAATTAGCTTCTACTTAAGAGCTTTGTGGTTGTTTTGATGATGATGATGATGATGATGTTGATGAAATTGAACAGGTCTTCTTGGGAGTGTAGCTCCTTGTGTCGTTTATGGAAGCAATGTCGAAAGACTTGGATCTGCCCCTGGAACCTTTGCAAATCATTGTTTGCCTTACACTGGTTTGTATCTGATTGGAAATTCTTTGTTTGGATGGAACTGTATGGCCCCCTGGTTTTCATATCCTACGCGTACGGCAATCCGTAGGAAGTTTAATCTTCAGGTATGTTTCTTTCGTGCTATTATTTCATCCGGTTTCAAGAAGTTGTCTCATGATTCTTACATTAATGGGTAATTGTGGCTATATATATAATAACCAACTTTCACCATTGCTCACCTAGGTTTAAGCTTTTTTTTTCCCACCCTAGCTTTAATTTTGTTTCCTTTTTCTTGTTTTGTGATTCTTTTTGTTGAAAGATTGATTGTGTTCTATATCACTGGGTACATATGTTGGTGGTGATGTGTCTTTAAAATAGATGACGTTTTGTCCTGGTCTTATAGAGTTGATGGTCTCAGGTTCGATCCGTGGAAACGGCCTCCCCACAAAATGTGGGGAAAGACCGCGTACATCTTCCCTTAAATGGGACGGACCCTCCCTGGACCCTGCGAAAACGCGGGAGCTCTTTGCAGCACCAGGTACGCCCTTTTTATAGAGTTGATGGTGTCGCGTCTTGTTGGCTATTTACACGATGGTCACTTACTTCATCAACTTTATGCAATTGGGTAACCGCATGTTGGTTTTAGGCAAAAGATCACACACAAAGAACATATACTAATACCTGCACTTATACTGCTTTTGAACTCTTGTTCTCTTGCAACATGTGCATATATATAAGACTCTTGCAACTAAATTAAAGAACCTAACAACTACTCTACGACTTCATTATTTTGAATAACTAAAACATATCTAGACCCGCTACCCATGACCTGCTATCAATTAAAAACATGTGACTAAATTAAGTTTCTTGTTGACTCGTACCCGTTAAGTCGACTTTGACTCGATCATGATTAAACTCTACATCCACTCCCTTAATCTTGATCTTGGTTCTTGTTTGCTTTTTTTCTTGCATATTGCTCTTGCTTTTTTCTTGCTACTCGAATCATACGATTCGGTCTTGCTATACTAACCTTCATTTTGCTATCTTGCTTTGTTTGGTGTCTGGCTTGCTTTTTGAAACAATCCTTGCTGTCTTTTTACTTTTGCTTTAAATTGTCTGGCATGTCAAATTTTTGTAAATTACCAAGCAAGCATTTTAAAAGTAAGAGTAGAAAGACAACAAAACGCTGCTTCAACAAGCAAGAAACCGAACCAAACAAAATATCAAGAATGAAGATTCGTATGACATCATCAAATTTTATGATTCAGATATCAATAAAAAAGTATGGGCAAGATGCAAGAAAGAGCCAAGAGAAGTAAGAAATAAGATTAAGATGATGAATGCAAGGATTAAGCTTGATAAGTTCAACAAGGACGGTCAACATGAATCTTAATTTAGTAACATGTTTTTAATTTATAGTAGGTCATGGGTAGTTAGCAATATTAGTGGTTCTAAATAATGGGTTAGTTTACTTTAATTCAAAGTAATACCTAGGTTATTTTCTCTTAATTTAGTTGGAAGAGTCATATATATATGTATTTGTTTCAAGAAAGCAAAAGTGAGAAAACAATGAAATTCCGCCTATTATTGTGTGTTTTTTGTGTGTGATCTTTGGCCTGAAACCAACACCACATTCATTGTTTTACACATTTGGATATGTAACCCATACTAGGTTCCAACTTGCAAGTCAGTTTGTCTAAGAAGTTGCACGACATTGATGTGGTTAAACGTTTTAAGCGGAATCATGGTGAAATACGGTTACTATTAGTCAAGTTTGTACTACAAAACAAAACATATTAAAGTTGAAGTTTTATCCTTTTATTAACTTTACCTCTCAAATGAAACATATTTATGTTGAAGTTTTATCCTTTTTTTAACTTTACTTCCCACCCTCAGTTTTGTTGTGTTACGTGTCCTTTTCTTTTCATAAGACTCCATCTCTTACTTCATAATGTCAGCCTTGGGTTTTTATTTTTTCTTTTGTACATCTCCTATGATCAAATTTACAACATCTCCCTTTTCCGGATGTTCGTAAAGATTAACAACATTTCTGTTTCAAGAAATATTCTTACCTTCTTACCTTTTACTGCCTAAAATCGCAAAGTTAGTGATGCTTGAAGTCAACATTTGAATGGAAATTTGCACATAAACGTCACGGAGTCTGGACTGAATTTGTTTATTTTGGTAACACATTTTGTTTACTCATAATAAGGTTCAAACTTTTAAAAAGTTTGCATTAGGTGTAACTTAGTAAATACAGTCAACAAGGTCAAAGTTATATGAAATTTATTGAAAGCTTGGGCCTTTCAAGTAATTGTTAAAAATATTTCACCATCATTGGCCTTTTGGGATCGACAGGGTAATTGGGAGGCAATGAACAAATCTTTTGGTGGATGCTGTGAGATGGAGGAAGAACAACTGGAACAGGCTGAGATTGCATGTGATTTTGCAACTCATGTTTGCTGCCACCCGTGCGCCCTTTGCCAAGAAGGCCGTGAGGTTCGCCGTAGGGTTCCCCATCCTGGGTTTGGGGCCCAGTCCATAGGAATCATGATCCCTCCTGGCGATCAGACCATGGGCCGACATGGAGTCTGATTGTACCCGAGTATCTTGAACTTGAGTGTGAAGTGAAGATTTGTTATAATGTTTTGTGAAATGTACTTGGTGATAATATGTGTGTAAATAAGGATCGACTGTATGTTGCAACTTGTTTGCTTTTGCTATGTTGTGGGGTTGTTTTAAATGAATCTTATAATGCAGTGCCAATGAAAACTTCAGTTTGACCTAGGTGGAAGCTGAGGTGTTTTATAAACTTTTTGTGGATAAATTTGTTGAGGGTTTGTTTTTTTTTTCAATTAATGTGACAAAGGAGTTTGTAGATCAATTAAAAAGTTAAAGTAACATGTTATTTTTGTTCCGTACGTTTCCTATTTCAATTCAAATTTTTTTTTGTCATTTCAGTCACTATATTTTACTAAATGTTGTCATTTTCATCCACTCCACTAACTTTCATAAAATCTCCGTTAAATATTAAGATATTTTAGCCTTATTCAATGCCTTAGCTATATTCAATTAAAACAAATTAACCAATTAAAATTAAAAAAAAACACATGAAGCGACTGGTGAGACCGGCCGCTTTGATTTAAAAGCTTCGATTAACTTTAACCAATGTTGTTCGATTGAGGTCTGTTGTGGAATTTCAATTAATCTTCACGTTTGTTTAAACATATACCGTTGTTCGATTGAGATCTACTGTTGTCACATTTCGTTTGATTGAGCTCTGTTGTTGTCATACTCGAACAAAACGTGACAATAGCATACCTCAATCAAACAAGCGTGACAACAAGAGACCTCAATCCTACAACGGAATTCAACCCCACAACAGACCTCAATCTCACAACGGAATTCAACCCCACAACAGACCTCAATCGAACAATGGTACACGTTCAAACAAAACGAGAAGATTAATTGAAATCCACAATAAAACTCAATCGTACAACATGAGTTAGAGCTCATTGAAGTTTTTAAATCGAAGTGCCCGGTCTCACTGTCGCGTCATGCGTTATTTTGGTTTTAATTGAATATTAATTGATTAATTTGTTTTAATTGGATAATTAAGGTGTTGAAAAAGATTAAAATGACATCATATTTAACGGAAATCTTAACGCGGTTAGTGAAGTGGATGAAAATGACAACATTTAGTAAACTACAGTGACTGAAATAACAAAAAAGTTTTGAATTGAAATGACAAATTCAACAAAAAGTTAGGGACGAAAATGATATTTTACTCAAAAAATTATGTTTTGCTTGAAATAAGAGAGAGTTGCTTTCTCAAGAAATCCTATACTGGACTGAAAACATGAATTTGAACTTGGCTTGTTAGAACTTGAGCTTGCTCGTGGCTTCACAAGACAAACTTGAAATCTAGGAGAATGAGAAATTTAGGGTGAAGGCGGAGAACCATAGAGAATCCAAGATAAACACCACAGGAGACGAACCAAATTTGTAGACGTAAATCGGCATCTTCTTCTTCCAATTACATGCGAGTCAATGCTCGAGGTTGCAGATTTGGTGATCGACTGAAGAACCAAGGTCAATCAACTGAAGAACATCCATTTGTAGAATGTAGTTAGAAGTGTTACATAATATTACATGTGTTAAGTCCTATCCATGTGCTTACATGAGCTCTCCACAAAATGATACAAGTTTCAAGGGAATTACTATTTAAACGATCATATTGTTAAGTCCCATCCATGCCAAATATACAAGATCATTCCTTCATACCTTGCTAGAGTTTCTTCTTACCCCAAACTAGATTATATAAAACTACCAAACCCAAATTAATCAGTATCTTCTTCCGATTATTAATAAGATGAAAGTTAAAATAACATGGACGCATATTGGAGGAAGGTGGCAAACTATGGGTAAATTTTTTGAGACTGTCAATGATTTTAGAGTTGAATAAAAATACGCTAGAAAATAAGCGGATTGACCGGTCTCCCCAATTTAATAAACAACCGCTAAAGTCTGCCTTTTGTTTGTTTGTTTTCCAAAGCTGTAGTTATGGTTCAACCCAACTAGAGGTTTTCCAACATGCCTAACTAAACAAGTTGCATTTGACTCGACGCTTTATAGTGAGTTGATACCCAACTCGAACCACAACGAATTACCACCCCTAGTCACGCCACTCACCATCTCTCATCTCCCACCTCGACCCATCTCACCTCATGACATCCCACCCCAAACCCTCCCGAGTCCTGCCTGACTCGCTCCTTCATTTAGCTATGTTACCATCAGCTGCAACTTAAGCTAAAACTTTGTTCGGCTCAAACCCATCTTTTTAGCAAAAAAAAAAAAATTAGACATTCAATACTCAATAGTTAACACGCTATGCAAATCCTTCTTGAAAACCTGGATATAATTTCTTCACAGGTTAATGGGAATTGCTAATACGACAATGATGTTGCAGCAGCATTAATTGGGGTGGTGATTAGAGTCAAAACCCGTTTCCCCTGCTTTGGGTGGAAATAGCCAGGAGCAGCCCCCAAAATAGAAGGATCAAAGGAGAGTCAAAGCTGATGCAACCAACCTAAGGTGATTACTACCATGGTTCACGAGCCCTTGGGTGGCTACGCTGCGGCCAGGTTACTATACTAGAAAGAAGTAAGAACACAATGATGGACACCACCTAAACTAACAAAACTAAACCACTCACCATTAGATAAACAAAAACACAACTAACAACAGTGCAAGCATCTCACAACAAGACAGGTAGGTATCGAAACACTGAACAAATTTAACCTTAATTTTGTCTCTGGAATCTGGTCTATTCTCCGGGTACTGCAACACCTTGCTTCAGTTTCTCCCTCTTCAGCTTCTTCTTGGAGACTGGTTTCTTTTTTCTTGGTGGTAGGGTCTTTTGGGCATACACGTACAATGCATAGTTGCCAACGAGGAATGTTATCAGCAGCCCGCCCACAACCAGCAAAACAATCAATCCTGGGTTGAATCCCGTGGCTTCAACATTCTTCACAAATTGCTGCTCATATTGGATCAGTTTGTAAAATGATTTCAAAATAAATGAAAGCTCCATTAAAATGACTAACACACAAGACCTTGGTTTATAAGGCGCGCCTAAGGCGATTTGAAAAACAACTTAGGGCGGCAGCACTTCATGTACATGTGGGTCAAAATTAGTTAGATATAGGGTGATGTGTGAAAATAATGAAGAGAGTATGAACGTTTACTTAGTTAGAAGGCTAATATGTAAAAAGGAGTATAAATGGTTTACTTGATATAAAGTCTGATATGTAAAAGAGATAAAAGATTTGCAGCTTTTGGTTGTATATAAAACTTATTTGATTGCACATAGAACAATGCTTTGCATACATAATGTATATTTAATACGAGCACATCACACAATGTATATTTTAGAAATTTGATCATTAGTCAAAGGGTTTTACAACATTATGCGTCAAACCATACATTAAATACAAAGAAAAAAGAACTGGCCACACAGATAGGATACAAGCAGCAACTAGATACCTATAATCCAACTTTCTAAGCACTACAAAGTTTCAGTAGAAGCTCATAGTTTAAGCATTTTAACAATATTCCTATGTACAATAGCTACATGATTAAGTTAAATTATTGGCATTATCACATATATGAGAGCTCAATGATTATGGAGAGTTTGGATATGCAGAAATATAAAATATTGTGGTTGAAAGTCAAGGACTGAAATATTATGTGTATATAAACAAGAACACAACCATCAATTTCCAAGTGCAATGTAGATCAGTATGTTGAGGCACTTCAATTTCTTGCAGAGTTGCAGCATATATCGCAAAATCAAATTTTATTTGCAGCACATGGAACATTTATCACAGCACCATCACAATTCAACTTATAAATTAGCTAAATCGCCAACGATTGCATACACAGAAAATGGAAACAACCTAAGAACACAAAACCAATTCGATTCAGACGAAAGTTAACAATAATCTGCATGAATGTAATCATCGACTGAAACAGGCTAAGAACCCTAGATTTAAGCACGAGAAACCTAACAGAAACATAGACAGATCTTAGAGCATTTATGATTGTTGAAACACATAGGAAAACTACGAGATCTGTAAGAAAAACTAACCGATTGATCAAAGGATGCATCCGAAGGGTGATCCATGAAACGGATTTGATGATGGAACGAGAGAAAGTGCGCAACCTAGGTGAGCTATATGGTTTTCTTGTGGGTTGAGACCCAATACCCCATTCACAACCCAACCCCAACCCATCCAAACTATTCTTTAAAAAATTAGTTTCTCTCTCATCCACATCCCCAACCCAACTAAATCTAATTTTTTACTCCCATCAGCAACCCAACCAAAAATCTTGAACCTTCACCAAAACCCTTTTTCCTTACATCTTGCACAATAAGAAATCATCATCCACTCCACCGTTCGATCGCCTCAACAATTAAGCAACCCACCGATCTTTTTCGCCAACATTCTCTCCAACCACACACACCCATCTGCACTAGCCCTCTGTTAACTCTGCACCCATGGCCGGAGGTGTGGTTCAGCTGCAAAATCGACCTCCACCACCGGCGTTCGGATCGTCGTCGCCGGAGACCGCGGCACCGGAAAGTCCAGCTTGATTATTACAGCTGCGGCGGAGTCTTTTCCGACGAATGTTCCTCCGGTGTTGCCTCCGACGAGGCTGCCGAGGATATGTTCCCGGAGCATGTCCCCGTTACTGTCATTGATACGTCTTCTAGGTATTGAGTGATTCTGATATCGTTGTTTAATAAAGTTTGTTAATTTATGGAAGTAAGAGGTGATTAGGTGAAGATGATGTTGATTAGGCCCAAGATCAACGACCAAACATTGGTCGGTCCATCAACCGAGTTGTAGCCAATACCTCAATTTTTGTTTTTCTTTAATTATTTTACCACCGACCGACCTAAAAAAACACTCCCGATGGGAGTAGTCTTACCGTTCATCGAAATTGTTATTTTAATTTATCTTTTTATTTATTATTTCAATTACTATAGTTTATTAAATATTATCATTTTCATTAACTCCACAAACTCTGTTAACATCTTCGTTAGATATTAAAATATTTTAGTTTTTTCAATACCATAATTATTCAATTAACACAAATTAACCAATTAATATTCAATTAAAATTAAAAAACACATGAAGCGACTAGTGAGACCGGTCACAATCTTTGATTAACTTTAACCAATTCTGTTCGATTGAAGTCTTCTGTGTGATTTCAATTAATCTTCACGTTTGTTCTAACATGTACCGTTGTTCAATTGAGATCTACTGTTGTCACATTTCGTTTGATTGAGGTATATTGTTGTCATATTTGAAAAGACGTGACGATAGCGTACATCAATCAAACAAAGCGTAACAACAGCAAACCTCAATCCCACAACAGACCTCAATCGAACAATGGTACATGTTCGAACAAAAAGTGAACATTAATTGAAATCTTACAACAGACATCAATCGAACAATCTGAGCTAGAGTTGCGAACCTTTTAAATCGAAGTGCACGGTCTCACTGTCGCTTCATTTATTTTTTAGTTTTAATTGAATATTAATTGATTAATTTGTTTTAGTTAGATAATTAGAGTGTTGAAAAGACTAAAATTTTACGGAGATCTAACGGAGTTGTTGAAGTGGATAAAAATGACAACATTTGATAAACAACGGTGACTGAAATGACAAAAAAAGGTTTTGTATTGAAATGATAAATTTAACGAAACGTCAGGGATGAAAATGACATTTTACTCTTTATTTTAAGATAAGTTTGAAAAAATTTACCCTTATTTGTATAATTTTTAATTAAATTAAAGAGAGTTATTAAATTGGATTGGTCCACTAAAGGTAAAAAAACCGATGCTTCGACCAGCACATGATCCTTTAAGGGGGACCACAAGATAAAATAACTTCTTTTTTTTTGAAAGGTGAATTTCATTCAATACCAATACCAAGTTAATTGTTGTTAGTGGGGTTCGAACCCCTGACCTCCCTGTTGAAAACCGAAACCACTACCACCACACCACTTAGGGGTGGGGCACAAGATAAAATAACTAACCCAACAAGTTTTATTTATCACTCACACGACTGTAAGGGCCACATTTACAAGTGATTTAAGAAAACTAAAATGAATCTATATATTTTTAAGGATGAAGAATGAGATGTGAGAGAGTTTAAATTAAAATATAAATTTATAGATTAATAACTTGTAGTTAAATTATAATAATAAATATATAAAAAACCCAGTGTGAGTGCTCTTAGGGCATCATTAATGGGGCGTGAGAGGCTGATGCAGCAACCTAATCACGTCTTAACATCATGTCAGTGGATGTGATAGAAGACATGATGGAGGAAACAGTGAGAGCTATAATGGTCATGATATAGTCTTGAACACACTCCACGAAAAGGTAGTCGTTTGTGTTGGGAAACAAGCAGTCTCAAGGATCCCCAACAACCCCCCCATGCTAACAATAGAGAAATATAACTGAACACAAGAATATACATGGAAACTTCAAAACCGGAGAAAAAACCACGGGCCTCCAGAGAGAAAAATCCACTATGCGACAAATTGTTACAATCACATAGACTAATCTCTCAAGCCTCCCCCCGCCCAATTACACCCACACTCTCCAAAGTGTTTAATTAAAAACTTTCTACACTTTAAGACAAGAGAACTAGAAAAGAAAGAAAGAACAAAACACTTTAAGTGTATTTTGGTTGGGGGCACATTGAAACCAAAGCCTTGGACTTCTTTTATAGACTTGGAGTCCTCCCAAGCTTTCATCCTTGCACCAATGTGGGATGGGAACATTTTCATATAGCCAAAAATTCTAACAATCTCCACCTTGGATATATGAGAAACAACCACATTAAAGTAATACCGTCTCCACCATAAAAGAGTATCGTCACTTAGAATAGACCATTCTAAGAATTTCTTCTCGGCACATGTTGAAAAACCTGCTGAAAATTTATGGTGCAACTTCCCCCCTTGGCATACCTGGAAGTTCATCAACCATCAACATCAATTTTTCACCACACATCTTGCATCTATGCCAACCCAATGCCCATGTGTAAATCCGTGAACCCGCTAACAAAATTGCATCCCCTTTCATGGTAGCGCGGGCATACCATAGGGATGACATAACCTCAAAGGAAATCATCATCGTCAACAACGACGGAGACATTGTTAGCTGACTTGGAGCTGCTAGCCGAATCTGCTCCACCTGGACAATTTCTCTTGACATGCCCAGACTGTCCACACTTCCAGCATACAGGAATCTTCTGTGAGTGCTTCTTCCCGTTTCCGCATATTAAAATTGTTCCTTCTGACGAAGTATGACCGCTACTTCCTAGTCTTTTCTCTTCAGACAATAGCTTCTCAGTAACATCCGCATACTTCAGGGTTTCTTTCCCATACATCAGAATGGGCTTCATATGCTCATAGGAAGATGTCAAAGATAATATGAGCCTTAGTGCTTTATCCTCATCTTCAACCTTCACTCCAATAGCCTCCAGTTCTGACACGATATTATTAAGAACACTTAGATGATCTGAAATTTCTGTATCTCCATCCATACGAAGGGTATGAAATTGTTCCTTGAGATACAACCGATTTGAGATGCCTTTGCCTTGATACAACTGCTCAAGCTTCTCCCACAAATCCTTTGCAGTTGATATCCCATGCACATTTGCAAGAACATTCTTTGCTAGACACAAACGAATCGCACTTGCTGCTCTCAAATCCAAATCTTCCTATTCTTCATCATTGTCTTTACTGATTCCGCTTGAATCCTCGCTTGAAACAGGGGTCGGTTTCCCCTTCAACGCCTTGTGTAACCCAGATTGAATCAACACATCCTTGACTTGAACTTGCCACAAACCAAAGTTGATTCTTCCATCATATTTCTCTACGTCGAACCTCATGGGACTGTATTTCGACATCGTATCCGTATCTTCAAAAACAATATTGTATACTAGAAAATATACACCAAGCCTATAAGCAGTTACCCAACAAAGGATTCCCAGGAAAGAGAGGTGGGTCACAATGGACACACTTAAGTACCAAGTCTTTACTAGCCAGAACCTTCTCAGGACAAATGCGTATATTCGGCTCCTGTATAATTCTATCGTATACAAAACAGTCAACCGAATCCTCGTTTCTGATGTGGAAGATCAGACTAAGCTGCAACCACAGAGCATACTACGAACCTTCTAAACCGAGACCTCCCCCAAAACCTGGAGCTCTGATACCACTTGTTGGGAAACAAGCGGTCTCAAGGATCCCCAACAACCCTCCCAATGCTAACAATAGAGAAATATAACTGAACACAAGAATATACGTGGAAACTCCAAAACCGGAGAAAAAACCACGGGCCTCCAGAGAGAAAGATCCACTATGCGACAAATTGTTACAATCACATAGACTAATCTCTCAAGCCTCCCCCCGCCCAATTACACCCACACTCTCCAAAGTGTTTAATTAAAAACTTTCTAAACTCTAAGACAAGAGAACTAGAAAAGAAAGAAAGAACCAAACACTTCAAGTGTATTTTTGGTTGGGGCACATTAAAACCAAAGCCTTGGACTTCTTTTATAGACTTGGAGTCCTTCCAAGCTTTCATCCTTGCACCAATGTAGGATGGGAACATTTTCATATAGCCAAAAATCCTAACAGTTTGGGTATTCAAATAAAAAAAACTCACCAAAACTTACGTAAACACAAACCCATGTATATTTTGACATAAATATTCTACACTTTTACTTCACTACTCTTCTATTCAATTTCATGTTCTTCTTACATAACATTTTTTAACTCAACCAATAAATCCTTCCAACAACCCATTCCATCACCAAGTGACATGATAACGTACTTGTTTGTTAAAAGACGAGGAAGTGAGGATTTTCATGCCACAACGGGTAAAGACCCCCCCAATCCTCGTACCACTGACATGATAACGTCTAAAAGGGCCAGCTCACATATGGGTCAAAGTTAATATAATTAACTTGAACCGAATCAAACCAACGTAGTTGTTTGACATGTTTGGATTAGGGATATATATAGTATTGGTTAGGATTCAAACAGACATAGGATTGGTCCACTAAAGGTAAAAAACCGATGCTTCGACCGACCAACATATGACCCTTTAAGGGGGACCACAAAATGAAATTAACTAACGCAACAAGCTTATTTCTCACTGACACGACTATAAGAGCCACATTTACAAGTGATGTAATAATATCAGTGGGGCTAGACTATTTGATAGAGATTTTGACTCTTAAAAAAACATTTTAAGTTTAAACCCAGACATAATATCGTTGAGTTTGGTGTAATTTAGGAGTAGAATAATTTACCATTCTAAAAAATTGTAATGATATCACTTATCAAAGGGTATAAATAGAGTGGGGAAATTTTCATTTCAGGTAATGTTGGATTGTCTTGCTGCTCATTCGCTTAACATTACTGATTCTTACGTCAGAGTCGGATCATAAAGATAACTCTTAGGTGGGTTCATATCTGTGACGAGACTAATAGTTTTCGATAACTGAAATTAAATAATCCATTATCCTGGTGTGACCGAGCCACCGAGGTTTGCTGATCTCCAGTGAGTCCCTTAGTTCAACATTAATAAAGTTCTTAGTCGGTGTTGAATATTTTGAGTCGATGACTTCATGTGTTCAAAATTTACGTTGGTATTTTTTTCAAACCGCTAATATATTATAAGATTAACAATGCAACTGCTCGTTTGAGGTTTGATGCTCTCTAGCCTCTATTCGTCCAAAAACATCCTTCGCTCTAAGCTTATATAATGGCTTAAGATCTCTAATGTGTTAACTGTTATATGGATGAATAAATATTCTTTGTAACAATGAAATGTAGAGGTGATAAAATAGGTGGTTCGGATTTGATTGGTTGTTGGGTCAATATAGGTATGAGTCAGGATAAGTTTAGATTAGAATGGGCTGATTAAAAGAAGGGGTCATGAACTCATGATAGATATGGGTTAGATGGGTTTGAGTCCGAATGAGTTTAACTCAGGATGTATCGTTTAGAAATTTATTATCTAAAACATCCTTTAATATCAAATTCAACTACCATTTTTAAACTAGATTTATTTCTTTCTTTTTCTTTTGCCACAATAAGATAAAATTGTATCAATTTTTACCCGGACGGAAATAGAAACAAATTCTTCTTCTTCAATTTTTTCATAGGTTCAATGACTGAAATAAAAAAATGAATTCAGTTACTTCTTACAAGTTACTTATTTTTTTAAAAATTTCTAAGTCGATTTGAAGGATTGAAGCCAAAAATAGATGAGATCAACAGTATAACTAATTCGATAGAGGGGTGAATGAATGCTTACAAGTGTTGAAAAATTTATATGCAACTCAAGAAGTCAAAGAATGCGATTAGTAGGTTCATTCGTTCAAGAAGAGATCGGAGATATAAATCATTGGCAGTTCATAGAGAAACGAGTGGGTTTGAGGCTTTCAATTTTTCGCTATGGTGTTCAGTAGGGGTTGATGAGGAATCGTTATTTTTATAGGAATTGTTATTTTTATAGGAAACCCATCTTAACTCGTTGACCGTTGACTAATTCAAATCTTCCCATCTTGACCCCCTAAAAATACATGTTAACTATACATCCCGTAATTTTATTTCCTCGGCCCAAATCAACCCAAATCCAACCACTGGGTCAAGATTGCCAAAATATAATTAAATGTAATCAATTTCATATTTTTCAGTTCCTTTACGTCTTTATTCATCGTCTCTATAATTCAAACCAAAAAAAATTAAATAAACTTTACGGATTTTTTTACTTTACCGTCGACCTCAATCACCTTCAAGATTTACTCCTATATCTAAAGTTTTATCCACTATGAGATCTTAACCTCAATTATAAGAGAAAATACATGTTTTATATACATCTTAACACCACTAGATACAACTCCTTACAGTTGTATTATTTCTTTCTGTGGAAAAAAGTTACAAAACTAACGTTAGATTAAAGAGTGTAACAATCGGATTAAATTAACATGAAATAAGATATAGTTTAAATTAAGAGAATCTACTAGTCACCTTTATATATGAAATGACGACAAGGTGCCCTTTTCAATTTTCATAATCATAAGAAGATATTATTATATTAAGATGTAGGTTTAGTTTAAAAATATGGTTTATAATTATACTCTATCTTAGATAGTAATATCAATGGTGGGCTTAACTACGGCCTACAGTGATCGGGGGTTGGTTGCAACCCGCGTTGCGTAGTGTACAACCACTAATGCATAGTTTTGATTGTTTTTTTTTTATTTTATCCATTTTAATTTTAGATTATATACAATTATTTTTAAGATGTTTAACAAAGAGGGTACCCAGGTGCGTTTACTGGCCTCGCCCACCGGTGGTTTTTTCACTCTTATCTCTTTGTGTTTTAATTTTTTTTCCTGTTAATATTTACTAGTGGGTGAAACCTGCGCGTGCGGCGTGTGTATAAATATTATTAGTACTTCTCTTTAGCTAACCCTCTCTTATTGTGCTAACTCTCATTTTGCTTTTTTATTTGATTAATGTGGGATATGAAATATATCTATATTAATTAAGGGATGAGCAAATTTATAAATAACAAGTTGTTTATGCATAATCACTTATACCAAATGTAACAAAATTGTTTTGAAGTATCTTAAAAATGGATTAAAATTACAATATTGTCCAAAAAATTATATTATATAGTAGTATAGATATAGATAGATTAAGATAACCTTAAGTATAATAGTGATACTTTAAATTTAATTAGAAAATGATGGTGTACAAATATTTAAAGCTTAAAAGGGGGTATAATAGAAATAAATCTTATAACATTACATATTAAAGATTACAACTCTTCATATGTCATCTTAAAAATGATATAAAATTACAAATCTAACCATGGTTTCTCTATTATATAGTAGTATAGATATATATATTTTAACTTTTTATTAAATTTTCTAAATTTCAGTCACGTATTATCCGTGTCAGCTAGGTTTTTTTTCTTTAATTTCTTTTAACATTCTAAACAAATAAGTGATTTTATATTTTCTCATGGTTTATTAAATGTGAAATTTTGGTTTAATTTATTATACTATCAATGTCTATTACAAACACATTAACATCTTTATAACTTTCGAGAAAATTTTATGAGATTCACACGCTAAAAACCTAGATGACTTTCACAAATGGATAGATCATCGTTGAAAGGAGCCTGGTCGACAAGCCATCGATCCATTGAAAAACAAGGTTTGGGTAATTTATTTACTTATCACTGATGAAATTTACCGACGGATTATCAACAAGAAGTATCACTGATCGATTACCGACAGCTATGTTGGCATCACATAGAGCTGTGCTTGTTGACATATTACCAAAAGACTTCTTTACCAATGAATGTAATTCGTATGTAATTACCAACCATGTAGGTGACATCTTCTTCTCTCTGTTTTTTTTTTTCTGAACGACATGGGATAATTTTTCTAACAGGGCATGAAAGTGTACTTTTAATTATCCTATATATTAGAATTAGTCCCATGGACTTTTTTAATAACAAAACTAAAAAGATAATATAAACTAATTAAAAATTAGTTTAAAATGTAATGTACCTAAACAATAATTTAATCCAGATACCAATCAAAACTAGATTTAGTTCAAATTTGATATGAGAGAAGTGAATATTATTAGAACTAGCTATAGTAACCCGTGTGTTTCACGGTTGAATAAATAAAAATTAATATAATAAAATTTATTAATTATAAAATAATATTTTAAGATATAATATCATTGAAATTATATATTAGAAATGACTGTAAGTTATAAAATAGTCATATCAACTTTTTAAAACTTTTATTTTTTTTCAAAAAAAAATAAACGTTTTGTTCTAAAACAAACCGTATAAAAATGTCATTTTAAAAATTTTCTTATTATAACCCTTAAATTAATTATTTTTGGTTTTAAAAAAATAAATTTTTAAAAATACCAATTTTAAATATTTCGTATTTTTAAAAAAGTCTTATGCTTTAAATAAATTTATTATTTTATAAAAAATTGTTTATTTAGAAATAATATTAATAAATAGATCTTTTTATTAATTTATTAAATCTAAAAAAAGTTTTAAATAGTATTATTAGTAATTAAGGTAATATTTAATAGGAGAGAGAGGCGGGAAAATTTTAGTGAGAATGATTGTGGTGTTGACACGTGTCATCTTAGATACCCTTTTATTAGAGTAGAAAGATCAGAACTAGAATGTCGCGGTTTATTGTTTGTTTGGCTTTAAATATTTGTTTTTGTCTTCTTTAGGCGTCGGGGACAAAGGAATATATATTTGTGGTACTTGTGCAAAGTATTTGTGTCATCCTTCTAACCAACTCTATTAGTTTCCTTAAATAATTTTTTTTTGAAAATGAGTTTCCTTAAATAAATAATATTCAATTTCGAGTAATATTATGTGGTACGTATTTTATTCTTAAATTATTTTTGTTTACATTAAGAAGTGTGAAAAGTATTGGTCACATAAAAACAATTTGCTACAAAGACATTTCACCGACACCGCAATTGTTGGTTAACATGATCTGACAGTATAATTATATGAAAAGTTTACATCTATATAATAAATTTATTGTCTTATAAAGTCAGGGTCGGCTTAACGTTTTTTAAGGGCTCAATCGAACTAAAAAATAAGGCCATTTTGAAAAATGCAATATAAACAAAAGCAACTAATCAAAATTTTTTCAACAAAAGCAATAAATCAAAGAAAATTTATATGTTAACTTAAGTCTTGATAGTTAATTTCTTCAAAACAAAAAAAAAGGCTAGACGAAGTCGATCAAATCAATCGGAGAAAAATGGACTTAGGAATGGTCGTTTGCTTTGTGAATTGTGTAACTGTGTTTCTTATATAACCTATTAAATCATCAAAATTTTTATCGAGACTCAACTATCAAGTGTTATTAGCGCTTTAAATTTCATTTCATTGAGTTATATAATACTAAAACCCACTATAATATTTTTTATAAATGGGCCCCTTATTTTAAGGAAACCCAAGCTTAATGCGTCACAACTTACATTATAGAGTCGGTCATGTATAAAAATATACCTATAACTTTCTATATTGGTTTCCATCTCTTGAAAAGTACTTATTGAATTAATGTTGAGTAATATTATCCATTGTTAATAGACTATCAACATCGAATTACGACAATCATTTTATAAGTTTCATTAATTACATTCAAGTTTTCAAATCTTTATTTTCTTTCGTAGCGATTGTTAAGTATTGGTGTCATAACATGAAAATATGTTACTACTCCAACATCAAATATATAACAACGAAAAAACTTATCGGTGTCTCATGACATTGATCGTTAACGAGTGGAACCTTTGCTATAAAATGTTATATTAAACATACTCTTAAAAACTCACTAGATGTTTCAAACTTATATATAGTTGTGTATGAGCCAAGTATACTCATGAATTATAATTAGAGGAAGTGTGTGGAATGTAGATGAGGGTTAGTTAATAATTTCTTTTACTAAGATGGATTAAAGATAAAAGCCATATCCCATTAAATAAATATTTCAATTTAATAATAAGTGATACTCTGTCTGATTATCAAACTCATGGTTTTTGACTCTAAGATCTATGGGGTCGGTTGATCATGTGCATGAGGGTTGAATTGTCTTTAAAAATTCACTCATAAGACATGATTAGTTGAAACTATGTATAATAAATAAATATATAACTAATAATAGTGATAGCTTTTAAATGATAAATATTCATACGCTTTGAATAAATGTTAATTAAGTACTTATACGCCATTTCTATTTTTCCTTCTTGAGATCTTAATTAATAATAAATTTGGGATATCTTGGTTGAGTGGAGAAGAATATGATCAATAATTATATTATTTAAAATTTTAAAATACACGATATCTTCAGTCTCCCCTCTAACAATTCCAATCTTAAAAATCTCATTAATGCTACAAAATGGGTAAGGTTCAACTTTTTCTATTTCTCGTGATGTTTTTCATTTGAAAGTATTATATAATATATTCCACTCAAAATACCTAAAAAAGCTCTTTTACAACTTTATAAATTAAAATACCGTATCTGCATATCACTTTATAAACTCTTTTGTGTACAAATTCTACATAGATAAATGACAATAATGTATAATTATATGAATAATATAGTATATCACTTTATA
Organism: Flaveria linearis; assembly: GCA_024085815.1. Lineage (NCBI taxonomy): Eukaryota > Viridiplantae > Streptophyta > Magnoliopsida > Asterales > Asteraceae > Flaveria > Flaveria linearis. The sequence goes on from CM044011.1 coordinate 7,889,463, forward strand.
ATTTCTGTGTACTAATTTAACATAGATAAAGGACAATAATGTATAAATCTGAGTTTTGTCTTTATATAACGAAACTCAACTTTTTTAACATCATAACTTTACATCTTGAGGGTGCTTAAAACGTTTTTTAATTATAATGTAATATGTTTATATGATTTCCATAGCTAGCTTTAAAATTAAGTTTATATCAGCTTTTATTAAAAATAAATATTTCAAGGGACTCCCACTCTTTAGAGTTTAGAGTACCAACCTTGCAAGATTATTCAAATCCCATTATACTTTTAATTAGTGCTATGTTCTTGTGTGGGCAAGAAAAATAATTTACTTTATTAACAAGTCACATATCTCAAAAAAACTTTATACTTTTAATTAGTGCTAAAGGTAGACTTGTGTTGCAATCAATCAACTTAGTTCTTCATAATAAATTTATTCTTCACATTTCTTGGCTCGCTTTCAAACTAACCATCTATACCGTGGTTGTTGCTACCAAAACATAATTGCTGCTATCGAAACCGATGTCTATGATCAATACAATGATCATAAACACATCAAAAATTTACTTAGATTTAGTTGACTCTCATGTTAGTTACGACACTTGCCAAATTTTACTTAGGTAACGTCAAACTCTCATTGTAAGTGACGACACTTGCCATGACTCGAGTTGTGCCCATAGACATGAGACCAACGGAGCACATTAGGGTTGGTATGAAACTACATAAGAAAGTCTTTCATCAGAAAGGACAAAACATAAAGGGCTAATCATGGATATAAATCATGTATACTTTACCAAACATCTACTCAAACTCCCTATGTTGTTATTACCTTTTTGACCTTTTGAATGGTTCCTTCATAAGACATCTTCCTACAAATTCTTAATGAATTGACAGCCGCTATTTGTCTTGAGTTGAAAATTATAAGTGAAAGAGTTATGATAATGCCCTACACTTTCTACAAATGACCCACATGCCCCTGTACTTCTGTCAATTGCATCATTATTGGGTGTGCTACACCACATCATAAATCAACAAATCATGTAAATAGTAAATACACCCTGTGGTGTTATAGAATAATAAAGAATTAAAGACAAAACTTGTTAAACCCTGATCTCATCCGGGTGGGGTTGGGTCGGACCGGGTCGATAACGTGTTAAACCCGGATCTCGTCCGGGTCGGGTTGGGTCGGACGGGTCGAACTAGGGGTAACACATCACCACTGAAGCTGAGTTCTGATGATGAAGTTGAGAGTGTGATCATTTCATTCAAGTCAGACACACTATCTTGCAAATTCAATAGCAAATCTGAAGTGCTAAAGCTCAATGAGGGCTTAGCCGTTGGCACCACGGGCGGCTCAGCCTCGCCCGCAAGCATTTGAACCACGTTCCGCATCGTGGGTCGAACCGTTGGGTCCGGGTGGGAGCATATCAACCCAACCAACAACACTTTCATCATGTCAGCCTCCTCAAACTCACCACACAACCGCCCATCTGCAGCGGCTAGTAACCGCCCTTCACGGTGCAAGCCCCAAGCCCAATCAACCAAACTACTCCTCTGCCCATTGACCCCAACCCCAATGGCTTCCCTCTCAATGGGTCTCCGGCCACTAGCCACTTCTAACACGACAGCACCGAAGCTGTAAACATCCGTTTTCTCACTGGCTCGACCCGTTAACAAGTACTCGGGGGCCAAGTAGCCCATGGTCCCAGCTGCCACAGTCGGGTCAGGCGATCGGTTTGCTCGATCTCACGAGCTAAACCGAAATCACCCAACTTGGCATTGAACCCTTCATCTAACATAATGTTACTAGCCTTAACATCCCTATGAATCACTTGATTCTCGCATTCGTGATGCAAATACGCTAAAGCCGACGCGACACCCATCAAAATGTTCTTCCTATGACCCCATTGCAATGTGATTCTTGACTCAAAAAGTGCTTTATCAAGTGACCCATTTGGCATCAACTCATACACAAGCATAATTTCACCTTTCTCATGACACCAACCCTGTAATCGCAACAGATTCCGATGCCGAAGTGAACCGATGATCGATAACTCCGATAAAAACTCTGTTTTCCCCTGATCACCACTTTGGCTACACCTCTTTACAGCCACAACATCCCCTGTCTCCAACAATATCCCTTTGTAAACAGTCCCAAACGCTCCATGCCGATTACACGGGTCGGGTCGAAGCAATTGGTCGCTAATTTGAGCTCTTTGTATGAGAATTCTTTAGGGTTTTTAAAGATCTCACCAACAAAAAGCTCAGATTTTTTCGACTGTTTGAATCTTTTAGTGTAAACCCATATGAGCAAGATCGTGCATAATGCTAAAAAGAAAGCTCCGGCGGTGACAACTCCGGCCACCGCACCGGCACCTTGCTTACATAACTCGTTATGGCATTTGCTCTGTTTTTGTGTCGTATGTGTGGTTTGTGTGGTTGACGTCGCCGGAGCCATCGACGGCGGTGTTGTGTTGACGGTGTTCGCGGCGGGGTTGACGACGGTGGTGGCTGACGACGGTGGCGGTGGCGGTGGCGGTGGTGAGTTGGGACCGAGTTTTGCCTCCGAGTCATCGAAAGATGAACTGAAACTCCACCACTCAACCGAGTGGACCTCCGTGCTCCCCTGAGTTGACCGGCGAACCCAACAAACATAAACTCGTTCAAGTACTGATTGAGATCTGTTGTTGATGAAATAACAGGTGATTTGGGTTTTGTGTTCGAGTACGAGATTGAAACGTTGAGTTGCTGAGTTGACCCGGAGTAGTCCACCCACGAGTTAACCAGGTTACCACTGCGTAAATCAACGTTGACGAGGTCCAAATCGGCGACTTGAGTCGACACCATTGAGTCAAGATCCAAACCCACATGATTCCCATTAACATCTTTAAACTCAAAGTCCATCAACGTATCGAATTCAACGGCAACGGCGCCGGAGGGGATCCCCAAAAACCCACCGGCGTCACCTACGGCTTCATCGTCCGGCGAAATTACAAAAGCCAACCCACCACCGATCGAATCAGGGTTCAAATTGTTAACTTTAAACGAGAAATACGTGGTGAAGCTCGCCGGATTCGGGTTCTCAGGTCGCCGGAATCTGATCGGAGTATTGAACAAAACCCTACCGGCGCCGGAGTTCGGAACAGGGAGATCTCGTGTGAGACGTACACTGTTGTTGAACATGTGGGCATCGCCTAAGAACTTCAAGCTGGTGAGTGTGAGCGTCTGGAAGTCGAAAGAAGTAGCTCCGGCGGTGGCTCCGGCGGTGGTGGGATTGCCGGAAAAACAGAGGAGAAACAGGGTGATTGTGGTGGAAATCGATGGATGCATGATATGGGTGTTAGATCTGATGAAGACCCATGAAGGAATAATGATACTGATGGTGAATTGATTGAAGAAATGAGGTGATTGCAGGTGAATTTGGGGGTGGAGAGAGATTTGCATGGGGAAGAAGAAGGAGGTGTGAGTTGTGAGTGATGGAGATAGAATCCTATGGGAGACAAGTGGGTGGTTTGGAGGACACGTGGCAATGTGATGGTGATGGTGATGCTATGGTCATGTTATGATGTAAAGATCACTTTCAAGTTTCATCCGCATAATATTCTCTTCCTTGGTGAATATGTTACTGTTAAAAGTAGTAAAAAAGTAAAGTTGTAATTTGTAATTAGTGTTGGGTTGGTAGGAATGATGTAATATAAAGTAATTTAAAATTATGATGAGTTTATCGTTAAGAAAATGTTTACACGTTAAAAGTATTTAGATATTTATATGTGTTAAAAACGTTAATCATAACCTAAGTATATTTAAAAGTGTGTGAGACCTTGATTATATGGTTTGTTTGATTCTATTCGTTAAATATATACAAATTTAGTGACCCAAGAATTTTATAATTCGTAATAAAAGTTGGACGATTGCATAACTATAATCTGGGGCGTGTGAGATATTCATATAAATATAACATTAATTTTTTTCCGAGGGTGGGGGTGTTGCATCCCATCTTTCTACTTGGATCCACTCGTTGACGTAGAGTGGTTAAATTGTAAATATATTAGTCGGGCTGTGGATGGTAACAAATGAGTTTAAACATGATTTGATTTGTTTAATTTTATAAGTTGATTTGTTTTCTTAAATGAGTCAAAAGAATGTTTTATTGTTTTCATTGTAAGTTTACATGTCATAGATGTATACATATTTTTTTAACATCAATCTATCATTGTCGACTTTGAACCTCGTATAGTTGCATTATTTTACACATTAATAGCATATCATCCATCAAAGATGCATACATTCATCAATACCCGCTCATGTGGATGAAATTTCACCAATTACCCACCTTATTTATTCACATTATATCTCAATCATTGTCATTATTTCTTATTTATGTTACAAATAAATACATTAGAGATTTAGAATGTAATGATAAGTAACAACACAGATTCCTGTATTACAATATTATGACACTGCTAAATTTCACAAAAAATTAATAAATATTCTAAATCTGAATTGACAAACTTAATGGGATGTATTTAAGTCGCCCTTAAGTTGATGTAAGAAATAGAATAAGAGATTTAGTAGACATAACATGAAGAAATAGTAAGGGTCACTTGGGGTTATGAGACACCTGTAAAATAGAAAGTTGTGAGATTGAGGGAGAGAAAAGAGATGTTTTTCATAACAAAAAGAGTCACCCGTAAAAAAAATTACTCACTCAAACAGACAATCATTTATTATTAAAGATGGTCTTATTAATATCACTCCAACATGGTGAAATGTTAGTTAAATTAATTAGATTAAATGAGTGCTTAAAGAAATAAGTAGGCTTATCGTGATAAAGAAAAATGTGAGAATATACATGCATACATATAGGTGGGTTGGCGAGTTTGGAATGATGACTTCAACAAATGAAATTTGGATTCAAATGATATACTTATTTGCATCAAATACTTCAGAAATAATAGCAATCTAGACATATTTATGATTTTATAACTTGACTACGACACATAACTTATTATCTAAATGTTATGGACCGACACCATTGCAAGGTATGGGACTCGTCCCACATCGGTTATATGGGCAATTGATGTGGGATTTATAGGCCAAATGGGTTCACTCACCCATCAGACTAGTTTTTTTGGTTGAGTTCTTATGTTTGGTTTGTAACACTAAACTATCAAAGTAGATTGTAAATGAGTTGACGGGTTTTAGATATATTAAACTGCTGATGGATCGTACATGTTGTATTTTTAAAATTATATATATATATAATTTTAAACGGGTTTGTTTAACTGTAATATGTACCAAACACAATGCATTTAAATAATTCAAACATTACTAGAAGTTCAATCTAGAACTCACAACTTATGGAAGAAGGCGTATCCCTTATGGAGTATACAACATACATGCATAAAGTTGGCGTATGTAAGCATACTACCTTTAGTAAACCGATGTATTACAAAGATTGAATAAATTAAATATTAAATATAAGTAAAATTTATTAAATATAAAACGATGTTATAATTTTTTTTTAAAGTTTGATTTTTTTTTAAAATTTGTTATTTTATAAAATTTGTTTTTTTAGAAATAAATTAATAAAAATATTTTTTTCTTAATTTATTAAAGAATTATATTAATCTAAAAGAGTTAAAATAATATTATTAGTAATTAAGGTAATTTATTTAATATGAGAGAGAAGCGACAAAATTTTGATAGAAAGAAATGTGATGTTATTACGTGTCGTCCTTAGTTACTCTTTTATTTGAGAAGAAAGATACGTGACTTAGTTATTAGTATATAAATGTTAAAAACGAACATATGTGATCATATACAATTTCTTATGCGGTCGTATAAGCATTATCCTTTAAAAAATTAAAACCAATCAATTCATTTTATGATAGAAGTAATTTAGCCAACTAGTAAAAACTAAATCTAAGACTACCTAACCATATGCACTGTGCAGGAATAAGAGTGGCTAAAGATGAAGAAAAAACACGGATCAGTGACATATTGCTGAAATGAGTCACGTGACGCACAGCTTCTGAGATTATAGATTTTATCCAAGGACTATTTTGTAATCTCTTGATGATTTTAGTAAGAAACTAGTTTTTAATTTATCAGTGTTTGATTAACCTAAAAGTCATCTTTTAATATTTTATGAAATCTTTTAATAGGTAAATTAAAAAAAAACATATTAAATGATTCAGATACTATATCTTATTCAGTTAGACTTTTTAATGATCCTACTCAAGGTTACCAAACAGTCTCTAATAGAACCATATATATCATTTTTAATTTGGGCTATATAAAAAAAACGAGTACGTTCAGACTAATTACCGACATGTGACACCCCTGCCCCACAAAACACCAAGAGGCAATGCGACTCATGGGTTTGCCTAGAGATAATGCGTAGGTTCGAAACATGATATTTGTCCCAACGCCCTTATGTTACAAACCCTAATGTCACGACCCGCCCAAAATGAAATCACATTAATTGGATTCCGGAAGTTTCCGGACATATAAAAATGCACTTAGAGCTGCCCGGAAGTCTCCGGAACAGCCCACACGACTCCAGAACAATGTAGCAACGTTTGAGCACTCGGGAGCAGCCCTAAAATGACCAAGAAAGGCCTAGAAGTATCAAGCCCTAGAGCTGCCAAGAGGGCTCTAGAAAAGCCTTGAAAGATCCATAGAAATATCATAGATATTTGTTATAGAAATATCTAGATATTACCTTGTAAATATCTAAGATACTTAGTTGTTAGAAGTCTCTAGATCATGAATGATCTAGATACAATAGACAAGTATAAATAGGTGGTGTTAGGGCCATTTGTACTCACCCAAAAACACCTACAAGTCTTGTGTAATACTTGTAAAACACTCTTGTATCATCCTTGTAAGCAATACAAAGTTGGTTTGTATTACTCGCTTGCAAACGCTTCCGCATTGTTACTTATTTCGTTTGGGTCACAAAGGCTGAACTTAGATCAAATCTAAGTGCCGCACGAGAGTTGAAGAAATCACTCCGTGACAAGTGGTATCAGAGCCAGGTCGGTTCATTCGGGAATGGCAACCGAAACAACCAAACTCGTAACCATGGAAGAGAAACGAGGACAAGATGAATCCTAAAAGGGATCAAAGAAGGATCGAGGTACTTCCAAGGATCGTACCTTGGAAAAACGAGTCGGTGACATGGAGACAGGTCTTGTTGATATAGAAACTCAAGTAGACTTGTGTTTCCAAAGATTGGATGCTTTGGAGGAAGATTTCAGTGAGCTCCGGGAAGGACTCAAGGCTGCTATGGAGCTACTTCGAGATGAAGTAAAGCTGATGATCAAAGATGCAATCAAAGATGTTACTACCAAGCTACAAAAAGACATGGATGAGCTATCAAGCGACATGCATCGAAGTCTAATGGGCTTGGAAACTAAAATTGTTGATTGCAACAAAGGCATAATCACGACTGGAGGAAATGTCGTGAACTTTACTCCAAGAATTGAAATTCCCAAACCATCACCGTTCATGGGCAAACGGGAAGCTCGGGCGGTTGATTACTTTATTTGGGAAATAGAGCAGTACCTTGGAGGGGTACAAATCTTGGATGACGCCACCAAGATCAAGACAGCCACTATGTATCTCAAGGATACATCTACACTATGGTGGAGACGTCAAAGCATGGATATTGAACGAGGTACGTGTACAATCAAAACTTGGGCTGAATTTGTTCAAGAGCTCAAAAGACAATTTTATCCGGTAAACGCTGAGCATGAAGCCAGAAGTCGACTTCGTAAGCTCAAGCAAACCGGTACTATCAAGGAGTATGTTAAAGAGTTTACAACATTTGTCCTTGAGATCCCGGATTTATCGGATAAAGACTCCCTTTTCTTCTTTCTCGATGGATTACAATCATGGGCCAAGATCGAATTGGAAAGACGAAGCGTTCAAGATCTAGCTTCAGCCATTGCAATAGCTGAAAGCTTGATCGATCATAAAGAAAAACGACCATACAAGCCCATGAATGAAGAAAGTGATGACGAGAAAGGAGGGGGAGCTAAGCACAATCATGATCGGAAGGTGGATCCAAGGAGACCACCCCGATACGACAATGAAAAGCGTCCTCCAAAATTCTGTTTTATATGCGATGGACCGTATAACGCTCGGGACTGCCCGAAGAAACAAAGTCTGCAAGCCATGGTGGCTAGAAATGATGATGCATCCCACGAAGACAAGGAGGTTCGTCTCGGGGCAATGCAACTACAAGTATTGAATGCTTTAACGGCACATGAGGGGAAGCCGTTAAAAATGGTTAAGTCCTGCCCGACGGAGCACAAGGGCAACATCACGAGCGCGGAGGCAAAAGGACTTCGGTTTGTGAACTTGGAAATAAATGAACAACTTGCAAAGGCACTGATCGACACAGGAGCAAGTCACAACTTTATGACGCGAGAAGAGGCTAAAAGACTCGGCCTAAGGATATCCACACGAGATGGATTTATCAGAGATGCCAATGGGAACACTAAAGCAATCGAGGGAATGTCATGGTCTGTCAAGACAAAGATCGGGACATGGCAAGGTAAACTTGACTTCTCGATAGCACCATTGGACAACTACAAGATCGTGCTCGGGATGGACTTTTTCCGAAAAGCAAAAGCCGTTCCAGCAACATTCCTAAACACTTTGTACATCATCAAAGGCGATCAAGTACACACTGCCGTGATGGAATCAAGTCATCAAGGCAAAACACTATCCGTCTTACGACTCACGAGAACAAGCCGGAGGTCGTGCAAGAAACACGACGAGGACGTCGTGGGTTTAGGTGGGGAGAATGTCACGACCCGCCCAAAATGAAATCGCATTACTTGGATTCCGGAAGTTTCCGGACATATAAAAATGCACTTAGAGCTGCCCGGAAGTCTCCAGAACAGCCCACACGACTCCGGAACAATGTAGCAACGTTTGAGCACTCGGGAGCAGCCCTAAAATGGCCAAGAAAGGCCTAGAAGTATCAAGCCCTAGAGCTGCCAAGAGGGCTCTAGAAAAGCCTTGAAAGATCCATAGAAATGTCATAGATATTTGTTATAGAAATATCTAGATATTACCTTATAAATATCTAAGATACTTAGTTGTTAGAAGTCTCTAGATCATGAATGATCTAGATACAATAGACAAGTGTAAATAGGTGGTGTTAAGGCCATTTGTACTCACCCAAAACACCTAAAAGTCTTGTGTAATACTTGTAAAACACTCTTGTATCATCCTTGTAAGCAATACAAAGTTGGTTTGTATTACTCGCTTGCAAACGCTTCCGCATTGTTACTTATATCGTTTGGGTCACAAAGGCTGAACTTAGATCAAATCTAAGTGCCGCACGAGAGTTGAAGAAATCACTCCGTGACACTAAGCTAGGCTCCCGATCCTCGCCTTTCACTAAGCATCCAATGTGTTTACCTGGGTGAGGATCAAACCCAGATCTCCTTTGAAGAATCCCATCAGATCACCAAGCCACATTTAAGTGGTTATTTGGGCTATATTAGTTCATGTTAATTTTATTTGAAATCGCGGTGTCAAATACTACCCATTCAGGTCATCAAACTGAGCCTTACAAATTTCCTACCACATAAACACCCTCTCTCCTTGCAGCAGCAAATAGGTTCACAAACTACTTGTGGAAAACTGTAACAATGTTTAACATAGGCTCCTTGGCTTAAACGGGCTTCATTGACATTATTTTTGTTTCGAATCCCTTATAAAAGAAAGCTACACTTTTTTACGATTAACATTTTCTGTTTTATTTTGATATTATAGTTTATAAGCTTTCCCTATATCATTTGTGCGTTACAACATCAGTTATTATTTGCAAATAACTAGTATTTGTATTGTTAAAGTTTTCAGTTATTTGAATAGACATACTTCACCAGAAAAGATACCTTTTAAACCAACATAGTACGTACCAAAAAGAAATAACTAAATTGGAAATGTTACAAACAGACAGAGAACCAAAATTTCTACGACAAACGTTGCCGAAACCAATAAACAAGAAAGCTGTTCCTGGATGCCAGCAAACAAACTTATAGTTCTTTCGTCGTTTCCTTAAAACACGATCATGTAACGAGTTCTGGATAATATAGTGCAAAGGGTTAAACCGCAGGGGTGCCTTTCTTCTTCTTAGCTTCTCTCAAAGCTCGTCTTTTCTCTTCCCTGCATAACACCATTGTTTCGATATGGGTCAATGTAGGTTTACTTTTCGTTTATGGCCTACCCCGGCCCGTTTTGAGATATTTTAAAGTTTACCCGACCCGAAACGTTTTGAGATGTCTTAAAATTTACCCAACCCAACCCGTTTTGAGATATCTTAAACTTCACACAACCCTATCATTATGCCACCTATACATTGAACATTTTGATGGCAACAAGAAATGGTACCAACCTGGCTTTTGAGATCTCTTCTCTGGGAGGAGGTTTGTATTTCTGCCTCTTCTGGCCGCTAGCTTGAGGTTTTTCTTCTTTCTTTCTCATAAGAGATGGATTATTATTATTATTATTGTTATTATTATCTTTTCGTGAGCTTTTATTCTGCTCTTTTTTGGAGGGGATGTTACTTTGACGCGGAGGGATAGCAACAGTGCTAGGTTCAATCTCAGAACCACCATCTTCTATTACTTGTGCCACCGCTGCTGCTGTGGTTGCTGGCGCTGCCTTTGCATTGCTCATTTTCTTCAACTGAAATATGAAATGGAAAGTGAACTTCCCCGCTGGATGTTATAAACACTCAACACAAACAAAAAATACACCTCACCTCCTTTACTTGCTACAATTTTGCTAATAGTCGTTTAATTAGTTGATTCTAGATGTGTTTCATCACTAAAACCTCCTAATACTTTTTAATAGAATATGAAAAAAATTGAAGTAAAATGTATGTGTGCCTGTGTGTGGAAGACATGGTGATAATATTTGACACACCAAGTCACTAACTAATTCACTAGCAAATTCTGCTTGAAGGGGACAAGGATTAAGGATACCTTAGCCACAAAAAAGCCATCCATGTTATGGACATGAGGATAGAAACGTCTTGTCTTTTCCAGTGAAGGATGAAATCGGCGTTCCCTAAAGCGAACAAACCTGCATACAAAAACAAAAGATTCTTTCTATAATACATTCATAGTAGTTTTTAACTACAAAAAAAAAATCACACAAGTACCCTGGGCGACCAAAGTCTAATCCGCATGGCACAAGTTTCACATCCCTTTTCTTGAGCGCATAGTCTATAACATCTTCATTCTGCAACAGCACCCAATTAAAAATATAAAAGATAAGAAGAAGAATAATAAAATTAAATCATGATAAAAACAATAATTAGCGGTCAACAAATCGGGCAGAGAATTGATGTGTGTGAATATACAAGCATCATATACCTCAATAACCATCATAGAGCAGGTGGAGTAAACCACATAACCCCTGATTTGGAGTTTGCATCCACCATGTCAATTGCTGCAATAATCAGTTCCTGCAAATCAAGAAATCCAAAATGGAGCCTTATTATACTAGAGCCACTCTAAAAAACTTACATCCCAAATAGATCAAACACGAATGCAATATCAATTAGTCAAAACAGCAAGTTCCTTTCACTAATCTAATACATCTTCCAAATTTGATAGATAGAAAAAAGCGGATACCTTTTGTAGACGTGAACAGTTCTGTACATCAACAACACTTTTTGAAGTTTTCACAGACTCGTCTTTAGATATAACCTGCAAAATTAAAATTATTCTTATCCAAATGAAAAGCAAGGACCAGGCACAAGGAGCATCAAACAAACATTCTAAATCTTACCCCGGTACCACTGCAAGGGGCATCCAACAAAACCCTATCTGATGTGTTGTGTCCCAAAACCTTGGGCAGCTAAAGTTAAAAATAAAGGAGAAAAAGGGTAAATCAGAAATGATCCACAGTCACCAAAGAGAAGAGAAAACAAAGATTCCAACAAAAAGCCAATTCAGAAACAAACAGATTAAGATATAAAACAAGTCAGAAAAACTAACCTCTCTTCCATCATAGCTGCATACTACAGTGTTTGTAACACCCAATCTCTGTAAATTTGATGTTAGTTTGCTAAGCCTCTGCTCTTTCATCTCATTAGCATAAATAATACCTAATAATAATCACATTTGCATTATGAGTCAAAATAAAGACAGATGCTTAGTTTGATGAAACTTACATACAACAAGTATATCAAATAGACATAAGAGTGATCCAAATCCAGAACTACTCTTAAATAAAGAAGGTGCATCTACATTAGATTATTATGAGTCTCTTCGATAATTAAGGTTGTTACTTGCTAATGTTGCACAAAAAATGAAAAGAAAAAAAAAACAAACGTGTCTACCTACAAAAAAATATCTAAAGCACATGTAAACTCAAAGAGCAAAAGAGTTAAATAGTTTTGCCATGAAATAACTCTGCAATTAAATCTGGTCCATACTCCATATCACTATAGAATATGCAGCTCAATGCCTAAAATTCAGTAGATAATATAAAGAGCATACCAGTGTTTTTCATCAGAGCTGCAATGTAAGTTGTTTTACCACCAGGTGAGGCCCTACAAGTGAAATTTTTTTAATTAAAAAATGCAAAATTGTATATGGGTTATAAACTGAAAGTACAGTCTAATACTAGAATGAGTTACGAGAGTATGCATAAGCTATTTAGCTATGCTCAACAAAATATGATTCCACCAGGTCTCCTTCAGATAAGAGTAAGCTTGAACGAGCCAAAATGAAAACAGAAAAGAGTGTCTGAAATGCTTTTAGATTGTAATTCGTTTCCTGGGATGTAAGTTTAATGTTGTAGATATCAAGTACTTTAAAATAGAAAGGAAGCAATTGGATACAGAGATAATAGATACTTACGCCATGTCAACAATGCGTTCCTTCTCCTGAGGAGCAAGTGCCATTACAGGTAGAAAAGAGCTTGCACTTTGCACCTGTGTATAGGACAAACATAACTATACATGAGCAGATGGATAAAAGAAACGCATCAACAGAAATTTGCGAATGAAAAACTATATTTTTTTTTCAAGAAGGAAAAAGTAACTACCATGTAATGACCGGCCATATACTCTGGGTTGCACCATATGGCACTTGATGATCATAAACCACCAAACCAACCTGTGACATTGTTAGAGAACAATTAATGCAATAAAACATAACAATAAATAAAAGCAATAAATGATCCTTACCTTTGACCACTTGCTTAACGGGTCTAAGTTGATACCTCTATTCAACAAGACCCCAGCTAAATCACGTCTTCGTGTCTGTATCCCAGAAAAAAGTGGGCCCAGTGAGTATGAGAACACAAACCAAGCAAGTTAAAAAAAAGTGCCATAATAAGATGTATGACTCATATCACCTTTAATGTGTTGATACGAAGGGTAATTGGTCGAGGTTTTTCAAAAGCTTCAATTAGTTCCATAAGCTCAACAGGTGGAAACATCTACACAAAATTAAAAGTGAAAACATTTAGACCTGTGTGTGTGTTTGGGGAGAAGAGGGGGTATATCAAGCTTCATTGAGATGCCCTTAACATTCAAAGAATACATCAGTTACTAATTACCTCAACCAATGAAGAAATAAGAAACTCATTGTATCCATAATATGATCCTAAATCCAACGTAAGTTGTTCTATATACTGCTTTCGTGTTGTTCCCTCTTGCCTCAAAGAAGTAAAATTTGATAGCACTCGAACAACTGGACAGTGTCAATTGAGAAAATGTAAATAATAATTAAAAAGAGTAGTGCAAAAGTTAGGTTTTATGATCACAAAACAAGACTCACTCTCTTTTATTCTTAGTTGGAGAGCGGTAAGATCAGGGGGTCCACGAGCCTCCGCTTCAAGTTCCTGAAGTAAACAGATTACAAATGCATGAAACAAAATGCACAAGAACATGTCAATAATTGTTAAGCACAATTGCACTAATAGCAAGCATGGATAGCATCAAAACCTCTTGTGTGGGCAATCTAAACTCATCAGGTGTTTCTTTTATGTTAAGTTGTAGTTCATCTAAAGCCTCTTTTTCTTCTCTCTTTTTCGCTTCATCAATAGCCTTCGATTTGTCCTCGATATCAGAATCATCAGAATCCAAATCTGAATGTGAACTGGAACCCATTTCTGTCAACAAATACGTCCAACCAAAAAATCTGAGAACGTTGGCATATGGATGACAAGTTGACAACTTAAACTCCATAATGCGTATTGTCTACCCTATGAAACATAACATAATATTGCAACAAAAGTCGGATTGTTATTAGCATTTTCATGAAGGTCCTAAATTCCATTAAGTTTCATTTCATTGCTCTAGACTATAGTTAACAAAATGTGTGCTTCAAGTAGGTTGGGTTAGGGGTTGACCAACCAACAACATGTGTCCATCTTTCTAGTTCTATACTTCTATGAATAACTAACATACTAATTCAAACGATTAAGGTTAAAAACTGTACTTCTAAAATAAAATTCCACTTTTTTTCAAAAACGAAGCGATTTAAGAGGCTGCAAGCCTGCAAGTATACGAATCCTCTTAGGGTGACCTTCGACCCATTTGAAGCATTTCAACTTCAAGTTTCTAAACGTCCCCCTTCTATCGGATATCATGTTTGACCAAATTACATTCATTTACAGTTAAATAGTTAATGAATCAAAATAATCATACCTAATCAAGAATCCAGTTGCAACAAACATTACTAAATTCCAATAACATAATAACACTAGCAATATGAAGTACCTTCATCATCACTCCCTTGTAAAAAATCGCCTGCAAATGCATCATCCCCATCTGATGACAAATCAGACCCCGATTCCCCTCCTTCATCACCATCAAGACTCTGCTTCTCTTCGAATTCTTCATCTTCCATATCAGACTCACTCAATACATCATTTTTCTTTTCTTATTCACATGAAAAACAGCCTCTTTATTTTGCTCATTTTTGCTTTGTTTCTTCTGTGACTTTTTCCCTTTAACAGCCATCGAAGCTACAAAAATATTCAACAACAAAATAAAAACCCCAACTTTAGGTTTTCGCTACAAGCACATAAGATGATAAGAAGAAACCCAAATTATAAGGTGAAATTAATTCAGAAAACCCAATTAAAAACCCTGAAAAATACAGAATCTTGTATTAGGGTTCGGGTACAAACACATGAAAAGGGGTACGAATCAGCCAAAGATTATCGAAAAATTGAGCATGAAAGGAGTTGTAAGTAGGGTTTTGTTGAGAAAACAGAAACCCTGATTAATATTATTATTATGATTATTATGAAATAGAAGATGATACCAGTGAGAATGAAGGAAGAAGACGACCTGCTGGAGAAACGGCTGTGAGAATAGAGGCGGGGTGTGATGTTTTTGTTAGGGTTTAAGGATCACATGTGATTTATTGTGTTAGCTTATTGAAATTGTAAGTAACCAATGTTTGTCTATTGTTATACATAAGGCTGTTTGACCGGCTTTTGAAAAATCCTTTTTAATTTTTGGAGGGGTAAAGAGATAAAAATATTCATTTAGAAGTTACAAATTATAAATTTTAGGGACGTATTTTTGTCTTTTTACTCCTCCAAAAGTCAAAAAAGACTTTTCAAAAGCCCAGCCAAACATGCACTATACTAGGTAAGGATACGAGTACTACACCGATTCTATAAATTACATATTATTAGTATAATAAATTTAAAAAATAATATAATTATTATAATTAATTTAAGATTAAAAAACAAACCAATTCTAGATATTAAGAAATGAAACTATCTAAAATATGTTTATATGTTTATTTCTTGTAAAAGTTAGGACAATATAACGTATTAAAATAAAATAAAACTAATCATTTTGTATGATATAAATGTTTTATTATTAAACTATATGTTTTCTTTTAGGTGTCATAATTTTTTAGATCATATAATACATGAATGAATAATTGAATCTTGTTCTATTTGACATAATTTTTTATAGGAGTATTAGAATTTTATGTTATTAGTTGGTTATTTTATGTGTTTTCGTTATTTCTACCACTTTTGATGCCATGCGTTTGTTGTTCGTCGCATCTTAACCAATAATCCCACCCCCTCCTCTCACGTGACTTCTTCGTTGTCCTCATGGGTTGACATGATGACGCATTGTATGTATACAAGTATGTACAAGATTATAATTTAGTTGCATTTTTCATATAACCGCAGTCGTGTTATCACAATCGTAGCTCTAGTTACCAAAGCTCTATCGTTGTGTCTCTTGTCGTCGTTGTTATGGCTTTAGATCCATCGTTGTTGTTTTCCGCCACAGAGCTTTATTTATGTATATGCTTTATAGACTTTTAGTATTGTATGTTGTTCCTGTAGCAAATATTCATTGCTCTACATTTAATTTTCTTTCGCTCATACTGTGATAAAATATATAGTTAAAATTACCGTAATATACCGGTAAATATGATTTTGTTAGATTTACTTTGCAATTATCCTCATTATCATAGTCGATCAATAATACCATAATATACGATGTTTTTTTTATTATTCTTAAAGAACGCACCCTAACTATATCATCTGAAAAGATACGATACCAACTATGATGAGGGTTTTTTTATTGTTTATATTTATTATTGTTTTTATTTAATAAAAACATAATACTATAACTTAAAAACAAAATTCGGTGTCCAATAAGAAGCCACCGACTTTTGTTGTATTTAAATAACTTGTTTTCTAGGATATTATCGTGTAAACTTTTGGTTTGAGTGGTAAACACCTTGGCTTTTAACAATGTCTTCGTGCGTTCGACTCCCACTAACTGCATTTGTTTTTTCTTGATATATACATTTTTTACTTTTTATCTTCTATGTCCCTATGTCCCTCTCACTTACAATCTTCATATTTTCCTCCCCTGATACTTTTTAAAAAAACTTTGTAAAATATCACTTTTACCCTTTAAGTTTCTAAAGTTCTGGATTTACCCATGTACAATATAAATTCGAGTTCACCTATGTTTGGACTTGATCAGATGCGACTAAGGCCAAATACAAAATGTTTATGTGCCTAACATCATATATGCTTTAAGATTGTTTAAGTTTCGACATGCGTCTACGTCTCGATGTAAGTTTCGAACATAGTCAATTGTAATATATACTTATCACATCGCGTATGATCCCGCGACAACATATCGGTAAAAAATCTAGTTTTAGTTAAATAATCCAAATTTAATAGGAATCTAGATAACGTAACATATGCTGAATTTTTTTATTTGTAAACATAATGATCTTGATAATACAGATTTAAGAAAAAGAAAAGTTGTTAAACCACAAAATAATTCATCATGTTACAAACTTTAATTCCAATAACTTAAGTAACACAACCTTAGACATATCACATATAAAGATAACAATCCGAGAAAATTAGACAAATTACACACTAGCGACGACTTCTAGTCGCTATTTACAAAACCGACAATCTTTTCGAACCTCGCCATAGTCCCCGCCTAAAGGGTTATTCTCCGACAACGTGAGAAGAGCCTTAGAAAATTGTCCGAGAAAGTAATCGTTATCCGCAGCCATTTTTCGACAAACGGAGATGTAACCGGGCTCGAAGTGAGTTGTTGATCAACCACAAGTAGTCCTTTGTTGTTCATAATGTTCTTGTAGTACATGTTGTCTAGGGTCATTGGTGTTTGTAGGTCATTCCTCGAGTATTCAACAGCGTTTGGATCGGGATCTGGGTGGGGACAACGACGCTTGAGATATTCGGCATAGTCGGGGTCCAAAGTTGGGTCAACCGTCGGGTAAAGTCGATCGACAATGTTGACACAATGGACTCTGCCTACCGAGTGAGCACCTACAAGAAAATTAATTAATTAATAGTAAATATTTAAACTTACTTTTAACTGTTTTAGTGACGATGATTATTACCTAAGAGAGCGACGGTTCCTTCAACGTCTAGCCCGATAGATTGAAAGCGAGAAGAACATACATCATAGAATCGTTATGGTTAGGGATCAATTCGTCGATCTCTGCAAGGTGGCTTTCTTTGCTATCCTTTCGCCCGGTTTTCATCTCTATATGAGGTCCTCCCAACTATATAACATGAGCGAGTGACAAGTAGCAACAATATCAACACTACTATAAATTCGATCATTGCAACAACCAAAGCCGTCGCAATCCTTGACACTAACAATTATGACGGATTTTGCGACGAAGATATAAGCGAAATATCTGCTACAGACATGTTAATGACAATTTTTGCGACAAAATAGCTAGACAGATTTTACAGTTTTAGATTATTATTTTTAGTCTCTCTTTGGTACAGAATAAGCTACAAATATTGGTGACTTGAAAACCGTCACAAATTATTTTAAAGCTTTTGATATAATTCACTGTGATCTGTCACAATATTGTTGTAGTTCAAGATTTATTGTGGCTATCTACGTAAAATAAATTTTATTTTTTCCCTCTTTGTAATCTTTTTTGCAACAAAACTAGTCACAGATATTAGGTGATGAAAAACAGTCACATTCCATTGCAAAAAACTTCTCTCTTAGTTTGTTGCTTTTTGTCGCTAATCCGTTACAAGTTTTGTCAATAATACTAAGGGGGCGTTCGGTTGGAAAGAATGTAATGAAATTAAATGAAATTGAGAAACTAGTATAATTTTCAAGTAAAACTATGTTTGAGTGGGTAATGAAATGTAAAACCCGAGAGAATGTTTCATCTCAAATTCCATTGGTTGTGGGATTTCAAATTCCCTCTCTAGGTGAAAGGATTTTGAAATCTCACAACCAAGGGAATTTGAGGTGAAACATTCCATTGAGTTTACTTTTAATTACTCACTCAAATATAATTTTACTTGAAAATTATACTAGTTTCTCATTTCTATTCTATTCCTTTCAACCAAACGCCCCCTAAAACATTGTGGTATTGCAAGATTATTGTGTATGTATTTACGATAAAGGAAAGCATAATAACATACCAAAACGACACCGTCTCTAGCGGAAAGAGCAACAATATCAGCACAAGAAACAGTCATGGGGCATGACTTCTCAAGAGCATCTTTGATTGTGTTTATGTATTTGAAGTTTCTCATGCCCATATTTCTTTTTGATGTTTTTTCTGATTGTATCCCATTTATGCTCTCCAATAATATTGACGCGTCACACGACTGTAAAAGAAAAAACGTTTCAACAATCAGGTCAGGTCAGAAACAACGAATCTCTTTATGATAAACTTGTATGTTTTGCAGGTTTGTTACTGGAAAACAAGAAGATTAAACCGTTAATTAGTACCTTAACCATGCAATCATGGAAGAGAGTTCTTATCCATGAAACCGCGGTGTTTCCATGTTTATGATATAAACGTGTAACTTGCTGTTTGATAATTTCTTCAGCGTCAGGACAACTTTCTGAATAATAATTTGATCGTAGCTCACTCTTACCTTCAAAGATAGCATAACACAAATTATATAAATCATATATGTAATTATTAGGGTGTGTATAAAAAAACATCGATCAGACAACCAACAAATCAACATGTATTGTTAACGTCTTCTATATTATATGAGTGAAAGAATTTGAAAATAAATGTGTGTAGAGTTACCTAAATGAAAATTGAAGAATAATAGGAAAATGAAGGTAAGATTGCAAAGTAGCTTGTAAATTGTCATAATCTTTATGCTTTATAAGCTTGTACCTTTGTGCAAGTATTACAACTATCTAACCTTCTTTATATAGAGGGGTCTTTGCAAGTGCAAATAAAAATTACAAGCATGCAAAGCTTGTCCACTTGGCCTATTCTTTTTGACTTTGTGTTGCCCTCTTCCACTTATGTCAAACTATTTATAAAACAAAATTATTGTTAAATTGAAAACATCTTTTATTTAGTCTAACATATACATATTGGGGTTTTATTTCAAAGCCATTTAGTGATATATGAAATTATTTATATGTGTATATATAAACATTTATTCCTTTTAAAATGCGAGAATGAGTTTTTTTCTAAAAAAATTACCAGAAAACAATATTATGGATTATATTTAAATTAAATCTTTTTGATTTATGTGGAAGGAATATGTTGCATGGAATTGATCAACTGAAAGGCTTAACATGATTAGAAAAAGGTAATTATTGTTAACGGACAATTGGTGGATTTTATTGTGTTTTAAAAACTATTCAATTATCAGTGAATGTAAAATATTTAATAGCTTTTTAACAACATTTTTTTAAATATCTAATTTCACATAATATTGCACTTGTATATTCTAGGCATTTATTTTGGTACATTTAATGATGAGTACCCTATTTATAGATGGTTCACATATTTTAGTATACTCAGTGATGAATACACTACTAATAGATTTTTAGAACCTTAGTGAACTTAGTGTGTTCACTGGTGAATGCACTACTTAAAACCTTAAATTTAGTCCTTTTTAAATGATTGAATTTAATTTGTTTACTGATATTAAGTAACTAGATAAAGATTGATTAATGAAGTGAGTGGATAAATTATATGGATGATGAAAAAATATTAGTAGTTGATTGCTTGATTTGGGAGGTTCTTGAAATGATTAGAAAGACACCAAGACAGCCGCCCCACCAACCTTTCTTAGATTAAAATTTGTTGTTTAAGAAATACAATTTAAAAAATAATAATAAAAGTTTTGTTTTGAATTTAGATTTACCAAAGTGAAAATGTGAAATTGTCATTTTTTATTATATAGCTTATCTTATTAAATAATACACGTGATTATGAAATCATATCATTAAGCCATTTGAATGAGCTAATCTCAAATTTTACATTGTAATCTAACATTCAAACTCTGATGTGGTTTACTGATAGACTGAATTCAAAAAACGATGCATTTATGACCGTTACGGTTGGCCAATAAAAGAAGACAAAATCAATTCCATTACGCTTATTTTGTTTACTTTTGCTCTAAATTGGTCGGTTCATTTGTATATGGTTCATTGATTAATAACCAAACTAATGACATAGACAATCCCCCGTTTAATAACAAGTTCTCAAAAGATGAAGTGTGAGAAAAAAGATAAACATTATGTAACAAAAGAAATATGTAATTAACCATCTCGAGTAAATTTTCTACACAGATTAAATTACAAAAACCACTTGATGAGCCGATGTGTTCTACCGATACAACTAGGGGTGTCCCTTGAGTTCTAAGGATCCATCTAATTTACTGTGGTTAAAGTTTTTGTCACGACGAACGACCAAAGGACAACGGTGGAAGCTATAGCGATGTCGTCTTGGTGGGTGTGGTAGCGAGTTAGTACAACCGGGTATACCAAATCGACAAGCATAGGAAGGAGGCAATCTATGATTCTATCGTTTCCTATTCGTATTTGTGGTTTTCAAAAGCACAAATAGATTAATACTATCTTACTGTTTCACTAGCCGTTGAACAACTAAAAACAAAATCACTTGTTTCACTAATTAACATCATCGCGTGTTTTATAGTTGAGTATGTTGTTAATTTCATCTTGAAATCATTCAATGTTCATCTTCCTTCACCGCATCTTCTACCCGCGAATTGATTTATGAAGACGTTATCAATACTGTAATATATTTTGTTGAAAACAATATTATATTTGATGAAACATAGCTAAAAATGAAATAACAAAAAACGATATGAAAATTTATAACTATGGATGTATCTTTAATGAACTTTTAAAGTTTTAAATTAACTCTATATATTCTATGGATTATTTCTCATAATAGTTTAAATATTTGTAGTATCTAATGTGAGACAATTTCTTGAATTAACATAATATACAATTAGATTAAGAGAAATTCTAACCTTTGAATGTGAAATTCCTGGTTAGGCAACAATGGATACTAGTTTTCAATTGTGGGATTCATCATTCACCACACCAAATTCAGTTAGTCAATGAAAATAACATATTTTCACATATATGGAATATCATATTTATACACTAGATAACTATATTTGTCGTTTAAGTCTTTCTCTCTCTCCCTCTCTCTATATATGTATATAAAGTATATAAAGTTATAAAATACAAAGTGTAATAAGTGACTCTTTAACCGTTTTACCATCTCAATGGTTAAGCTTAATGCGATGATAGGATCGTTATTTACAATGAGGTGAAAAATGATTGAACCGAAAAAACAAAAAACAAACTAAACATCATGGTTAACGTTTTGGGTGAGATTTAGTTGACTCTGTTTTTTTAACTTAAAAGAACAAACCAAACATTATTATTAACAATTAATACCGTGTCGAAAGTACTCAATCGTTTGTACTTAGTGCTTAGGTGATATGTATAAACGTATGATTACATTAGTGCGTTTAGACTATTACAACGGTGATCTAGAAATGCCTACTATTATAGAATTCATATACCAATGCCCAAGATGCACGTGTCAAATAACAAAAGTTTCATACGTTTCACACTTAGAAAACTCTCTCTCTCTCTCTCTCTCTATATATATATATATATATATATATATATATATATATATATATATCATACACAATTTTAACATATAGCGCATTTCCAATGATCCAGTCTTCACCATTTTTTTGTTTTTCGTACGTCACATATAACATCATATATGAAGAAATTATTAAATAGAAATAAATGTGTAGTTCCTGGTCTAGTGGTCTATCACAATCATAATAACTTTTGTTGTAGAAGTTTTAGAACATTAGAAAAGGTTGATAATGCTTCCATAAAAATAAACTTTTACGTCTTATTTTGTGAATTTGAAGTATAAATAAGAGATTGTAATAGTTATTTAACCGATCAAGTACCAAATAGCATACGATCTTAAGATCATTTCCTTGGCTTTGAGCAAATATCATTTATCGAATCGTGTTACCAAAAGCATAAAATCGTTTCATCATAAAGAATTAACTTTACGTTCGCGTTACAAAAATACATATTACAATATTTAATCACAATACAATCATGACTAGGATGGCATGACAACAAAATACGCAATGTTTCTATAGGGTCCTCATGCTCATGACATGATTAGTGTTGTTATTGTTAGCAGTAGAACGACAACTCACATATTTATTTAACATACACATAATTATACACAACAAGTAACTTACACTTACCAACCCATCATTAACGAGACTAGAACCCTTAACCTCAAGCAAAACTTTACTTTAACTTTAACTTTAACTTTATATGGTTTGCAATTCAACCCCACTAGATTATTATAATTTATTTTTCTTTTATAATTAATTAATATTATTTTATTTGAGCGGAAAGGCCCACGGCCCATTCTAAGGAGTTAAAGCCCAGTATAATAAAAGAACTCTTGTATTTAATAGCTATTCACAGTCTGGAATTAATTCCATATATGAGATTAAAATAGAATTTACAAGCAAATCAATACGTTAGGGAGGGGGATATGTAATTCATGTAAATTCAAGGATTAGTGTAGGGAAAGTTAAGTATGTAATCCTTTGTGACCACTAAAATTATTGAAATGAACATAACACATATCTGCCACTTTTGATTATGCAATAGAAATATACCACTCTACGTAATGAAAATGAGTTACTATGGTCTGCAATTATTTGAAAACCGATTCAATTAAAAAAAAATGCTTGCTATAATGCAAACATTTTGAATGTCATATAAAATACGAATTTCTAAATATTTTACTTTAAAGACAACCACTTATAGGTTATGCCAAATCTCCCGGCCCCCTAAATTTTAAACAACTACATGAACTTGTCGTCAAATGACCGCCAAGTTTGTAAGTGGCGTATTTATAAGTTAAAAAGAATATCGTGGGACCTGTCTATTAAGATTTTAGAAGCAAAGGGGTCTAGATTGCCGACACTAGACTACTAGAGTATTAAAGATTCTAATCTTTCTATACGCTTATTTAAAAGGTTTCCAATGAGTATTTTGGTATGAATTCGAGCCGACATCATAACCTGACTTTTGCAATGCGGTGAGTGGTGATCTATGACTATCATGATAAATTGGATTTTAAGAATATGTTTCCATTTTGTTGAAATCTTAGACGTTTGTACTAACATAGTGCATCTACGTGACTTTACCTTTGTACGCTCTGGTCACACAATGGGTTCAAACATGAGGCCTACCGTGTTCAAAGATCAAATGTTCAAGGATCTACATAAATGGCACCATGATGCTAAGAAGCATGTAAAACTAAACCATACCTCCACCTTTACAACGCCTAGGCCTAGCACACCGTCTCATTCGACATCTAGCCACTTGGCTCTAGGATGTCAAACAAACCAGAACCCGACAACAAACCTAAAGCCAAAAATATACGAGACAAGTATACAATATAGACCAGTATGTGATTGGTTTCAAAAATGTTCATTGGCTTGAGATGGGTATGGCATTTATGGGATACCCGATCAATAGAGTTTTGGAGTAATTAACTAACCCACCAATCACCCACCCTAAAAAAATGTTATATATACACTCAAATCCAGACTCAATCCAATAAAATTTTCTGGGTACACCACTAAACCCATTAATTTTTTTTTTGTTTTGATACATTTGATATCTTGGGTAATAAAATTATATAATTTTTTTAAATAAATAGGAGACGTAATTGGGGATCCCAATGGGTAAGTTTAAACAAACGAACAAGCATACCTACCGCCTGACAAGGCGACAAGTAATGAGCATTCGAGGACCTGACGCATGTAGGACAATGTAGGGAACAATTTTATAATCAAATATGGAACTACGAGACTAGCGTTACAAATACCGACCCAAAACCAATCCCATTGACATCCTTGCAGTTGGCTCAACAGGTGTCTCACTTCCATGACACGGTTTTGAACCCAGGAAAGCGGTTGGTTCGCTCCCAAGGACCAGGAGAGTAGCCATGTAAGTGAACAATGGTCCGGTATTGACCAGCGTAGTATTGATGTCGACTTAACAGAATTTTCATTGATCACTACATAAACTTAAGACTTAGAAGCCAACAAATGATACCCCAACTAACAATTATCAAACCTTGTGAATTTGATACAATTTCCATTAATTTAAGTATATATAGAAATACATACATACACAACCCCAATAAATTTACCAGGGACACAGCATCATGATTGTCATGGATGCACAATGTTTACCAGATTATTCAAATCCCCCACTTTTTTAACATGTATTTACAAGGATAAGATAAATAGTCTTACTAGTTACTTCTGTTTCATGGGTTCTGCTTTGCAGATGGGACACAAGTTCTTCATCGACAACCATTTTCTGATGCACCCGACATGAAAATCATGCCGACAAACTCTTAACATCCCCACATCATCCATATTTGCATACTCTTCCTGCAAATTAAACCGCATCGGGTCAGAACTAGTCAAAGTATGTAAATAAGTTTAATTAAAATGCATTCTCACCAAGCAGATGACACAAGTTCCTTCCTCTTGTATTGGTCTGAAGAACAGTAAATGATTCTTGTATACATTTTGAGATAAGATGATCTGGTAGGCCAGTGCCAACACTTCCAATTCTTTCCCCAAGTGCAAGAAGCTCCTATTAATTTCATTAATTAGTCGATCAAACAGAACAAAATAAATAATAAAATGGGATAAAAAAACCCGCCAACCTCGTAACTCATGTCATCTATGTCGAGTCTCATGTCCCGATGTTGATCATGATGATTTCTTGATCCATAAAAACCTGATCGATCCACAATCATATGACCCTGCAACTTAACACACTCAAGATGGAAGTTAAAATGGTCAAAGCTAAAGACACACCAACCGCATCATCATCATTTGACCATGTTACCGGGGGTCAGAACACTCTATAAAAAGTGTGGACATACCTCAGGTGGAGAACGACTATGAAAATTCGACCTAGATAAAGATCGGTATCTTCTGTCACTAGTATGCCAGCCTATGGTGGACGAAGGCCTTGGATGACGGGAAGAATAATTATTGGTGGCTAACTGCAACCCTTCATCTGTTGAGTTGGTTGAAGACAACCTGAAAGTTGATGCAGGCCTTTGACTTTGACTAAATCCACTTCGAACTCCTCTCACGGATTGAACAGAGGAACTAGGGAAATTTCGAAGGACATGATTGTTATTCTGTTGCCCGATTACTACCGAAGAACTAGAATTACTGCTTTGTTCAAGAAACGGGTTTAATTCGTAACTAGGGGAACTGTTTTCTGCAATTCAAAGAATAACTTTTGTTTAGATTACTTAAAAATACCTTAATGATATGTGCATGAAACCTTACCATTAACAGCAGAAGACATATGAGTTGGATCCAAACCGTTTGAGCTCGGGCCTATATCCATCAGTCGGCTAGTTGTATAAAATCACGTGCCAAATTGTTTGTTTCCAAGTCAAACGTTGACCGGCTTCTCACATTCCTAAGAGAATTCCCCCCGCCAATGGGGAGGACATTAGGATTTGTTGTGTTATAATCCCAGGGTGCAGGAAGGAAACTTGTCCACGGTTCATTGACCATTGCAACATTGGAAGAACTTGGACCATCTGGAACACTCGGGCTTTTACGCTTATACTGAACACTTTGATTACCAACCCTAACGTCAAATAAATCTTCTTCAATAAAGGATTTCCACTATAATTAGATGAAGAAGCTCGAAATCTATAATCTTCAGGAGTGGCGTAAGCAGCGGGTGTATGAAGTGTGAGCATAGAAAGATCTGACGGACCAGGAACGTCTTGTTGATAATTTGGAGTCTGAAGATTGTGAGGTACTAACGAATATCCATTTGATGCTGGTGTGTGATTACAATGTGTGTATTGTTGTCCATCGATTGACATATTATCTGCCGGATATACAACAGAGCTGCTAGGACCAGCCCCGTTTCTTGCTGTGAATCAGACATATAAGGTTAGAAAAAGCCTTAACGACAATCAACTATCTAAATGAGCTTAGTTTTAAACATTAATACCGGTATGCATGTAGGTATTTTCTGCAAAGTTCCAGCTCTGATCATTCTCAGCTTCTAGCATGTAGGATGAACTAGAATGATGCTGATGCCCCATATTGATCAAGATCTTGGTGGATCGCCAAGATCACGATGATTAATCGTCAACTATGGTTCAACAAAGTTCTCAATTTACAAGTTGCTACCAGTAACGGTGATGACTTCTTGGAAACTATTGATACATAAGAAATAAAAAACCAGTGAACATAAAGCATTCATCACAAATTCACAATCTCAAAGTCTCAACCTTATGAACATCTAAAGACACAACATAAATAGTAGCAAAACTAATCAAAATCCCAACATACATGTACTCATATTCCCAAATTCACAATCTGTAAATCTAAAACTCTTACAAACATCTATCTCACTACAATCAATCATATATGCCTCTGATTCACTTGATACTTCACAATCGCGAATCATCTACGATCGTTAATGACTTAATCACAGCTTCGTTCTATATACACGATCGAAAAGCGTAAATTCCATAAACAAAACAAAACACGAAGAACTAAGCGCTATACGAACAGAATCTAAACAAATCATGAAAAATCAACAGCAAAACCAGTGATCAATTGATCGGAAACCGTAACAGAAGAATCATCATACCTGTAATTCACAACATCATCAAAACCTAAGCTCCAAATTCCGTAAAGCATCCGCTAAAACGCACTTCACAATCATCGTCTCATCGACAGTCATCAACGATCGACAATACCTCAATTACAGCGTCGTTTCTACACACACGATCAAACACACATCCGATCAGACAACAAAACGCAAACTCCACACACAAATCAAAACGGAAAGAGATCAAATCACTATTCGATTTACGAACAGAATCTAAACAACTGATAAACAATCAACAACAAAATCAGTGATGGATTTGATGAGGAAAGTGAAAGGGAAGAATGATATCTATACCTGTGATTAGAAGGTGAATTTCGATTGAAATTAGAAAGGTGGAGGATTCGGTGGTGGGAGAAAGAAGGCTTTAAAGAAAAAGGGGGTTGGGTTAATGGGTTGGGGGGTGGGGGTGGGGGTGGGGGTGGGGGGGGGTGCGTATGAGTTGGGGTTGGGTTATTATTACACGGAAGCCACTGATTCACCCCATAATAATAATAAGTATTAATTCGTACGTATTCGTGTCTCTATATCTCACAATTGTTTCTTTTTGATTTCCTTTCGTTGTGGTAAACACAGGATAACGCAACGTTTTTTTTATATTTTTTAGTAAGTTGGATTTTGGCAATCCAGATTTTTATACATACTCTTAATTTTATCTGTACTGACGATTTGATCATGTTACAGTATTGTTTTGACGGGAAATGATCTTTGTCTTGGGGAAATGATCTTTGTCTTTTTGTGATTAGTAAGGTGACCTTTGTTAGGGTTAAACTATAAGTTAAGAGTGTCACTAGTTAGTTTATTGTTTATTGGTGTCACTGAAGGAGCATCAGAGGGGGCTACTTTTTTCGTCGGTAGTTTTAAATTTTAATTCGATAGTGTAAATTATTGGTCCTGTAGTGTAAATTTTTCTATAAATATCGAGTTCACCCTCTTTAAAAAATTAATTTCGCTCCCGCCCCTTACGAAATAGCTCAAGCTCCGCCATTGATTGGCTTGTATGTATTATTCCTTAATGTTTGATGGTCTAGATAAATTACATTTAATTTGTGTTTTATAATTGTTTTAAATATTTGATGGTTTAGATAATTAATATATGATTTTGTTTTTTAAACATGATGAAGTGTATTTTCCCCTAGTCGTCCTCATTAAGAAAAAAAAAATAAACGAGAAATAAGAAAAATAACCTTTTTTATTGTGTCATTTATGAAAGACACAATGACGTCATTGTGTCATTATGAAAGACACAATGATGTCATTGTGTCATAAAAAGACACAATGAAAATTTTCTATTTTTTTTATTTTTTTTTCTGAAAGAGACTATGAGAGTAACAGAGACTCCGGATTATTTTTTTGAAATTTAATTTACATTGTAAGATATAATTTTTAGTGACTTTTTAGCCTCATCGTGTCTTCTCACACTTTATAGTAAAAATACACTTTGTACAATAACCCCATCCTTTTTATTCAGGTGATTTCTCTTTTTACTGTAACAAATATTATTTTATTTTACTAATATATGACATTATATTGTTATACCATAACTGCTCTTGAGTGGGATATACTGGGTTTGTTTGTTTGTTTGTTTGTTTATTGTTATACCATAAACTGGTTGGTAAATCTTGTTTGATTTTTAGTTAATATAATCTTTTTATGTAAACCGATTATTGTTTATTAAATAATTAACTTTTAAGTATATATTTAGATTAATTATATTATTAATTATATTTATTATTTATTATTATTTTTTTTGTGAAAATGTGTTTTTTTAACAAAAGTTGTTAGCATTGAGAAAAACAAATTCAAAAGTTCGATTATTATTTTAGGAAAAAGATAAATTAAGATTGACAGATCTAGCAAGCAGGTGTGGAAGATCTTTTAGCCTAAATTACCTAGAGCATTTACAACCCATGCCTTATAATTATGTGAGTGTGAGTCTTTAAATATATGGATAATTTTGAGTGGTTGTGAGTGGAGGAGAGAGAAAATGTTACTGTTCATCTGTAAATTTAAGGATTCACTGTTCAACCCTTATAAGAATTCACTGTTCAACCCTTACAACCCGTTTGGTTCACATAAATCTGAAGAATTGAAAATGAAATTAGAAAAATTTCCATTTAAAATTTTGTTTGGTTTGTTAACGAATGGAATTGGAATTTGAAAATTTTCTCATATTCATTAGAATTCTCATTTCTTCCATCTAGCCAGGAATGTTATTGGAATGTTAAAAATTAACATTTTAATTTCACTTAAAGTTGACCAACCAAAAACGCTATCAACTTGAACAAGGTTTCAATTCCAATTCTAACTTCATTTCCAATTTCAATTACTTGCAAAACATTATGCGAACCAAACGGATCCTTATTATAATATTATATAAAAAAGTTTAAGATACAAATGTACTTTCTTAATTTATAGAAAAAAAGTTACTTATATTAATTTAGATAAATTAAAGACATTAAGATTGTTTACAGTAATTATTTTTGCTGGAAAGTTTAGAAGTAACTTAATATCCTTAAAATTTAATGAAGTAAGTTCGAATGTAAAATTCTAGTATGAATAATTTTTATCTCATGAAACGATACTAGTAAGGTGACTCGTGTTATGTACGGGATTGTAAATTTTAAAAATGCTAATTCTAATGATTTATACGTTAGTATTAACTAACTCTAAAAATTTCACATGTGAAACACCGATAAAAAAGTATAATGTTGTTAAAAAATGAACCTCGAAATATAAGAAAAGAATAACGAATATGTAAACGGTAATTTTATAAAAGTTAACGTGCTATATTGTAAGCTGTGATAACTATAACTTAAGCTATCTCCTCGAGCGAAAACTGCTTTCCTTAGGATGAGCTTTTAGGGAGAAGTAGAAAGAGCTTATTTATTCGTCGATACCAAGCCTTTACTTCAAAGAAAAAGGAATAGAACCGGAAGCTAGCTTTGATGGTAGTAAAGTCAGTCCATCTACACAAACAGATTCTCTCTATTCTTCGTATCGCCGCTTTATTTATATAAGCTCCAGTGAAGCAAAGCAATGTAAGACAGATGGATAGTTAAAAGAAAATATAAGAAATTTCTTTAAGTTTATGAGATTAAGTGTAAATTTGACTTAATCTGAGAGTATAAGTTACATAGTATAATAGTCATAAATTGAACTATATAAATAAAATAATATTTGATTAAAATATATTTAGTTATAAAGGATATAAAATGTAAATGTAGATTTAAATATTAATTTAAAATATAATAAATAAAATAATACTCAATGAATTGAATTAAATAATTTAATGTGTATTAAATAATGTATTAATAAAGAGAAGTTTATTAAATGGGGGTAAATTAAGAATTATTGCATTAAACATTTGTACTCTATGTTTAAAAATGTTTTAGGTGTATTACACTTTATGTAAAATTATAAATATATCTATCTAAAATGCTTTATATGTAGTATAGATATAGATATAATTATAGATTGATAAA
Source organism: Flaveria linearis (assembly GCA_024085815.1). Classification (NCBI taxonomy): domain Eukaryota; kingdom Viridiplantae; phylum Streptophyta; class Magnoliopsida; order Asterales; family Asteraceae; genus Flaveria; species Flaveria linearis. The sequence continues at coordinate 7,920,536 of CM044011.1, forward strand.
TAAATTAATATGTAAAGTAGCTGAAAACTATTGAACAAACGTATAACGTATAGCATCAAAAAGAAAAAGTTTGTGATAAGTCCACATCGATAAACAATTGCTTATAGCGCTTTCATGCATGTAAGAAATCTGAAATATATCTTTGGTTTCACATACAAGTATTTTAATAAACTTAAGAAACTTCTATATCCTAAAAATATGTTTAAGGAATTTTTATATAAAATATTATAATGTAATTTTTATAGTATTAACTTAAAATTTCGCAGGATTTCGATTTGGATATCTTAAAATATATATTATTGTGTCCATGAGCAATTTACATTGTACTCATGATATTAAATCATTATGTGTTTTTCCCCTTGCTTTGAATCTTTGATGATTAAACATAAGACATAATTATAAATTTGGACTATCTTATTAATAGAATACAAGCACATGGCATCAACAACAGTTGTTTAAAGTGCTTGGAGACTGAGGAAGACGACCTCATTGCGGCTGCATCCGACACAGATGCCACGCCAAAACAATGAAGCCTTACACTCCTTCTGCATCACGGTCTCAATGGGATTAAACACGGATCTCAGATGAGTTTGCACCCATCTTCATCGATCAAACAGAAAGCAGGGTTGAAAAGGGCCATGAAATACATGAAAAAACCTGAGTGCACAGTGTTTGCACCCTTTAGCACTCAGATGCGTACAGGTGATTTGGGGCATCGTCATCATGCATATAATCACAACCCACCACAACAGAGAGTCTGAGACCCCAGAAAAGCTGATCTCACAAATGCTCACATTCATTATCATCGACCAAACAGATACCATGCCTTAAAAGGGCCTTCCGCAACCGTTGGCTGTAATCCTGACCGCTTAGCGTGCATTCGAAATCAGAGAATACCACCAAGGTATAGGAGGGCTGCCTTGCCGGAAACGAACAACTAAGAGGCAAAGGCTGTCACACGGCGGCACCCCCAAATCCTCGCAATTAGGTCTGAACTCGACAACAATCCCGAAACGTAGGGAGAGAACAGGTTCACAGTCGCCAAGGGAGGAGGGCGGTAGCAATACCTCCCCGCTACACCCAAAAAACCACCTCCACAACCATCCGTGTCTCTCTCTATGTCTCTCTCTATTTTTCGAGAGAGGCATCAACGACGGAGAAAGAGACGAAAGACATAGCGGCGTTGGCGATAACACAAGCTGGTGACCGGTGCAGAAGCCGAGGCCCGCCTTGGCGGAAACGAACGGCCACCACCACCACAACCAGAAAACCCATTTGAAACGACTCAACAAACCCCTTTTAAACACATGCAAAGGCCTAAGCGCAAACCAGATGACGGAAGACCGGCAACGAGGGAACAACCACCAAGGCGGAGAGCCGGCCACCAAGCTGGAACCGTAGCCGCTGCGTCCACCAACCCAGCAGCTCCATCTACACCACAAAATCAGCGGCGACCGACCTTCCCTCGCACCTCCGTCGTCTACCCAGCATTGCCACCGTTGCCTCGGGATGAAGATCAGGTAAAGAAACCCTCGCAAAGAGGGCAGATGAAGAAGGAGGACAGATGAAGTATATACCTAGCCCCCACCGTAGATCCAAGAATTGAACGGCCTAGATTTCGCAAGTTACTGTTTATGAGATTGTATTTTTTATTATAGGGTAATTATTTGCGTCCATGTGCAATTATTACGATGCTATCATGGTATAAGTTCAGTTTCGTATATTTTTTTTAATATTATCTAAAAATGAAATATTTATATCATGAGTGGAGTACTAACAACTTTTACTCAACAAGAGGAACAAGTTGATTTGAGAAAAATTAACAGGTATACTTTATCTGCTGACGTATCTTCATATTCATCTAATTCATTGTTTGAATTCCTTTTATAAACGTTAAAAGTTTTAATTTAAATGACCAAAGTGGAACATACATGAAACTTTGTTAGTATTGAATGATTTTTTTGGAAGGCTGTTAGTATTGAATGATTGTCTTTTAAAAGTTTGACATGTAATAAGATATAATTGTGAAAAAATAAATAAATAAACCCAAGTTTCGTTATACTTTAATTAAGTCTAGCATGAAAAATAATCACTTAATAGTAACTTAATTATAAAAATGAATAAAACACTTATAAAAGTTTCACAACAATAAACAAAAAATAAAATAAGTTGTTTTATAGTTAAAAACTATGAGTTTCTTAATTAACATGACAATAAAACTTGGTACTTATTTAGTGATTTTATCCCTTAATTAAACTATAATTAGGGGCGGTTTGGTAAGATCTGAATCATTAAGTGCTGAATGGTTAAGATGTCTGAATGGTTAAGAGCCTCTGAACCAGTAAGTACTGAACCAAAATATACTGTTTGGTTAAATCTCTGAATGACTGTACAAATGACAATTTTACTCATCTGAATTATTTTGTGCTGAATAATCTACAACATGAAAATCTACAAACAAGGTGATGAATTTTACCCTAATAACATACAAAACTAATCATAGATATGAAATCTACAACAATTTAAGAAAGAATTTTGAAGAAAAAGAGACTTTTCTCACCAATTTTAGGTGATCGGAGGGGTTCTGCAGGTCGGGGGTGGCGGAGGCGAGGGTGGCGGAGGCGAGGATGGCGGAGGCGGGGATGGCGGAGACGGGGAAGGCGGAGGCGGCGGGCAGCGGAGGGAGATGCGGTCGGGGCGGTGCTCTGCGGAGGTCCGGGGTGGTCTGCGGAGGTCGGTGGTGGTCTGCGGTCGGGCTGAAGGAGGCAACCGGAGGTGTTTGAGGTGTTGATCGGCCGACGATGCTGCGGTGGAGGTTGGCGGTGCTGCGGTGGAGGTCGGCGGTGCTGGGGTGAGGGGGGTGACGAGAGTTGAAGATGGAGTTGAAGATAGGGTTAGGTTTTCTGAGGGTATTTGTGTCCCAATTTCCATTCAGCACCTTTTCATATCTGAACCATTCAGCACTGAATGGTTCAGTTCAGAGCCTCCTTTTTTTTTAAACAAACACTCAAGCCTCTTAACGATTCAGAGGTAGCCTCTTAATAGAACCATTAAAAGACTATAAAACAACCCTTAGTGTTAATCTTTTAGTTTGTTAAAAAACAAACAATTATATGATTTCTTTTTATCTATTATCTACAATGAAAAATATTTTGAGATGACACGTGTCAACAAATAATGTTTTCTCATTTTATTTTCTCGTACTTCTCTCCTAATAAATGATAATATTATAAATAGTAATTTTATTATTTAAAACATTTCCGAACTAAAATAACAAAATGTTGTAAAAATTAAAAATTAGTTTTTTTTATTAAAGACCCACGTTATAAATATATATAACATACAAGAGTTTTCCTGAACAAAAATCCTTTTTTAAAATACAAGCTATTTTAAAATCGTTTTTCTTCAAAGTTTATTAAGGATGATTTTTTAATGAAATTAAAAAATATATGTTTTAAAAACACAATCTTATAAAATGAAAGTTTAAAATGATATTATTAGTGTTTTATTTGAAGTAATTTCTTTTACGTAACTCAATCATATCGTATTTAAAATATCATTTTATAATTTTCAATTATTTATTACAAACTATTTGATATTTATTTTATTAAACTCGTGTGATACACGGGGTATTATACTAGTCCTATTTAATAAAACAAAATAAGTTTTACCACACGTTGCTTTCTCACACACGTTTGCCACTTGTCACTCACTATCTAAGTAAATCAACTATTTACGGATGACATAAAATGCTAATGATATTATTTAAATCCTTTTCAAGTTATAAAACATATCTTTTAATAAATTAAAAACATATTTCTTTTTAATTAAGAATATAAATTTTCTAAAAACAGAATTACGATGAAATATGAGGGTTTTTTTATATAAAGATCTTTAAAAATGACATTGTTTAAAAAACAACGTTTAAAAAAAATTAAAGTGTTTAAAAATACTTTCAAAGCAAAAGTTTTTTAAGAATGAAAGTTTGAAGAAATGTTGTTGATTTTTTAACCTAAAGTAGTTAATTATATGTAATTTTAATAATATTTATCTAAAAAATTATTTTATAATTTTAGATATTAATTAATAATTTTTAATTTAATATCTGCATCCAACCTGTACAGTACATGAGTTTTTAAACTAGTAATCATTAGTCAGGCCTTCCAAAGATTTCTAAACGAGAGAACTGTAGAAAGTTTTAGTTTGACCACTATGATCTCTCTTTAATTTTAACAAAAATATAACATATAAAACCCACTTTATTTATGACAATATAGCTAGTGCTCCGGCTATTTTACTACGGAAAAGAATACGTATCGTTCTTGTAACGAATCAAAATACGTTTTTAAACGTTATGTTAATTTACTATGTTTTTTACATCTCTATTTCAACAAGTTTGTAATTGGAATTATACTATATTATTCCATGTAAATAAAAAAGTACTTTTGTGTGTGGATGATATTGGACATGTCTTTGACTTTATATCTGCCTTTACGTTAATGAACAAATGCATTTGGAATCACTAATTGCTCGTTAAATAATATTTAATCAAGTTTCTTTTGCTTTCTAAAAAGAAGAGTTTGAGGTTTGATCGTGTTTTAAATCAAACCTAGTAAAAGAACAATAGAAGACAACATAATAACTTCTAGACGATGGCACGTAGAATAACCATAACCATAAAGTATATACTTAAAAACATTTTAGTATCATAACACATGATAACAATTTAAACCCAATTACTCATGTTAACGACTCGAAACTATAAAGGTGATTCAAACATGAAACTAAAAACTAATTGACCTCAAATTATAACTCATGTTAAGACTAAAGAGAAATCAAGACTCAAAAACAAAAGAACCGTATAAACCATATCGTAGAACATTGGTTTCTAGATCAACTAAAAACTAAATTTACCTCAAAATTATAACGTGATTCAAACATGAAACTTCTAACCTTTTATGGTCTCATGAGTAGACTCAAGCAATTCAATGCAGATCACCAATGCCGGGATAACAAACGACCTCTCTATACCATCACGCCGACGCTCTCACAAATGCTCCCCCTTTCACTATTTTAAATCATTGTTGTCCATCCCATGAAGTATATAGAACCAATCTCACGAAGTCTATAGAAACCACTCCCACATAAGTCGTCACACCAACTAGGACTAGTATAAAAAAAAACGAAAATCAAAACTTGACTCAAATAAAACATATTACCATAGGGCTTATAACCAACACATTAATATATTAAAACGATGGCATCCGTACCAAGTGAAGAGTGTTTTAAATATCTTTGTGGGTAAACATGTTGTCTTTAGCAATGTTGCTACACGAATCCTAATCAAGGGATTAAGATCGGGGAGCAGTGCAAGAATGGATGGACACCAAGGATTGAGCCGGAACTTGGCCTCGACGGAATGCGGCTGAGCTTTTCTTCGCCTAAGCTGGGTTTTGCCTGGGCAGCACTTCGAACGGACTTAGGCTTATGTTGAGATGGACTTCGTCTTAACAAGATATCTGCGAGACAAGAACAACACCGTAAGCCTCGCCACGGGCAGAAGGGATTTCTCCCCGTGACCAACCTCCGGTGTGAGAATAAGTTTCTGGATGAAATGTGTAAGTATGAGTATAAGTGTGGTGAGTTAGGATGATGATGTGTTTTGGAACATACCTGAGCCTTTGTATTTATAGTGACTTACATGTGTCAAATTCCTCCATGCAAATCTATTTCGAGACATCTGGAGTTTAGACATTCAGACTGAGATTTCTTGGTCACTGGGTTGTTTTCCTTTTTGGTGCAAAGGTTTTTCCACTTAGTATTAATGCATTTTGTCCCTTATAGTTGACATTCATTTCATTGGCTCTGCATGGCCATCCTGCTGTGCCTGTTTCCTTCAGGATTTGTCTTCTACTCTTTGTCTTCTTCTGCTTCTGATTGTGTTCCTGAAGCACCCAATAACCTTCCATCCGTACTTTACGAATTCTTTTGTTCTTTGACGTTGATTCCTTGGAGGATTCCTAGAGTATTGAAGTATCCACTTCTTCTTTAATCTTTAAGTGTTTGAGCCGCGGCTAAGTTCGTCCGACATCTGCTGTTCGCGAGTTGCGACTATGCCTCGGTCAGCCTTGCTGAACCGCGGCCGTGTCTTAGCAACTCTTGCTGGACCGCGATGTGGGATGGGCTTTGGAAAAGAAGGAACATGTATCACAGCACGCTGACCCGCGGCTTTGTAACTTGCCTGCTGGGCCGCGGCTGGTTCCTCCATGATTGCCCCTTGGGCCGCGGCTGGGCATGTCCACGACGCCTTGTGGCCGCGGCTGGGGGTGTCCAAGAGGGCCCGATCTCCACAGCTAGGGGTTTTCTCGAGGGGCTTTGTTCCACGGCTGGGCTTCGACCTTTCTTGCTGTGCCGCGGCCCCTTTTGCTCCGAATCCCTTCCAGCCGCGGCTGGGCTTTGCGCGAGCTTGCGCGTTTCTTTTTTTCGTGTGTTGCTATGGATTCGAGTGGTACCCCATCATGTCCCCCCAGTCCAATGTTATGGTTTATACCATGATATTGGAATAACACCCCTATTTATGTCAAATCCTAGCTTGTTAAATCAGCCACCCTACCCCTTGTTACATCAAATCGCCCTATTTGTAGACCGGTTACTAGACTTTGGATTGTCATTATGGAAAAAATCAAGGGATGTTTACTTGTCTCCTTCTCCTTTCTCTATATAAACCATTCTTTCACTTCATTTTTCTTTCATACTTGGAAGACTTTGCTTTCTTTCTTTCTCAAGGTAAGTCTCACTTGCTTCCTCTTTTCTTTTGTCGTGTAATATGGAGTGTAGGAGCGATATGCGTCGCAAACGTCGGTGATCACGCAAGATTACCTGAATAATTTGCGAACCAATATGGCATTAGTCAAGTACTCGTGCCGGTGGTTCCACCGTCTGACGCAACGGTGCTGGATGCGCCTTCCGGCACCATAGCTTTGTATACTGCCTTCTTCACTTTTAGTAACTTTCGAGTGCCCGTTAGTCGCTTTCTGTGCCTTATTTTGAAGTATTATTCAGTGCACTTGGCTCAGATTGTACCTTTAGGTTTGATAAAAGTTTACCATTTTGAGATATCCTATCGTGCCCTTGGGTTAGATCTTAGCGTAAATTTGTTTAGGGCCTTCTATAAGCTTACCCGGGTAGGTGATTGGGTTACATTTGAGAAGAGAAAATCTCCGCGACCAGCTATGGCGTTGCGCCCGTTTACTAGTTTGAAGCATTGGAAAGATCATTTCTTTTTCTTTCCGATCGTATTGTGCCTTTCGAGATGAACTGGCTTGGTAGGGATGAGGACATTAAGGATTCTCTTCCAAAGAAGGGTGAGTATGATATGGCTGCGTTCAACGCTTTAAAAGCTGAGCCGACCATGCTTCGATCTTATTCCGAGCACTTTCTTGTGATGGCTGGGATTAGCCGTATTTGGCCGGACGCGAGCCTTTATCCCTATATGACTTGTCGGGGGGAGCGTAAGTTCTCGCTTTTATCATTTTTATGTTTCCACATTTTTAGCTAATCATTGATGTATTGCTATCCTTTTTCAGGTATGGGTTTGTTCGATCGCATGCAATTGTCTGCCACGACGGACGTTACCGAGGAGGTCGAGTTTCCTCCTCACGAAGCTTGCCCTTTTCTTGACACGACTGCTGAGTTCGTGGTTCAGCCGGGGGAACGCTTGCCAGCTTCTTCCTCCGGACACCGAAGTACCGATAATCGTCGCCCGCCGGCGAAACGACAAAATGCCGCGAGTCATGGAGCGAAGGTCGTGATGGGCCTTTCGGCCGCTTCTGGAGGTACGGCGGCTGCCGCGGCCGCGGCTGGTGCCGGGGCCGTCATTTCGGTTGCGACGGGGTTTGGGGCGCCCGCCGGCGGTTCTTTTTCTGGTTCGGTTGGGAAATCTCACGCTGCTACTTCCGCGGGTACTTCCTCGGGAGATAGTGACATTGATCCTTCTGAAAAATTCGCTCCGTATTGGGATCTAACGAATGGGTCTCTGTTTGACGATCCCGAATCTTGCAAAGACTTCATGTTTAATGCCCGTACACCGGCCGAGTTTTATCGTGGCGGTGGTTTGAAAAATAGAGACTTGTCCGATGCTGGTTGTTCGTCGATGGTGAATAGCCTCTTTTCTTTTGTTGAAATTCATAATCGTTGGGCAGACGGTGTAGGGAAAATCGCGATCTCAGAAGGAAGACGACGCGCCTTGAGGATGATAATGCGTCGTTGAAGCTTCGATGCGACTTTCTTGAGAAGGAAAGGAGGAAAAGTTACCCTTAGCCTTAGCGAAACTCAAGAGGACCTCTGCGTTCAGTCTGCCGCCGTGAAGCGCCTGACATCCAACCTGAGAGGCGTCAAAAGTGCCTCGGAGGATCAGATTTCTCAGCTGCAGGGGGAAAACGCACGACTTCAAGCCGAGAGGAACTGGCTTGTCTCGGATGGATGGGTTTAGCTTTTAACAAGGTTCGCGACAGTGATGAATTTCTCAACATGTGGCAAGGATTAACAGTCTTTCGGATAAGGTTGGGTATAACGCAGGTGAGGTTTTATTTTACGTTGCGCTTATGAAATAAGTGTTTATGATTAGAATACTAACACGTAGATTGGCGTATTTGCAGGTGTTCGTGATGGTGCTCGACTTGCTGCAGCAGGAAAACGGCCTGAAGATGCACCGAAGTATAATAAAGATGCTCTGGAGGAGTTACGCCAGCTTTCAAAAGAGTTTGACGAAGCTTCTTTTCCTATGTCTGGATCCATTGCTGCTCTTGCTTCCTCTGATCTTGATGCTATCAAGGCCTTTCTGCTTCGTCATAATGTAGGATTTACTTCTGTTTTTGTTAGTAGCCTTTTGTTGGCTTAAACTAGCTTTGCTTTGTCGTGATGTTGTCTTGGATGCTATGGTAGTCTTTTTCACCAGTTTATGGTTGTACCTAACCAAACTTGTATGCTTCGAAGTATGGTTTGCTTATTGTCTTATTAATCCTTGTCTTGTGTTGAGTGTTTGTTTTTGCTATTCTTAATGTGTATGAAATGAAATTTGACCTGAGTGATATAAATTGACGTAATCCCTTGGACTATGGCCGCCCCTTTTTATGGGGGTTAGACCGCGATAGCTTATCTGAATTTCTGGACTGAGTGTTATCGGGTTGCCATGTTGATCTCTCAAGCTTGGTTTCTTGCTTGATCATTATCGAGTGACTATATTGATTCCCCCCATCCTGGTTACTTGCTTGGATCAACCCGAGCATTATTGGGTTATTGCATTGACTTCTCAAGCTTGGTTACCTGCTTGAGCCAACCCGAGTGTTATCGGGTTGCTACATTGATTTCCCAAACTTGGTTACTTGTTTGATCTAACCCGAGTATTATCGGGTTATTGTATTGATTTCCCAAGCTTGGTTGCTTGCTTGGGCCAACCCGAGTATTATGGGTTGTTATATTGATTTCTCGAGCTTGGTTACTTGCTTGAGCCAACCCGAGCGTTATCGGGTTATATATTGATTTCTCAAGCTTGGTTACTTGCTTGAGCCGACCCGAGTGTTATCGGGTTATTATATTGATTTCCCAAACTGGTTACTTGTTTGATCTAACCCGAGTATTATCGGGTTATTGTATTGATTTCCCAAGCTTGGTTGCTTGCTTGGGCCAACCCGAGTATTATGGGGTTGTTATATTGATTTCTCGAGCTTGGTTACTTGCTTGAGCCACCCGAGCGTTATCGGGGTTATTATATTGATTTCTCAAGCTTGGTTACTTGCTTGAGCCGACCCGAGTGTTATCGGGTTATTATATTGACTTCTCCAACTTGGTTACTTTCTTGATCTAACCGAGTATTATCGGGTTATCGTATCGATTCCCAAGCTGGTTACTTGCTTGGGCCAACCCGAGTATTATGGGGTTGTTATTTGATTTCTCAAGTTTGGTTTTTCACTTGAATTTTGTTATCATAAGTTATAATACACAAGTGCTTAGATGTAATTGCTGGTGTTCGTTTACACCTTCTTTTTGAAAATTGAATTACATCGGTTACATACTGGTTACCTCATGATTACATGTAGCATTTGCGGAGCTGCGCTCCATTCCACGTGCGTGGTACCTCTCTACCATCTAAACATCTGAGCCTGTACGCTCCATTCCTTCCAACATCTATCACTTGATATGGGCCTTCCACCTTGGCCCCAACTTCCCTTGAGCTTGGACTCTGCTGGCATCATTGCTTCGTAAGACGAATTCTCCCTCTTTGAACTCTTGCCTTTTCACACGAGAGTTGTAGTATTGCTCTATCTTTTTCTTGTATTTTGCTTCTCGTATGGCAGCTGCCATCCTTCGTTCCTCCAACAGATTTAGATTAGATCGCAGCTCCTCTTCATTATTTATTTCCATAGCTTCTGTGACTCGAATTGTTGGTAAGCCTATCTCCACTGGTATTATAGCCTCCGATCCGTACGTTAAGCTGAAGGGCGTTTCTCCATGGCTTGTTTTTGGCATTGTCCTATGAGCCCAGAGGACACTTGGTAACTCTTCCACCCAATTGCTTCCTTCGAAATCTAGTCGGGTTTTTATGCCCTCTACTATGCTTCTGTTGACTCTTTCTACCTGTCCATTGCCCTGCGGATGTGCGACCGAAGTTAAGATTTGTTGGATCTTCAGCTCGTCACACCAACCTTTGTATGGATTTTCTGCGAACTGTTTGCCATTATCAGTCACTATGAACAATGGGAGCCCGAAACGACAGATGATATGTGTGACAACCCGAAATTTTCCGTGAATTAATATGAGATTTTTATGTGAATTTATAATTTATTTTTATATTTTTATTATTATGATAATAATAAAATAATGATAATAATAATAATGATAATTATAATAAATAATATATAATAATATAATTAAAATAATGATATTATTATTATTACAAATAATTATAATAATAATAATATAATATATCAAATAATGACAATAATAATAATAATAATATATTATTAAAATTAATAATGTTAATAATGATAATATTAATAATAATGAAAATATTGTTATTAATAATAATTTATAAAATTATTAAACTTGATTTAATAAAGTCCAGGGGTTGTTTGGTAATTTTTGAAACATGTTTTACAAACTTATAACATAAAATGTTAACATGTTAAACCACAGGGACCACTTCTGTAATTCCGTTTAAATCCCAACCCACCCCCGTATTTCCGGCCACCGGATCCGGCCGATCGCCGGCGGCTCTCCGGCGAGCCCAAAAGCCAATATAAACTCGATTTTGACCCCAAAATCAGTACCAAATGTTTCTAGAACGATAATCGAACTCGTGGCCACTCGAAATTGGAATACTAGTGTCGAATTATTGAGATTTCCACTAACGACCGAAAGTTCGGCCGACACCCACTACCAAAATGCACTAGACAATAATAATTGTCGAAATAATTGCGCACTCACAATCCTTTGATTATTTATAAACTGTTATCAAGTTCAATTTCACACAAAACACACAGAAACCTCGATTTGATCTCTGTTTTTCCCCGCGGACCTGCAACTGATCGAACACCCATATTCGAGTTACAAACCTTGAAATTTCCAAAGGGCTTTTGATCATTAGGGCGATTGGAAACTTGCTGTGAAGTTAATTTCATTATCATCAACGTTTGATCCTCGTTTGAATTTCACATTGGGCCGACCTGTTCTTCGATCATTCTTAACGATTTGAACATCAAAACAGGTAATTGATTACATCATTGTGTTCGTTTAATCATGGGAACAAAAGCCCCATGAATTTGTGCATTAACAGAATCGAATCGAACTTCAATTTGAATCAAATTGATTCTAGGGTTCTTGAATTTGGGGATGAACATTCGGTGTGTTTAAAATTATTTGGGGCGGGGTTTGTTCGCTGATGAGCCTTTGGCTCAGTGGTTTGTGCGCGGGTGTGTTGAGGGGGAGGTCACGGGTTCGAACCGTGCACCTCCCAACCTTTTTATTTATTTAGTTTATTTAGTATTTACCCTTTAAAAATAAATAAAAATTATTAAAAATACATAAAAATCTCCAAAAATTATAAAACTGTTTTTATTCTTTAAAAAAAATATTTAATAAAACTTTCAAATATTTATTATAAAAATATTTAATTATGATTTAAAGTATTAATCCATTAATTGGACACCATATCATTTTCATTTAATGATAAATCATAATAATTATAGAAAAATAATTATTTAAAAGCCTAAATTATTTATGTAAATAAATATTACATGTGTTATAAATGATTATCAATATAAAAATGGATTTCCAAATAATAAATTAGATCATCAAATTATAATAGATGTTATAATATTTTATGGACTTATTTTGATATATAAATACAAAGTAAATTTTATAAATTTAAATATTATAAAATCTTACAAAAATTAAATAAAACTTATGTTTATATAACGTCTATAATTTAATTAGAATATAATGATATATCAAAATCATTATTAACTAATTAAATTTTATATAATCATTAATTATTAACAAAAATAATTAAATGATTTAATGCTTATAACAAATCTTAGAAAACCAAAACCTAGATCAATTGAACACCAGGTTCAAGATCTAACTTATTTAGGTTTTTGGATTTGTATCTGTTTGCTTACGTGAAATTATAATTCTTAACAGGAATTTACTAGGTTGTCAACACCACACAGGAACTGAGGTGAGTTCATAACTATTCCCCTTTTAATCATTTAAATATTTTGGGGCTGGAATACATGTTGTAATTGAAATTACAAATTATTTTTGTGTATTATGTTAAATAATAATTTGGTCACATTTATGATTACATATGGTTATTATGAAAATCCTTCTCTGTAAACTGGACTATAAATAAGCAGGGATCTTTTGGATAGTACTATCGGGGAGTGACTTACCCCCACAAAGGTATGGACATGTGATCCATATCAGATGCACAAAGATCTTGATGTCATTCGGGATGACTGTTTCTGTAGTGAGAAGGCAGATGTGCACTTTATATAGTTTGCATTATAGTTCCACTTACAACCCATATGAGGATAAATGTAAAGGAGGATTTGCTCCCTCTGATTTGAAATTATTATGAAAATATAATATACACATAAAATAATAAACTAAGTGACATGGACAATTCAATGTGAAGGATTTGTTGGGCTTGTACTTAGTAGGTATGTGGGGTAGCGGGTTCACCTTATTAAAAAGGGTTCCGACAGGCTATTCATATACCGGTGAGTAAATTAAACTCACACTTTTTCTATAAATCCTATTGATGATAATTGATGATTTATCACTATGTTTTACTTACCTGTGAACTCACCAACCCTGTGTTGACACTTGATTTACATGTATTCTCAGGTATCTACTAGGAGCTTACGGACATGCACGTAGGATCATATAAGAGCTCAAGATACCTATTGATTATCTGAAATATGATTTAGACATGTTGTCATGAAACAATCTATATTTACTTCCGCTACGCATAATATTACTCTGAACATTATTGTAACGATTATCTAAAACTATCATATAGATATTTGCATCTCTGTGTAACTACTTGTTCGATCCTGTTTGTTCACCCCTCCGTGATAGATTCCAGACCGGAATTTGAGGGTGTGACAGATTGGTATCAGAGCCATTGGTTATACTGAGTTAGGGATTGCATCTAGCCTATAGCCACACACAATAGTCGCACAAAGTAAATTGACTTAGTTAGAGATAGGATAGGATTAAGAAGTTATATGCTTAAACTTAGATAGTTGTTTTCCTAAACATGACTTTGACTCTTTGACTCATTCCTAAACTTATTCTCAACGACACGTGGGATCTACACTTATCATCGTGCCTAAATCAAATGGTTTTCAAATCTCGTCAAAGTCCGTGTCACATGACCGAGAACATGCAAGGCTGGAAGAGTGGGATACCTGTATCTTAAGGTGTTCTGTCTAGGCAAGGTATTTCATACAACTTGATTACCTCACCTGGGAACCCTCGAGATGAGTATTCGCTTATAGGTACGCATGTCCTTGTTAAGGTTGTGGTGGACACAAATACTTTGATAAGTCAACGTATTCGCTTTGGTTTGCGAACCGAACGTTTACACTCCTAACCTCTCATTGTTATTCTAAACAATCTCATTAATGATTTTATTATTTTGAAAAGTTTTGGAAACCAATTACCCGTTTTTCATAAAGGTTTCTTCTTTCCATACTATACAGCATGTCTTCTCGTCAAATCCGTTCACGATTTAGAAACTCTGGCCGTAAGATTTCCGCTATTGTAACACGTGAAGTTACTACAGTCATATACAAGTCCTTAAGGCAAATGGCTTCTCATGATTACCTTGATATGTTCCATTTGGTAATCTAAACCACGCTTGTCCTAACCTAAAGCGAGATTTGTCTCCTTAGTACTCGTGCCTTGCCGAATTTAATCGAAAAATCCAGTTTTCTTAAATTCCCATCTGTATTACAGTAATTGTCCATACTTGAATATTTGATATAAAATGCATCTATGGAATATGTCAAAGTGTGAATTCTCACCAAACAATCTCATGATAGATGGACGCACCAGCGGGCAGAGGCAGAGGTAGAGGACGCGCCAGAGGAACGGTCCCAATAGGGATGACTCCTGAAGAAATACAAGCCTTGGTCAATCAAGGTGTTGCTGCAGCCCTAGCCACTCAGGCTGCTCAGAATGGTCATCACTATTCATATAAAAAGTTCCTAGACTGCAAACCAGATACCTTCACTGGTGCAGAAGGGGCCATTGGGCTCATAAGGTGGTTCGAGAAATGTGAATCCATCTTCGCTATATCTGAATGTCCCGATGAGAGTAGGACCAAGTATGCATCCGGAGCCTTGAGTGGAGCTGCACTCTCGTTCTGGAAGACAGAAGTTTCAAGACTTACTCTCTCCCTAGCCAATGCTATGGATTGGGAGGAATTCAAACAGCTGATGATGGAAGAATTCTGCCCAAGAGAAGAAGTACAAAGGTTTGAAACCGAATGCTGGAACCACAAAATGGTGGGATCTGAAATTGAAAAGTATACCACCGAAAATCATGAGTACGCAACTTTGTGTCCTCATATGATGGAGCCTGCTCACAGAAGAATTGAAGGCTACATCCGTGGACTGTCTCCTGTCATTCAATCTATGGTTACTTCCTCCAACCCAACTTCAATCCAACAGGCCATTAGGTTAGCTCACAAGCTGACTAATGAGGCTGTGGCTCAGGGGAAGTTACCACCAAGAAACAAGGGTAAGGGTTGTCGCTGCTGAAAGCTCGGGGAAGAGAAAGTTTGAAGATGCTAAAGACAGTGAGAGTCGAGGTACAAGCAAGAAGCAAGATCAGAAAAAGCACCAAGACAATCAGGGCATTCCGTCTAGATGTCAGAGGTGTGGCAAGCGTCATCATGGCAAGTGTACCGCAATCATCTGCTACAAATGCAACAAGAGGGGGCACACTGCTCCTGAATGTAGAACCAAGACTCAAGACCAAGGAAAGAAGGATGGTAATCAGCAGAATGGTGGAAGGAAGGAAGTTATTTGTTTCAGATGTGGAGAAAAGGGCCATATTGCTAAAGACTGCACTGGGGAAAAGAAAGATACAGCCAAGGGCAGAGCCTTCGTGATTGGCAAAGGTGAGGCTCTAAAGACCCTAACGTTATTATGGGAAATTTTTTGGTGAATAATGTTTATGCCATAGTATTATTTGACACGGGAGCTGATAGAAGCTTCGTATCTAATACTTTCTATAAGCACTTGAATGTAAACCCTGTACCCCTAGATGAGCCATATGTTGTAGAAGTAGCAAATGGTAAATCCTTGACCGCATCACAAATTCTGAAAAACTGTACACTAGATTTATCAGGTCATATCCTACCAATAGACCTCATGCCCATTACTTTGGGAAGCTTCGATGTGGTAGTTGGTATGGATTGGCTATCCAAAAACTCTGCAGAAATTATCTGTAAAGACAAAATGATTCGTATCCCCCTACCAAATGATGAAGTCCTGTGTGTGGAGGGAGATAAGACTGGTGTCGTGATGGGAGTTATTTCTTACTTGAAGGCTCAAAATGTCTTCGAAAAGGACATACTGCTATCCTAGCCTTAGTCACTGACAAAGAGAAGAAGGAAAGGAAGATTGAAGATGTACCCGTCGTCAGGGAATTTCCTGAAGTGTTTCCTGATGAACTGCCTGGATTGCCCCCTAAAAGAGAGGTCGAGTTTTCAATCGAGTTAGTACCTGGAGCTACACCTATAGCTCGGGCACCATACCGTCTCGCACCTTCTGAACTAAAAGAACTATCTGACCAGCTTAGGGAACTCCTTGATAAAGGATTCATCCGACCTAGCTCGTCACCATGGGGAGCACCAGTGTTATTTGTGAAGAAGAAAGACGGGACCTTCCGGATGTGCATCGACTATCGAGAACTGAACAAAGTGACGATCAAGAACCGTTATCCCTTGCCACGTATTGATGACTTATTCGACCAACTGCAAGGTTCAAGCATTTACTCCAAGATAGATCTTAGAAGCGGCTATCATCAGCTGAGAGTCAGAGATGAAGATATTGTGAAGACGGCTTTTAGAACTCGGTACGGTCACTTTGAGTTCACAGTCATGCCATTTGGGCTAACAAATGCACCTGCCGTATTCATGGATCTCATGAATCGTGTATGCAAGCCTTATTTAGACAAGTTTGTCATTGTCTTCATTGATGACATCTTGATCTATTCCAAAAATGAGAGTGAGCATGAAGAACATCTGAGATTGGTTCTTGAACTACTAAAGAGGGAGGAGCTCTATGCTAAGTTCTCGAAATGTGATTTCTGGCTCAAAGAAGTTCAATTCCTTGGCCATGTAATTGATGCTAATGGAATTCATGTAGACCCAGCTAAAATTGAATCCATCAAAAGTTGGCCTACACCTTCTAATCCAACGGAAATTAGACAATTTCTGGGATTAGCCGGCTATTACAGGAGATTTATTGAGGGATTCTCCAAGATAGCTCAACCATTGACTATGCTTACCCAAAAGGGGGTAGCATATCATTGGGGGTTCAAGCAAGAGGATGCTTTTCAAACACTGAAACAGAAGTTGTGCAGTGCACCTATATTGTCCCTACCCGACGGTATTGAAGACTTTGTAGTCTACTGTGATGCTTCTGTTCAGGGTCTGGGATGTGTTTTGATGCAGCGAGACAAAGTCATAGCCTATGCCTCAAGACAGTTAAAGGCTCATGAAAGAACTATGCAACTCATGATCTAGAACTGGGAGCTGTTGTGTTTGCTCTTAAATTATGGAGACATTACTTGTACGGTACTAAATGCACTATTTATACCGATCACAAGAGTCTTCAACACCTGTATAATCAAAAGGAGCTGAACATGAGGCAGAGGAGGTGGCTTGAACTACTAAACGATTATGATTGTGCCATCAAGTACCATCCTGGTAAAGCAAATATTGTGGCAGATGCTTTGAGTAGGAAAGAACATGTGAAACCTCGTAGAGTGCGAGCTCTACAACTCACCATTCAAAGCAACCTGCCGGCACAAATCTTGAATGCTCAGACTGAAGCCCTGAAAGAAGAGAACATTAAAAATGAAAACCTTCGAGGGCTAGACCAACAGTTTGAAGTTCATTCGGATGGGATACGCTTTATAGCAGGAAGGATTTGGGTACCCCTATACGGGAATCTGAGGAGCCTGATCATGGATGAAGCCCACAAGTCTAGATACTCTATCCACCCAGGTGCAGATAAGATGTATTACGACTTGAAGCTCGTTTACTGGTGGCCAAGAATGAAGGCTGATATTGCAACTTATGTCTCAAAGTGCTTGACTTGTTCTAAAGTCAAGGTCGAATACCAAAAGCCTTCAGGAATGTTAACCCAACCAGAAATTCCCGTGTGGAAGTGGGAAATGATAACCATGGATTTCGTCACTGGTTTACCCAAGTCTCAAACGGGCAATGACACCATTTGGGTTATCGTTGACCGTCTCACCAAATCCGCTCATTTCATACCCATCCGTGAGAAAGACAAGATGGAGAAGCTTGCAAGGGTGTACATCAAAGAATTATCTCTAGACACGGAGTGCCAGTGTCTATTATCTCTGATCGTGATGCACGGTTTACGTCAATCTTCTGGGGAAAACTTCAGAAAGCTCTAGGCACTCGCCTAGATATGAGCACAGCCTATCACCCTCAAACTGATGGTCAAAGTGAAAGAACCATACAGACTCTTGAGGATATGCTTAGGGCTTGTGTTATGACTTTGGAAAGAACTGGGAAGGTCACTTACCTTTGGTAGAGTTTTCATATAACAACAGCTATCATTCAAGCATCAAGGCGGCACCATTCGAGGCCTTATATGGACGTAAATGTAGATCACCGCTTTGCTGGGCAGAAGTTGGAGATAGTCAACTTACTGGTCCAGAGTTGATCTTTGAAACTCATGAGAAAATTGTCCAGATAAGAGAACGCATGGCTGCTGCCAGGGATCGCCAGAAAAGCTATGCTGATAAACGCCGCAAGCCACTGGAATTTCAGGAAGGAGATAAAGTTTTGCTAAAGGTATCTCCCTGGAAGGGAGTTATACGCTTTGGGAAACGAGGGAAATTGAACCCTCGCTACGTGGGACCTTTTGAAATTGTCAGAAGGATCGGCCCAGTAGCCTATGAATTAAATCTACCTGCTGAACTTAGTGGTGTGCACAATGTCTTCCACGTATCCAATCTAAGGAAATGTTTATCCGATGAATCACTTGTTGTGCCTTTAGAGGAACTACAAGTAGATGAAAAACTCAGGTTTGTCGAAGAACCAGTTGAAATCATGGATAGGGAAGTTAAACAACTGAAGCATAGCAAGATTCCGATTGTCAGAGTTCGGTGGAACTCCCGGCGTGGTCCTGAGTTCACTTGGGAACGAGAGGACGAAATGATGCGCAAATATCCTAGTCTGTTCAAAAATGTTACTAGTACATCTTAATTTTCGGGACGAAAATTCCTCTAACAGGGGATGATGGTGACAACCCGAAATTTTCCGTGAATTAATATGAGATTTTTATGTGAATTTATAATTTATTTTATATATTTTTATTATTATTTAATGATAATAATAAAAATAATGATAATAATAATAATAATGATATTATTACGAATAATGATAATAATAATAAAAATAATAATAATGATATTATTATTATTACAAATAATGATAATAATAATAATTATAATAATAATAATATTATTATCAAAATAATGACAATAATAATAATAATATTATTATTATTAAAATTATAATGTTAATAATGATAATATTAATAATAATGAAAATATTGTTATTAATAATAATTTATAAAATTATTAAACTTGATTTAATAAAGTCCAGGGGTTGTTTGGTAATTTTTGAAACATGTTTTACAAACTTATAACATAAAATGTTAACATGTTAAACCACAGGGACCACTTCTGTAATTCCGTTTAAATCCCAACCCACCCCCGTATTTCCGGCCACCGGATCCGGCCGATCGCCGGCGGCTCTCCGGCGAGCCCAAAAGCCAATATAAACTCGATTTTGACCCCAAAAATCAGTACCAAATGTTTCTAGAACGATAATCGAACTCGTGGCCACTCGAAATTGGAATACTAGTGTCGAATTATTGAGATTTCCACTAACGACCGAAAGTTCGGCCGACACCCACTACCAAAATGCACTAGACAATAATAATTGTCGAAATAATTGCGCACTCACAATCCTTTGATTATTTATAAATGTTATCAAGTTCAATTTCACACAAAACACACAGAAACCTCGATTTGATCTCTGTTTTTCCCCCGCGGACCTGCAACTGATCGAACACCCATATTCGAGTTACAAACCTTGAAATTTCCAAAGGGCTTTTGATCATTAGGGCGATTGGAAACTTGCTGTGAAGTTAATTTCATTATCATCAACGTTTGATCCTCGTTTGAATTTCACATTGGGCCGACCTGTTCTTCGATCATTCTTAACGATTTGAACATCAAAACAGGTAATTGATTACATCATTGTGTTCGTTTAATCATGGGGAACAAAAGCCCCATGAATTTGTGCATTAAACAGAATCGAATCGAACTTCAATTTGAATCAAATTGATTCTAGGGTTCTTGAATTTGGGGATGAACATTCGGGTGTGTTTAAAATTATTTGGGGCGGGGTTTGTTCGCTGATGAGCCTTTGGCTCAGTGGTTTGTGCGCGGGTGTGTTGAGGGGGAGGTCACGGGTTCGAACCGTGCACCTCCCAACCTTTTTATTTATTATTTTTTATTTAGTATTTACCCTTTAAATAAATAAAAATTATTAAAAATACATAAAAATCTCCAAAAATTATAAAACTGATTTTTAAGAACTTCTTTATTTTTAATTAATTTTCTGTAAATTATTTAATTAAACTACTTCAAATAAAATTTATACAATGTTATTCAAAAAATATATATAATTAAATATTTTTATAAAAATAGACTTTAATTATGATTTAAAGTATTAATCCATTAATTGGACACCATATCATTTTCATTTAATGATAAATCATAATAATTATAGAAAAATAATTATTTAAAAGCCTAAATTATTTATGTAAATAAATATTACATGTGTTATAAATTATTATCAATATAAAAATGGATTTCCAATAATAAATTAGATCATCAAATTATTAATAGATGTTATAATATTTTATGGACTTATTTTGATAATATAAATACAAAGTAAATTTATAAATTTAAATATTTATAAAATCTTACAAAAATTAAATATAAACTTATATGTTTATATAACGTCTATAATTTAATTAGAAGATAATGATATATCAAAATCATTATTAAACTAATTAAATTTTATATAAATCATTAATTATTAACAAAAATAATTAAATGATTTAATGCTTATAACAAATCTTAGAAAACCAAAACCTAGATCAATTGAACACCAGGTTCAAGATCTAACTTATTTAGGTTTTGGATTTGTATCTGTTTGCTTACGTGAAATTATAATTCCTTAACAGGAATTTACTAGGTTGTCAACACCACACAGGAACTGAGGTGAGTTCATAACTATTCCCCTTTTAATCATTTAAATATTTTGGGCTGGAATACATGTTGTAATTGAAATTACAAATTATTTTTGTGTATTATGTTAAATAATAATTTGGTCACATTTATGATTACATATGGTTATTATGAAAATCCTCTCTGTAAACTGGACTATAAATAAGCAGGGATCTTTTGGATAGTACTATCGGGGAGTGACTTACCCCCACAAAGGTATGGACATGTGATCCATATCAGATGCACAAAGATCTTGATGTCATTCGGGATGACTGTTTCTGTAGTGAGAAGGCAGATGTGCACTTTATATAGTTTGCATTATAGTTCCACTTACAACCCATATGAGGATAAATGTAAAGGAGGATTTGCTCCCTCTGATTTGAAATTATTATGAAAATATAATATACACATAAAAGGATAATAAACTAAGTGACATGGACAAATTCAATGTGAAGGATTTGTTGGGCTTGTACTTAGTAGGTATGTGGGGTAGCGGGTTCACCTTATTAAAAAGGGTTCCGACAGGCTATTCATATACGGTGAGTAAATTAAACTCACACTTTTTCTATAAATCCTATTTGATGATAATTGATGATTTATCACTATGTTTTACTTACCTGTGAACTCACCAACCCTGTGTTGACACTTGATTTACATGTATTCTCAGGTATCTACTAGGAGCTTACGGACATGCACGTAGGATCATATAAGAGCTCAAGATACCTATTGATTATCTGAAATATGATTTAGACATGTTGTCATGAAACAATCTATATTTACTTCCGCTACGCATAATATTACTCTGAACATTATTGTAACGATTATCTAAAAACTATCATATAGATATTTGCATCTCTGTGTAACTACTGTGTTCGATCCTGTTTGTTCACCCCTCCGTGATAGATTCCAGACCCGGAATTTGAGGGTGTGACAATATGTTCCCATACGAACTTCTTCACTTGCAGCCCTGTTATGGATGCCAGGGCTTTAGCTTCGACCCACTTGGTAAAGTAGTCAACGGCTACTAGCAGGAATTCACCCTTCCCATGGACTCCGGGAAAGGTCCACAATGTCCATGGCCCATTTTTGAAAAGGCCATGCGGCATTAACTGGGATCATGTCATTCTTCGGCCGAAAAACACATTGGCGCGTGTCTTTGGCAGCTGTCACACTTCCTGATTTCTTCCACGACACTCTGGTGCATCCCCGGCCAATAATACCCTGCACTCATTGCTTTAGCTACCACCATCCTTGGCCCTGCATGTATTCCACATATTCCTTCGTGTATCTCGTGTATCACATACGTGGCCTGCTCCTTGGTTAAGCACCTTAAAGACGGCCCCAGGTATGACCTCCGGTATAAAATTCCCTGCTGCATTTCATAGTGCAAGGCCCTCGCCTGTATTGCTCGTGCTTCCCCTTTCTCTGCTGGTAGAACTCCTTCTGTCAAAAATCTGACTATCGGAGTCATCCATCCGTCTTCTTCTCTTGTTTCAACTGATGATACTTCTGGTTCTTCGATGGAAGACCTTTGCAACACCTCCACCTTAACTCCTTTGCGAGATGGCTAAATGATACTGAAGCCAACTTACTCAATGCATCGGCTTTTTTGTTTTTACGTTCGTGGGATGTGCGAGATGTCACACTTCTCGAAACTGCTCATTATTTGTTTTGCCTTATCTAAATATCTCTTCATGGTGTCTTCCTTGGCATCGTAGGATCCGTTAATCTGGTTGGCCACTAGTAGTGAGTCCACGTGGGCGTGCAATTTCTTAATACCCATTTGCTTGGCTAGCCTTAATCCGGCTATTAAGGCCTCGTATTCTGCCTCATTGTTTGAACTCTTGAACGCCAACCTTAAAGCGTAGGTTAATTCCTCCATGTTGGGACCTACTAGGATCAAGCCTGCCCCGGAACCCTCGTCATTTGATGCGCCGTCTGTGTGCAGACACCACTCTTCAGGTGGGAGCTCCCCCTCCTGCATGTTAGGAGCGTCTTCCTCTTCCTCATGGGGTATTTCCGCCAGAAAATCAGCCACCACCTGTCCCTTGAATGCCACTCTCGGTTTGTATTCAATCCCAAAGGCTCCGAGTTCGATTGCCCATTTTGCTAGCCTCCCTGAAATCTCGGGTCTCCTCAAAACCTGTTGTATTGGGTGTCCGGTTCTCACCTCGATTAGGTGAGCTTGAAAGTAACGCCTTAGTCTCCGAGACGCATGCACCAGGGAGAGCGTGAGCTTTTCCATAGGCGAGTACCGAGTCTCCGGGTCTTTCAATGCCCTGCTGACGAAGTATATCGGTGTTTGTTCTCCTTCTCGCTCCGTCATCAGCACGGCGCTTACCGCGCCCTTACTGGCCGACAAGTACATCACCAGCTTTTCCTTTGGGAAAGGCGCTACCAGTCTTGGTAGGTTGCTAAGGTACCTCTTCATCTCTTGGAATGCCTCCTCTGCCTCCTTCGTCCATAAAAAGTCTTTCTTTCTTAGGCAATTCCGTAGGGTGGTTATAAATGGTAGGGCGCGCTCGGCGTGTTTGATAAGAATCTATTAAGGGCCACTAATCTTCCATTCAACGTTTGCACGTCTTTTACCGACCGGGGAGACGGCATGTTCAGTACTGCTGCAATCTTCTCTGGGTTGGCTTCCAAGCCATCCTTTGTTACAATTACGCCTAAAAACTTTCCTTCTTCCACTCCGAATGAGCATTTCTTCGGATTCAGTTTCATGTTTATCGCCCGTAGGGTACTGAATGTTTCGGCGATGTCTTCGAGCAACGCATTCTCGTCACGACTTTTGATGACGACGTCGTCTACATATACCTCGATGTTTCTACCAATCTGTGACTTGAATGCCTTGTCCATTAAACGTTGATAAGTGGCACCGGCGTTCTTTAATCCGAATGGCATTTTTGTGAAGCAGAAAATGCCGACGTCCGTGTAAAATGCTGTCTTGTCTTCGTCTTCCGGTGCCATTTTGACCTGATGGTATCCTTTGTATGCATCCAAGAAACATTTTAATGGAAAACTTGACAGCGAGTCTACCTTCAAGTCGATTTTCGGAAGGGGATAGCAATCCTTTGGACAGGCGTTGTTGAGATCTTTAAAATCAATGCACATCCTCCAGCTACCATCACCTTTCTTTACCATTACTGGGTTGGCCACCCAGGTCTGATATCGGACTTCCCTTATAATACCTGCTTGCAGTAGCTTCTTGACTTCTTCTATCACAGCCTGACTCCGCTCCTGCCCCATATGGCGGCGCTTCTGGGCCACAGGCTCCTTCGATAAATACGTTTTTAACTTGTGTTCTGCGATATCTCGGGGAACTCCTTCCATGTCGGAGGGTTGCCAAGCAAAGACATCTAAGTTGTTTCGCAAGAGATGGTAGAGTCGATCTTTAGCCGCGTCACTTAGCTGCCCTCCTATTACGATTTTTTGTTCTGGGTATTTTGGGTTGACCACCCATTTTTCTTGAGTTGGGCATAGATCTTCCTCCTCCTGGGAAGCAGTCTCCGATTCCACTGCTTTTACCTCTTTGCACTCCCTACTAGAATACATTGTCACCACACCAGTGGGGGTTGGAAATTTGATTACTGCGTGAACCGTGGATATCACCGCTCCCAAGGTGCACAGCCCTGGTCTTCCCAGTATGACATTGTGTGATGATTCCGACCGTACCACGAGAAACGTCATTACAACTTCCCGCCACCCTGAATGGTTTCCAATAACAACCGGGAGCTGGATCTGTCCCAGTGGCTGGACTACCTCCCCGGTAAAACCCGTGAGCATGTGAGTTTTGGTGTCGAGGCCTCTTCTTACTTCTTCATCTAGCTGCAAAAAGCAATGTTCATACATAATTTCCGAGCTACTTCCGCTATCGACATACACACGATGCACCTGATGTCCTGCTATCACAGCCGATACCGTGACAGGTCCGCTGGCGAAACTTCCTCCATGTATCGGAGGGAAAGAGATTTCTTGTGCCATCCAGGGCTCCATGTGCTCAGATTGCCTCTTCCCTTTGTTGCTGACGAGCCGGACCATGAATATTTCTTTCCTCTTTTCTCCGGATTGTGGCGTCTTCTTCAGCTCCCTCAAAAGATGAGCCAGCTTTCCAGTCTTTATGGCAAGTTTGATCTGCCGTTTTAATGAGAAGCAATCGTCTGTCATGTGCCCGTTTTCCTTGTGAAACTCACAGTACTTGCCTGCGTCCCTCTTCACACCAGGTTTTAGCGGAGCTGGCTTGGTGAAGTTGACATTCTCTGTGGCGAGAATCTCGCTTGGGGTTTTGGTTAGTGGCGGGAGCGTTACGTTGGGACCTTGTGGAGTTTTGGTTGATGTTGCGAAACGAGGTTGGAAAGTAGGACTTCGCTGAGTGAAACGCGGTTGGAACTGCGGTTTTTCCCATGATCGTGAACCTCCCGATCTTTTCTGCTGCTCCCAGTGGATGGCATGAGCTTCTTTGGAGTTCTATCTTTCAGCTGTTCGCAGGCCTTTTTTCCTCTAACGAATGCTTTTGCTCTTTCCAGCATTTCGTCCACCGTCTTCGGGAGATGTTCAAGGAATCTTTCTACCAACTGATCGTTTCTCACACCGTGAATAAATGCGAAATTCGGATTGTTTCCCCAGCTCCTCTGACTTGCATGCTTTCCTTCGAGTATCTCGTGATAAAGTTCTCGATGGACTCGCCATCTCCTCTCTTGATGTTGTGTAGCTCTGTCGGGTCCTTGGCAGATAACCTTTGCTGGCTAAAGTTCCTCAGGAAATCGCCCTCCAATTCTTCAAAGCTACCTATGCCTCCGACGGGGAGGCTGTCAAACCATACCCTCGCAGCACCAGTTAGCGTTTGGGCAAACATGTGACACCACACAGGGACGGACCATTGTTCTACTTCGGCGGCTCCGACGAAGATGGCCAGGTGATCATCCGGGTCTCCTAGACCATTGTACTTGCCTACGTTGGATGGCATCTTAAGTTTCGGAGGAAAGGTGAATTCCGCTATTCTGGGTACGAACTTGGACCTGGCTCGTGCGGTTGATGGGCGGTACGGCTTACTGAAATCGTCGTCCTCTGCGATCCTTCCCCCCGTTCTGGTTGCGCTTTGCTTTGCTCTTGCTTCGTCTTCAACGTTTATTACTGTCTTGCCTTGGACACCTTCCTCCTCCTCCTGGTTCTTCGGAGTGTCTTCATATTCCAGACGTGTCCGGACATCTTTCAACCGTCTTTCTCTTTCTTCCTGCTCCAACAGGGAGAGGATTTGTTCCCGGTTTTTGCTAACGAAGTCCGGGTGATGACGGTGTTGTCATCATTATTTCCCTCGGGGTGGTGCCTAGTGCCGATGTGGTGGTGTGGGGATTTTCATCAGGGTTTGTGTTTTTATGATGAGGGGTTCCTGGACCTGAATCCATGGTGGTTGGTTTTTGACTCGACTGGGTCCCACGGATGGCGCCAAATGTTGCTACACGAATCCTAATCAAGGGATTAAGATCGGGGAGCAGTGCAAGAATGGAGTGGACACCAAGGATTGAGCCGGAACTTGGCCTCGACGGAATGCGGCTGAGCTTTTCTTCGCCTAAGCTGGGTTTTGCCTGGGCAGCACTTCGAACGGACTTAGGCTTATGTTGAGATGGACTTCGTCTTAACAAGATATCTGCGAGACAAGAACAACACCGTAAGCCTCGCCACGGGCAGAAGGGATTTCTCCCCGTGACCAACCTCCGGTGTGAGAATAAGTTTCTGGATGAAATGTGTAAGTATGAGTATAAGTGTGGTGAGTTAGGATGATGATGTGTTTGGAACATACCTGAGCCTTTGTATTTATAGTGACTTACATGTGTCAAATTCCTCCATGCAAATCTATTTCGAGACATCTGGAGTTTAGACATTCAGACTGAGATTTCTTGGTCACTGGGTTGTTTTCCTTTTGGTGCAAAGGTTTTTCCACTTAGTATTAATGCATTTTGTCCCTTATAGTTGACATTCATTTCATTGGCTCTGCATGGCCATCCTGCTGTGCCTGTTTCCTTCAGGATTTGTCTTCTACTCTTTGTCTTCTTCTGCTTCTGATTGTGTTCCTGAAGCACCCAATAACCTTCCATCCGTACTTTACGAATTCTTTTGTTCTTTGACGTTGATTCCTTGGAGGATTCCTAGAGTATTGAAGTATCCACTTCTTCTTTAATCTTTAAGTGTTTGAGCCGCGGCTAAGTTCGTCCGACATCTGCTGTTCGCGAGTTGCGACTATGCCTCGGTCAGCCTTGCTGAACCGCGGCCGTGTCTTAGCAACTCTTGCTGGACCGCGATGTGGGATGGGCTTTGGAAAAGAAGGAACATGTATCACAGCACGCTGACCCGCGGCTTTGTAACTTGCCTGCTGGGCCGCGGCTGGTTCCTCCATGATTGCCCCTTGGGCCGCGGCTGGGCATGTCCACGACGGCCTTGTGGGCCGCGGCTGGGGGTGTCCAAGAGGGCCCGATCTCCACAGCTAGGGGTTTTCTCGAGGGGCTTTGTTCCACAGCTGGGCTTCGACCTTTCTTGCTGTGCCGCGGCCCCTTTTGCTCCGAATCCCTTCCAGCCGCGGCTGGGCTTTGCGCGAGCTTGCGCGTTTCTTTTTTCGTGTGTTGCTATGGATTCGAGTGGTACCCCATCAAGCAATATGATCAACACACAAAGTCTGAATTGGTGTAAGAACTAATTACGTTAATCATGAGCGTAGTCGAAATTTCAACTCATGTGGGATGCAATTTGCAAGAAGTACGACAAATATGACTCCAAAAGCAGAGAGATCTTAACGTCGCCGGTGATCAGAGGCGAAGCTTAGTTAGAGTCGGGGGCTAGTTTAAATTATTTTTGTTAGTAGTGTTAAATTTTGATCTTATAATTTAAAATTATGTATATATACATATATACGCACACACATATATATACATATAATATACATACACACACACATATATATATATATTATATAGAATTCATTCCCATAAAAAAAATACTTTGGCCGCCCTTGGTTCGGTTCAAGCTCTGCCGCTACCCGTGCCTTTATGCGTAGAGACTGACATTGAGACTGCTCCTTATATTTAGATATGCATACCGTCGACTCATTCATTTTTTTAACAGCAGAGGACTCCGAACCTGACGATTTATCGGGACTGGTTACCCCGGACCTAGCCGTTAGTCGTAAGTCATACCCCCCAGATGCGCGGAAACCGGATTGAATCCGTAAACCCT
Source organism: Flaveria linearis (assembly GCA_024085815.1). Taxonomy (NCBI): domain Eukaryota; kingdom Viridiplantae; phylum Streptophyta; class Magnoliopsida; order Asterales; family Asteraceae; genus Flaveria; species Flaveria linearis. The sequence continues at coordinate 7,948,904 of CM044011.1, forward strand.
CGCCCTCCATCAGGATCCACCCTGTATGAAACCCCGAGTCAAACCATCAACTGAATGCCGCAGAAGTTAACGCTGTGTTCTCGAGTCTCATTTAAGGAGAGAAAAGGAAGTGGAAGGAAAGAAAAAATAATTGTGTTCCAGAGTTTTTTTAAAGGAATAAAATGAAAGTATTGTTAGAAATTCGTGTTTTCGAGTTTACTTAAGGAGGAAAATGGAAGGAAAATGAAGGCTAAAATCAATCCTTCTAAAATGAAAGGAAATAGAGAGAAATGAAAAGAAAGAAAAGAAAAAGAAGAGAAAAGAAAAAAATAGAAAGGAAAAGAAAGTGTTTCCTTTCTTTTCAATCATTAAGTAAACTCGAAAACACAACGTAAATAAAAGGATGAAATTTAAACCTGGATCACTTAATACACCAATACAGCCTATCAACCGTTAACCATTGCACCACTTTAATCATAATCATAATGTTGATTTATTATCGTCATCAAAAGTGGAGACAACTAAGAATCATAAAGTAGGGCTTTGGTGCTGGCGATTAATGCTGATATACGACGCACTAAGGCTAAGTTTCTTGAAGAAATCCCTAAGTTGCATCGATTAGCGATGAAGAAGGTTCGATCTTCCTCTTTTTCTTAATTTGATCAGATAGAAATTGTATGCAACTGTACATAAGTATATGAAGTGAAACTGTTACAGTTGGAAATGTATAGGGGTCGTTTTGTAATTGTTTGAACTAAAAGGACCAATTGTGTCAATAATTGTAATAGGTCGTTACTAATCTGTTGGGATTAGTTAATATCGGTATTAATACCGGGATAGTGGAATGAATCGATAGCTTGGTTTTGGAATTACTTCTCTTCTGTTTTCTTTTTTCGAATTCAAGCTAACATTGGTATCAGAGCGTTCGCTCCTCCGGTGACCTGTGAACGCCGGCGATACCGAATTGAAGAAGCATGGCGACGAACACACGCAATCAAGAAATGGAGAAGTTGGTTAAAGATCACGAAAAAAATTTGAATCAATTGAATGGTTCAGTGGGTGATCTTCGATCGACAGTGGAGGATCTTCGTACTTCGAATGCAACGATTCAGACGACATTGGCGGAGTTGGTTCGTGGTTTGAGTGGAAGCTCGGGGATCGATAGCAATGGCGAGACCAATCGAGCAGATGATTCAAGAAATAGTGGAAGGTTACATAGTCGTCTCTGCAAATTAGAATTTCCTAAATTCAATGGCGATAACGTGGAAGGATGGGTATATCGCGTTGAGCATTTCTTCTTAGTGGATGAAACCCCTGAAACTTCGAAGTTGAAGATCGCGGTCATCCATTTGGAAGATAGAGCTTTACAGTGGCATAATGGCCATTTACAAGCAAGGGGTGCTACAATCAATGATTTCACGTGGGATTCGTACAAGAAGGAGATACTCCATCGTTTTTCTGAAACACACATGGAGAATGCCTTGGAGGAATTAATCTCTTTGAAGCAAACGGGTACTCTTAAGGAGTATTGTACTACCTTCGATTATCTGCTCAATAAGGTAGTTATTACTGAGGCTCATGCTGTTTGTATTTTCATTCATGGTTTGAAAGAAGAAATTGGAGGACCATTGAGAATGTTTAAACCTCAAACTTTGAGGGACGCATACTCTTTGGCTAGAATCCAAGAAGCTAATATTCTTAGAAGTCAAAACCCTAAGATGGCTTCTCATATTAGCAACATTAATACTCCTGTTAGTGCTGCTAAACTACCCTTATTACCCACCCCTAATGTTCCTAAGAAGCCATTCAATAAATCAGTCTCTTCTAAAGAAATAGATGCAAAAAGGGCAAAGGGGGAGTGTTTTTGGTGTCCTGAAAATTTACCCCTGCACATGTTTGTAAAAATAAAAAGTTGTTCACCATTGAAGTTTGTGATGATGAAAATGGGGAGATTGATCAAGGAGGAGGGGTATTAGACACAACTGAAGTTGTTGATCCCTTGATTTCACTGCATGCTTTCTTTTTCAACAATGCGGGTAGTTGGTTCCATTGGCACTAGACAATTACAAATCCTGATTGACTCCGGATCTACTCATAATTTCATTAATGAAGATTTAGCCACCAAATTGCATTGCCCTACAAAGGCTGTCCCGAATGTTAAGATCACAATCGCGGATGGTAACAAGATTAACTGTCTTAAACTTAGTGAGAATTTCCAATGGATCATGCAAGGAAGTTGGTTTAAGGCTGACATGCTACTTATTCCCTTAAGTAGTTACGATATGGTATTGGGAGTACAATGGTTGCGAGAATTAGATGACATTGTATGGAATTTCAAGAATTCAACTATGAAGTTCCGAGTGGGTGATCAGTCTTTTGAGTTGAAAGGCTTTGACAATAAGTCTGTTGCTTTATGTTCTACAGAAAACATGGTTAATGTGATCAATAGTAAACTCTCTCTAGCCTCTTGTCAACTGTTGAGTATGCAGGCTAGTGATGGTGACAACTTCCAACATGAACCAGTGGTCAAAGGAAGTAGTATGGATAATAACCTGCAGTCACTGTTATCTCAGTTTGATGACATTTTCCAAGAACCAAAAGGGTTGCCACCTTGTAGACCCTGTGATCATAGGGTTACCTTATTACAAGAGAATGTCAATATCAATCAAAGACCGTATAGATATCCAGCAGCACAAAAAGATGTTATTGAAAAGATGACCCAAGAGTTATTGGATATGGGGGTTATTCGAGATAGTAAGAGTTCTTTTGCCTCTCCTGTTGTCCTTGTTAAAAAGAAGGATGGTTCTTGGAGGATGTGCATTGATTACAGGAAGCTTAATGAGGCAACAATCAAAAATAGATACCCTATTCCCTTAATTGAAGAGCTTTTAGATGAGTTAGGGGGTTCAACTGTGTTTTCTAAGTTGGACTTGCGAGCAGGCTATCATCAAGTTCGAATGCATGAAGATGATGTACATAAGACTGCTTTTCGCACTCATCAAGGCCTGTTTGAATTCTTGGTGATGCCTTTTGGCCTCACTAATGCACCTGCCACCTTCCAAGCTCTCATGAATTCTACATTTAAATGCCTACTTCGAAGATGTGTTCTTGTTTTCTTCGATGATATTTTGGTTTATAGTAAAACGATGCCTCAACATTTGTTGGACTTGAAAGAGGTCTTTACCCTTTTTCGCAACCATTCTTTAGTTGCAAAAAGGTCCAAATGTTCTTTTGCCGGTTCACACATTGAATACTTGGGTCATGTCATTTCTCATGAAGGTGTGGCTACTGACCCTACTAAGATTCTGGCAATTAAAGATTGGCCACAACCACAAACAGTTAAACAGTTGAGAGGGTTCTTGGGCTTAACTGGGTACTATAGAAGGTTCATTAAAGGTTTTGGATCCATTGCCAAACCTTTAACTGATCTTCTAAAGAAGGATTCCTTTGGATGGACTGCTGAAGCTAATGATGCATTTACCACCTTAAAGACAGCTTTGATTAATGCTCCTGTTCTTGCCCTTCCTGATTTCCATAAGCCATTCATTTTAGAAACAGATGCTTCATCTAAAGGGTTAGGTGTTGTCTTAATGCAGGACCATCATCCATTGGCCTTTATGAGTAAAGCACTCTCTACTAGACAATTGAGTTTGTTTGTTTATGAAAAGGAATTATTAGCAATCCTCATGGCTGTTAAAAGCTGGCATCATTATCTTGTTATGTCTGAGTTTGTCATTCGTACAGATCAAAAGAGTCTCAAACATCTTCTTGAACAGAAGATTACCACTCCACTTCAACAAACGTGGTTGTCTAAGATGATGGGGTATAACTATGTCATTGAATATAGGAAAGACAGTGAGAATAAAGCGGCTGATGCTCTTTCTAGAGTCCAAGGTGTTACCTTATTCACTACAAGCATCTCATCCTTGCAACCTTTATTATGGGATCAAATTGTGGCCTCTTGGGCTGCCGACCCTATGATCCAAACTTTAATTGGCAAGTTAACTCAAGGTGTTCAAGTTCGAGGCTTTACTTGGGATGCGGTTAAACTGTTAAAGAAGAACAAGATTTATATTGGCAATGATCCTACACTGCAGAAGCATATTATCACCTTATTCCATGATTCCCCTATGGGTGGCCATTCAGGATTCATTCCTACTTCTAAACGGATTAAGCAGTACTTCACTTGGAAGAAGTGTTCCAACTCTATCCGAGATTACATCAATCAATGTGATACTTGTTTACGTGCTAAGTATGAGCCAGTTGCTTCTCCTGGGTTGTTACAACCCTTACTTATTCCTACTTCTATTTTCAGTGATCTATCCATGGATTTTATATCTGGTTTACCTAAGGTGGGGGGGAAAGACACTATTTTGGTGGTTATCGATCGTCTGACTAAGTATGGTCATTTCTTTTCCCTATCTCATCCATTTACAGCTTCACACATAGCCCAACTCTTCCTTGATCATATCTTTAAGCTTCATGGGTGTCCCCAAACCATTGTGTCTGATCGAGATCCAATTTTCCTTAGTCATTTTTGGAAAGATTTCCTTAAACTGCAGGGTATTACTTCTGCCCTTTCAACTGCATACCACCCCCAATCCGATGGTCAAACGGAGGTTCTTAATCGTTGTTTGGAGACTTACCTGCGTTGTATGGTTATGGATGTTCCTAAAACTTGGCCTAAATGGTTATCCTTGGCAGAATGGTGGTACAATACCACTTTTCACTCAGCCATTCGCATGTCTCCTTATCAAGCTTTATATGGCATTTTACCTCCATTACACATTCCCTTTATTCCAAATGACACCCGAGTTGTAGCTGTGGAACAATTGTTTCATGATCGTGAACTGATGATTCAAACTTTAAAGTTCAATCTTGAACGCGCCCGCAATCGCATGAAACAACAAGCTGACCATCGCCGAACGGATAGAAACTTTTCTACTAGGCAATGGGTTTATGTTAAGCTTCATTCCTATGTTCATTCTACTCTAAGGCAGGATCGCTATTCGAAGCTTAGCCCTCGTTATTATGGGCCGTTTTTTATCATAAAAAAGGTGGGGAAGGTGGCGTATACTTTGGACCTTCCACCGGATGCTCAGTTACATCCTACATTCCATGTGTCGTTATTAAAAGCAGCTCCAGGACCTCCGGCAAGAGTTACTCCATTACCAGCAGCCCCTCGTTTTGCTTTCCAGCCTCGAGCAATTTTAGATCGCAAGCTGGTTCGTCGTGGTTCTACTGCTGAAGTTCAAGTTTTGGTGCACTGGCAACATCTTCCTATATCGGAGGCTACATGGGAATTCCTCTCTGATTTTCAACTTCGTTTTCCACACTTTAATACTTGAGGTCAAGTATGTTGTTTAGGAGAGGGTATTGTTACAGTTGGAAATGTATAGGGGTCGTTTTGTAATTGTTTGAACTAAAAGGACCAATTGTGTCAATAATTGTAATAGGTCGTTACTAATCTGTTGGGATTAGTTAATATCGGTATTAATACCGGGATAGTGGAATGAATCGATAGCTTGGTTTTGGAGTTACTTCTCTTCTGTTTTTTTTTCGAATTCAAGCTAACAGAAATGTATGAATATACTTAGGGCAATATCAAATTGAACTCTGCTAATCTTATCAATCTATTTGTAATCACCGTATCCCTTTGTAGCTGATTAGTGTATTTAAATTAGCAAGTTTGCAACAGATTTTGTTATGTACTTTGAATGTATGCACAATTAGGTGGAGATTAGGGTGTATGATATTGTTTTAGCCCTATTTGGGAGACTTACATTTTACAACTGTGTTGAGTGAAGTTTTAGACTCAATTCCATAACAGGTGAAATGCCTTAGCATCTCTTAAAAATAATATCAAGTTTGATTCAGGTGATCATACTAAGGTGGAAAATGGCTGGTTGGCTAATGGGTCAAATGGGTTTTGGTAAAATAGGTAATTGTGTGCAGGTGAGGTTGGTTGACCCAAATCATTTTTTGGCCAGGAATAGTAATCTTTTCTTTAATAACCTAATGTTTTTATTTCAATTAAGGTGGTTTTATGCATTACAATTTTGATGTTTGACCCATTTTCTTTTAAGCTAGCCCAAAATTGACCCATTCATATGTAAATGGGTGGAAATTGCCACCTAAACAAAATACTTTAGCTGAGTTTTATGTATTATCTTTTTACTTGTTCCTATTTTATATAGGATCAAGGCTAGGATATGATATTAGGAGGCCTAGATACTTTGAAAACATGGCACAAGATATGAATGAAGTTTGCTATCTTCTACTTAAACTGCATCTTGCTTTAAAATGGTTACAAAATTAATTTTTTCTATAGTTTATATATATTATGCAGGAAGTAGATGGGCAGGTTTCATTGATGGATGAAATAGATGCAAGGTTGGAATTTTCCCCTCGTTCTAATAGTTTTAAACTAATGTAATTATTTGGTTATTCAAAGTTTAATTGTGGTATTTCAGGTGGATAAGGCGATTTCAGACCTTAGGAATACAAATGTTAGACTTAAGCACACTGTTAATCAGGTGATTACTAACAAAATAAAGATTATTTTACTAGTAATGTTATTATTATTATTATTATTATTATTATTATTATTATTATATTATTATTATATTATTATTATTATTATTATTATTATTTTATTATTATTATTATTATTATTATATTATTATTATTATTATTATTATTATTATTATTATTATTATTATTATTATTATTATTATATTATTATTATTATTATTATAGTTTGGATGATTAGATCCAACACAATAAGTTATTTCTGTGCACTGTATAATGTATATTGATGTTAAAAGTACAAAAAATAAAGCAAACTTAAAACAAAAAAAACCCTTTCAGTTGCTGTTCCTGATGCAACATATTGACTTTCATTTGACCTTTCCTTGCAGTGTTTTGAAGTGAAAGTTTGTGAACATAATGAAATCTGCATCTGGTCTACTCTTGTGCTGATCAAGTTCTGGTGTGTTCTCTAGCATGCTTTATATGTTTATTATGCGACATATTTCTTTCTTTTCTAATTGTAACTAAATATTTTTTTCCCACTTTCTTATTACATTTCTAAGGGCAAATTATTAGCCAATTAACACTTGAATTTTACACCTCCATAACCTTCAAATTAATAAGATTATGAACGTAGTCATATTTACATGTAATTCACAGTAAAAAGTATCTTATGATAAAACTAGCAAAGGTTGCTTTCGGAGCAAAAAAAATTTGCTGTTGAGCAACCATAGCTTATAAAATCACACCCATGTACATAGTATCTACTTTATTCACACCTAGCCTTATATTTTTCTTTTTCTTCAAATCAATCCCTCACCTTACATGAAGGCCAAGTGATTAAGATCTTGATAAGCCATCATATAATTCTGATACCACATATCAGATTGATCTCCACCATACAACTCATCTCATTTGTATTAATCCTTAAAGACCCAATTTCATCATTTTGATCTTTCATGGTTTTAAATTTCTTGTTACAGTCAATAAAGCCCTTGTATTGACTTGTTTCTTTGCGCTTTCTGTCATCAGTAAGTGAACCATCAAATGAGCTTTCTAAGTATGCTTTGTTTTCTGGCGAATTAAACGAGTTTCTGCTATCTGACAAACTGACAGTAGAAGACATAGTGTCCATGGGAGAGAAGTCCAAGTGAGAATCAAAGATGAAAGGCAACATGGGACAATCTTTGAGTAGGCGTTCCCTCGTTAAGATTTCAAGATTTGGGTTTATGTCCGTAGAACTAATCGTTGGCTTTTCTGGTACTGGAACGTGTTGATCATATCTATCTGCATATAAGTTTCTTGGGGTACAAGTCTTTGTCTCACTCTACAAAGTACCCAATCGTCCAGCTGCAACCACCAACACGTATGAAGAATTTAAAGAAAACCAAACACTATCAGTAACTTGTATATTATCTAAAGAACAGGTTCATGCAGACTTACCCTCATCGATTCTTTTGGCTTGCTTGAACTGCAAACAACCGATTCAAGCAATCTGTATTCATGCATGATCCAATTAGTCTTATCCCCTCTTGGAGGTCGACCTTTATAAAACACCAAAGCTTTCTTCACCCCAACAACGCTCTCGTTACATAATTGTAAAATAGGTCTATCTGTCCCCGTTGCCTTCCAATATCCTGAACCCGCCATCCTATTCGGCCTCACTCCATTTGGATATTTTCTATCTCTTGGAGTAAAGAAATACCATTCATCCTCTCCGAACAAAGCTTTATCTGCAACCAAACAAACCAAAATCAAATCAACATCAATGCATCCATGCGTGTCTTGGTTTTGAAAAGTGCACCTGGTGAGCATGACACAAGAGGCAATATGGAAAACGCCTCAAGGCCTTAAGGCGACACCTCATGAATATCTAGGTCAAAATTAGGGTCTGTTGGAGGCTGATATGTAAAAACAACTAACGGGGATGAAAAAATCATTAATGATTTACTTGATAAAAAAGCCTGTATGTAATAGAGATGATGCAAATGCAACCATTGGTTATATATAGAGCAGCGCCTCACGTACGTGAGGCTCTAGCCTCTCGTGTCGACTCTCATATTTTCTAAAACCAAGGACTGTCTGTGAGAGAGAGAGAGAGAGAGTGTGTGTGTGAGTTAAGCGTGAGGTGAAGGAAAGAGACTGACATGGAAGCTCCCACGGGTCATACTTGTAAAGCTCGATTTCAGCAAAGATGGAAGCCGGGAGGGCGGTTGAAGTAACTTTCTTCTGCAAATAGTGAACGATAAGTTCTTCGTCGGTGGGGTGAAACCTGAAGCCCGGAGGAAGTTGTATGCCTAAATGTGAGGTGGTGTTGGTTTCTTCCATGGAAATCAAGATTTTCTTGTCCCTTTGTTTTTTTCTTGTTTTTGCAGGGAACTACAAGGCATACTTATGAACTGCAAATGTATATATATAGCTAGCATATACAGATATGTAATGTTTTGGTACCACATATTTAATTATTCGTGGCCTGAAAGCAACCCTTATATCGCGACATGGAAGATTACGCATACATTTATTGACTTCGAATGTTCAGACATAGTTTTCAGACATCTTGTTTTGCTCTTTGAGAAGTACAAGTAGTACCTAGGAAAGCAACCGTTTTTTAGCTGGTTTGGCCGGTCGTGTCTATCCAGGTTTAGTTTACCTGGTCCGGTTTAGAAATCTGGACAAACAAAACCGTAAACACCTTAGGTTAGGATGGTGATTATAAGACTAGTAACTAGCAAAATTATCATATACAAATGTTGTGTTTAGTGCAACTTTGGTGTTAAAAATAGGTATGTCATCTATTAGTAGTCTACAAATTAAGCACTCTAACATTTAAATCAGTCATCTATAAAAATGATCTTTTAGAAGAAAAAAAAAACTATAAAATACTTTTATTTATAACCTTTTAAGTTATATTTGTCAAATCTATAAGACTAAAAAAACTAACATAAAATGAGTTATTTATGCTTATTTGAAGGATAGTGTTAAGTTGTTAACTCAGATAAATCCAGGCCATTTTATTAGTGGGTCAAAATAATGAGGTCATAAACTTTTGAAATTTATTTTCTAATTTGAAAGCTAAATGGAATACGTTCGATAGATATAAAATTTGATACCAAAATTTGGTTTTATATAATAAAATAATTTTCTCAAACCTTGTTCATGTCAAAAGTTGTGTATTTTATTGTCTGAAACGATGAATTTGAGGCAGTAATTTGTTTGGTCTCTACAAGATTCCATTTTACTACAATATAATTATGCGTTATTATATTTTTAATATCAAAAAGTCATTTAATAAAGGTTTAACCGTACAATTGGGTATTTATAAAAACACTAGGTTACAATCCCGTGTGATACACGTACTAAATAAATTTACTGTTACATGGTTTATAATATAAAAATTTATGTCTTATAAATTATGTGTTATACATATTGAATAAACTCATGTATTATACATTAAAAAATTTGAAGTTAACATATTTGAAATTTTAATTATAGATAGTTATTAATTAATAAATAGTTATTATAACATGTGATATATGGACTAAATAAATTTAATGTTACATGGTTTATAATATAAAAAGTTATGTCTTATATATTGTGTATTATACATATTGAATAAACTCATGTATTATATATTAAAATATAACATATTTAAAATTTTAATTATAGATAGTTATTAATTAATAAATAATTATTATAGCATTTATAATTAAGATGAGAGAGAAGCGAAAAAACCAATTATTAGATGGCTTAGAATGGTGACAAGTGTCCGGATTTATTTTTATTTATTAGTAAGAGATTTTACAAGAATAGTAAGTGATTGCAACTTTTTTTATTAAGAGTTAAATAAACAGATGGTTATTATGGTTTGAGTAATTAACATTTTAGTTTGTGCAAATTAATAAATTTAGTAACTAAAGAAAAAAGATAACAGATTAAAATTACATTACATGTTAACGTGTGACAATTACTTACATGTCCTAGAATAGGTAACATATTACCAACCTAAACAAATAATATATTTTTGTATTGCACATTTATATAAAAAAAGGATAGGCTTTTATTAATGATCTTTTTTGTTTAAAATACACATAAGCTTTAAATTTGCTGAACAGGTTTTTAAAACTTTTTGTAGCTAACTTTTAACAACTTATAAACAAGTTTCATATCATTTCTTAAGTTTTTTGTTTATTTTCAAAGTTTGTTTATTCTTGATGTTTTACTTGGTCAATCATCATGTTCTTAATTCACCACCAACCCGTTTCTTACCACCATCACCGCCACCATCATTCTCCCCACTAACATACACCACTGTTGTCGTCACCACAACCACCGTCGTCTTCATTGTTGTTTGTAATAACATAATCATATAGAACATCACGAGTCAATAGCAAGACGTTAAGAAGCAACCCCACATCTTCCATTCATTATTAAGTATGAAATAGATTAATATTTGAGAATTGTATATATATGTGAGAAAAAGTTCTTACGTTTGTTACTCTGTTATGACTCTATAACCATATATAGTTAAAGTATAATCAACTTATTAATCGTGTATCAATCTTTTTCATATCTGTCAGTCTGTCTTCATGTTTATGTAACTTTTTAGGAATAAAATGTGTAGTAAGAGTAATAATTCTAGATATCAGAAAGAAAGTATTCTTGAACTTTTATTGTCAAATTTATGTAGATTTAAATAAAAAAAATTTAATAGTTGTGTATGATTTTTTTTTTGGTTTTTTTTAACAGTTCCTAATTTACTTTTAAATCAACCCCTTACTCACTTACATAAGGATTTAAACTTTCGACCTTCAAGGAAAGAAACACCTATTACCCAATAGGATACCATGAAAGATGCCTTTTGTAAAAAGTTTTAAAAGCTACCTTAACAACTTTAGGTTTTACTATCAAATAAAAAGTCATTCACCAATATTTCAAACCAAACACACTAAAAATTATCATACATTAAACACCAAACACAATCATATAAAAACTATCCGATTCCGATTCAACTCAAAACCTCTGAATCTGGACAATCATCACACTTAACACTATTCCAAACCCGATCATGTCTTTTCACAAGCGCCCGAACCCAACACTTTGTCGATCTGGCACGCTTTCAAAGACCCGAAGCCACACGAACAACAATGTTGTCTTAACATCATTCGTCGGCTCGCCTGTTGACCTTGATCTCCAAAAGCCTCTCGACCACCTGCCTACATATCGGGCATCGGTTCGTTTGAAACCTCAAAACTTTAGCACACCCATTGCACAAACACTGTAACCAAACTAAATAACCGTTAACCCTTATCAAAGCCTACATCGGGCACATAGGCGCAAACATATTATAAACATAGACCAATACACGAATACAATGTGTATATATACAGTTAACACGTACCATGTGACGACAAGGAAGGACTGTGGTGTCTCGAGGTTCTGATAAACAAATGACACACTCTTTACTTGAATCATTCCCGCCAAAATCACCACTATCAACCGAATTCCCGATCCCATAAATCTCCTGCAACTCGTATCTAGTGTTGTTTACCCACAGGATTTGTTTCACTACTCTAACCTTAAACTCACCCTTAACTTTCTCAAACACTGCATTGGTTATTTGGGAGTTTGTGACACCTGGATATTGTTTCGCGTCTTCTGGTGAACTTGGGGTTGCTTCTGCTTTCACTGCGAGAGGATATACGCTCATTTCATTCTCTTTTGATAACTCTGATTCGTCGTATGCTGAAAGGTCGATTCCTGTTCCTGGTGTTTGTTTAAACTTCTGACCCAAACCTTGTTGGAAGGTTAGTGTTATTGGTGGAATTGAGTCTTCTTTTACTGTAGTTAGGTTACAGTTTTCCCCTTCTTTCGCGAAGAAATAGAGGGTTATGCTACATGGAGAACAAAGTATACATGCGTTAGAGGGTGTTTGGATCTGCATTTTGGAACTAATTGTTCAAAGATTGCGACTTTCATGATTTTTAATGTTTAGAGAAACAAATTCTGGTTAGTCACAGTCGAATAATCAGTTGATAATTATCTAAAGTTCTAAACATAAAGCAGCAGAAGCACATCTAAACATAACTAATTAGAATTTGGCAAACATCAGTATTCAGATAAACTTGTTATTACAACTTCAAACAGTAGAAGCACATCCATACACTATTTTCCATTTGATGTTTAGTTACACATGCTCAACTCACAATGATTATCTAATATCACAAGATCGTTTTCAAAACGGATTAAACGCCTATTTTAAGAAGCTTGTATTGAAGTATAAACCAAGAAATTGCAAAGAAGACTTCACATAAACTTTCTTCGTCCTGAGATTCTGTTGCTACTTTCCTTCTAAGACTAAGCACTGAAACGTAAATCCTGATCCTTTTTACTGTTTTTAACCACGAGAACTCATTACTTGTAAACTCACAAATAAAGGTAGATAAATAGCCTATTAAACCTTATGATATGTCTTTTAAACCACGAGAACTCATTACTCGTAAACTCACCAGATCCCACCAATACCAGCTAACCACTAGGACCAGGTAAGCGCAATTTTTGATGGACAGGTGACCTTCAAGGGATTAAACGTAGAAAACTAGCTAGAGTTCAGTAAGTAATGGCATGAAAATCAAAGAACCATCCTTTATGATGAGCAAAGATACCATCTTTTCAACTAACGAAGCTATAAACACTAAAACCAATATGGCAAATCTATTCATACACTAAAAGAGCCCACATGAAGCAAAAATGAGAGGAAGTACGACTAAAAAGGTCAAAATATAGTCAATTTCTTAAACAGTACAGTAAAATAATATTTTCAATCGATAACAACTAAGGGTTCAACTCATGTTTTTCTTAAAAAACCTCAGCTTTTATGTAATATACAAGTGGCGACGGGTCAACAGACCCTCTTGACCATCCCGCTATTGGTGCGAGCTGTAAGGAGTCTTGATCTCGAGTCAAGCCGGGGTGGCCCCGTCAACAGATAATATTATTAATGCATATCAGGTGAGAAAGATTTATACCTGCAAGCAACAGTGGCATCAAAAGTGAAGGAAACAATAAATTTCCCAGGGTATAATTCATCAGCTTCAATCTTAAAACTTTCTTTCTTGATGTTAACATCATTCCTTATGGTCACAGCTTTCTGATGATCAACATAAGGTGTAGGGAGGTGCATCACAGGTGCACAAGGGTATCTCCCACCCACCCACGTCCCGGCGGCGGCTTCCACGGGGACACGGTGGTGGTGGTGGTGGTGGTGGTGCGGTGGTGGTGCTTGCAGCGGCACCGCCGGAAGCGGTGGTGGTTGGTAGTATGCTCCGGTTGGATACTGGTGGTAATACGGTGGCGGATTAGGGTTAGGGTAAGGTGTTGCAGCGGCGAATACGTAGCGGTTGGTGATATCCGGTGGCGGTTGCAGCGGTGGCGGTGGCGGTGGTTGGTGGGTGTGGTGGTTGCTCCGTCTTCCGACGCCCCGGCGCCTCCGCCGGCCGCCGGAGTTGTTACTTCCGACGTTACCCATGATCAAAATCAAATTGAAATCAAGAAAATCAAACCTAAAGTTTCTAGTCACGAAGAGGAAAACCAAATTGGGGGTAATTTCTGATGTTAAAAATCAAGAAACAAGAAAACCCGATTTCTTGATCATTAAATCATCAAATGTGGATGAAATTTGGGGCGATAAATTGTGTTCAAACAATCAAGAAAACTGTAAACATGAACAAGATTGTGGGTTTGATAATTTGGGTGATAATATATGATCAAATGGGAATAATTGTGCGTGTGTGTGTGTGTGTGAAAGAGCGTCTGTGGGAGATGAATCATATGATTATTGGTAGCGTAAAGATTAAAGAAGCCATCTCCACTCCCAAAGGAGGCAACCAACAAACCCATGATTTGATAAAGATTGATTTTTAATAATTTGTGTTGATTTTTTTATCATTATCTTATTAATCTTTATCAAGTTTTATTGCTAAATTCGGTGACTTTTGGCCGACTACAATATTATTTGTGGTGGCAATTGTCCAAAAATATATCAACTTGGAGGACATGAAGCTGAAAGTGAGGCATAAAGTATGAATTGACACTAGAAGCTCAACCCAAACAAAGATAAGAAAGTTAGAAAATTATAAAAAAAAAGCTTCCACTTCTGAGAAACATTTACCCGAAAACTCGAAAACGACTGGCGCGAATCGTTTTTATTGATCTCAACATCACGCCTTTCATATGTTTGATGTAACTGATGTAAGTTTTAGGCTCGTGTCATAACAAGCTTGTTTCAAGTTTTTGGATTTATGCCAAGGACACAATTCATCGTTACAATCAAATTTCTATAAATATTATTTGAAAATAATCTAACACAAGTTTTGGCTCTGGGCCCCCTTGTTTGATTGAATTCCCTTTTCACCTAAAGTGAGCACTTAAGCTTCATCCATGGAGGACTTTTGATTTGGATGGGAATTTGAGTAAGCTTAAGGTCTTGTCTTCCATCTCAATCAGATCATCTCGATAGTGCCTATTTATGTTTATGGTAGGTAAACGATAACCGATATTTATTGGACCATTCAATCCAGTGATTACTAGTTGGATCGGTGTCAAACATGATGATGCTATAGTTGATTTAATGAATTAAAGAATAGTGCAAATAAAGATAATACTATAGCTTATTTACACATAACTTATTATTTTAATATGGATATATTATTCCTCTATATATAAAAGAATCGTTTTTGGCAAAAAGTTGACGCTTGAGCGTAATTTTATGCATAATTACTCATGTATGTCGCGTAATATTCATATAAACAACATAAATATCCATACACACTTATTATTGTGCGCATATTCTTTATATGTGGATGTATTATGATGTGGAATTATATTGGCTCATACATTCACTCCTAGACGCACGTTATATTCAGATGTCTTTCTACGTTTAGCAAGCTAAAATGACTTTATACAATAATCAACTATGTCTTATAAAAAATCTTTTAAAAGCAAACAATACAACTTTAAAATAGCATAATTTATTTGTGAAAAAAGGTGTAGCTCTCCTTTTCCTTATATTTTGTATTTTGTATGGTTCAGTTCTACACCTCATTATTTTTGTATTAGTTTTGTAGTCTTGCTGGGCTCGTAGCTGTCTTGCTGGGCTTGTAGATGTCTTGCTGGGCTATTGTTGGAGTTGGGCTTTGTGGTTCTAGAAGACTTGAAGTGGGCTAGGTTTTATCTCCTCCTGCTATATATATAGAAGCATTCTCGGGTTTTGAAGAATAAGAATCATCTCTCTCACTTCTGTACCATCTCTTCCAAAGCAATCTCACTCACTTGTACCATACGCTTTTTAGCATTCATCTTCTTCGTTCTTTCTAGGGTTTCATCACATTGATGACCCGAATTCTTGTAACCTAGTTTAGTTGCAGTTCATCATTGTGATGTTCATATTGAGTGAGAGTTTGTAAAGATTTGGATCTGTTGTTAGTTCAGTTCTTTCTCTTGTTTCTGATACTTGATCCATGTTATTTGACATGGTATCAGAGCGCTGTCTCTGATTCCGTGCGCTTCCGCGATATCGCACTGGTGAAAAGGCTCCGACGAGCTCAATCGCAGAATATCAAAAAACCCTAGCAAAATATCAAGATCTGCGGCAAACCCTCAATATTGGGGAATCGTTCAAGAATCTGCAGTTAGAACAAGTGCGCCAAAGCGCTCAACATCGCTGAGTATCTTCTTCATTATCAGTGACCCTCGAAGGTCACCAATCTCTGGTTGTTCTTGGTTTGCCCGGTTTTGGGTGAACCCGCTGTGAGGATTCCCTCTCTCTCTCTTTTACATTCCTGTTATAGTTCTAGGCTGTTGATTGACCGGGTTAGGAGTACCGGTATTATTTGACTGTTGTGCCCTAGAGGGCATTGTTTGTGCATCACTGTGTGATATTCTTTCGGTTTTTTGTGTGTTGCATTCAACATCAGGGGCTAATCCTTGATCTACCAATTGATTGGTGTGAAAACCTGGCGCTGGCCTCTGGTGTCCTTTGTGCGCATGCTTGTGTGACATCATTCAATTCTTGGTTTGTTCAAAATGGCTGAATCTGGTATAGTTAACACAGAACCTGTTAATAATGAAACACTTGTAAGTAAACTTGATGCTAGTGACCCATTGTACCTACATGCAAGTGACACTAGTAATCTAACAATTGTTACTATAAAACTAAAAGGCTCAGAAAACTACACTGTCTGGGCAAATGCAATGAAACTAGCATTAGAAGTTAAAAATAAATATGGGTTCATTGATGGATCTTGTACAAAAAACACTGAAAATCAAGTTCTCTCAAAACAGTGGGACAGGTGTAACTCTGTTGTCATTAGTTGGATCCTAAATTCCATTTCTGAAGAATTGTATATGGGTCAAGTGTACTCAAAATTGGCTTCAGAAATCTGGAATGACTTAAAAGAAACCTATGACAAAATTGATGGATCTGTAGTATTTGGTCTATATCAAAAAATAAACAGTACTGCACAAAATGGATGTCCTGTGTCCGACTACTATCACAAACTAAACATTATGTGGAAACAACTAGATCAAATGCTACAACTTCCTTCCTGTACATGTAAAGCTTCCAAGTCCTTTAATGACTTTAATCACCTTATAAAACTTATGCAATTCCTTATGGGACTTGACAGTGCTTATCAACCTGTAAGAACAAACCTATTACTAAGAGACCCTCTCCCCTCAATAAAAGAAGCATTCTCTATTATTTCAAGGGAAGAATCTCACAGGAATTCTTCCAACAATCCTGTTAAAACAGAATCTGTTGCTTTTGTGTCTAAACCTTCACAGTCAATTGAAAAAGTAAATCAAAATCTTGAAAGCAAACGAAAAAACTTTAGAGGACCTAATCCTAATCTAAAGTGTTCTCACTGTAATAAGTTGGGACACATGGTTGAAAAATGTTTTGAAATTGTGGGCTACCCACCTGGATATAAAACCAGAGGAGGCATGAGCCAACGAACCCCACAATCTAATAATTCATCAGGGGTCAAATCTAACTCATCCTCCCCTTCACCCGCATCTATAATTGCTAACTCTCTTACTCCTGATCAAGTGACAAAGCTTCTTGGGCTGCTAACTGAGAAAGGCAATGAAGGGCCTTCTGATTCTTATTTTGCTGGTAACTCTCTACACAATAGTGTCTATAATAATAACTATCCAGGATACTGCTTGAGTGGGGGTATCCCTGCCTCAATTGAGTCTGGTTGGATCATTGACTCAGGGGCAAGTCAACATATGGTTAAAACCGAAAAAGATCTATTAAACACAATTGATGTATCTGACTATAACATAAAAGTCAAACATCCTAATGGGTCAAGTGCCCAAGTAGTTAAAATTGGGAATGTAAAGGTTAATGAACATGTTACCCTCCAAGATGCTCTTGTTATCCCTGAATATCATGTAAACCTAATTTCTGTTCATAAGCTTGCTAGAGATAACAAGCTGAAAGTCATCTTTGATGAAAACTCATGCCATATACAGGATTCTCTCACAAAGAAAACCTTGGCGACTGGTAACCAATATGATGGCCTCTATCTGTTTGCTGATAATCCCAACAGTGCTAAGGTGTGTCACAGTAATATAGATACGTTTAATCTATGGCACTCCCGGCTGGGACACCCTGCTGAACAAGCTCTATCCACACTTAAAAACGAGTTAAAGCAAAAAAACTATGCTCATAACCCATGTGAAACATGCCATAAGGCAAAACAACATAGGATTCCCTTTCCCTTAAGTACTCATCAATCCAAGAAACTGGGAGAACTCATTCACCTTGATGTCTGGGGACCATACCGAACTCCCAGTAAAGAAGGCTTTAAATACTTCTTAACCTTGGTAGATGACTACTCAAGGGCAGTGTGGGTGTTCCTCATGAAACAAAAGGATGAGGTTGTTCAACTTGTTCAGGACTTTCATGCTCTTTTTAAAAATCAGTTTGAGGCCTTAATAAAGACCCTTAGATCAGACAATGGTACCGAATTTGTTAATTCTCAAATGCAGAATTTCTGCCTTAAAATGGAATCACTCATCAAACATCATGCCCATATACACCTCAGCAAAATGGTATTGCTGAAAGAAAACATCGCCACCTTCTTAATGTGGCTAGAGCCTTATTGTTCCAAGGGGGTGTTCCTCTTAGTTTTTGGTCTGAGTGTATTCTTACTGCTGCTTATCTTATTAACAGGACTCCCTCATCAATTTTAAAAGGTAAAACCCCTTATGAACTTGTCCATGGCCATGTTCCCTCCATAGACCATCTTCGTGTATTTGGTTGCTTATGTTTTTGTACTATTCTAAATAAATCTGATAAATTTGCCAGTAATGCAGAAAAATGTGTTTTCATGGGATACTCGAATAATAAAAAAGGTTACAAATTGTGGAGTCTTGACAATAAACACATGCTGTTCTCTAGAGATGTCAAATTTTATGAATCTATCTTCCCTTTCAAAGACACTAATTGTGAGACAGACTCCATAATTTCACACCTTAATTTCTTTGACTCTTTTGAAAAAACCAATAGTCATGAAGATGTAGAGATCCCCGATGATGAAAGAGGGAATTATGATAGCCCTGCTCTTTGGACTGTGCAGCCAGATAGTGGTGCCAGGTTGACTGAGAATACGGCTGCAAGTCAGCAAACCAGTCAACCAGATGCCAATCTTGGCGGGGTAGAGGGAGGTAGTGATGGAAATGAAATTATCAATACCTCTGAGGGGTCAGATCACAGTCCTTGTGTATCTGCAGGTCTTAGGCGCTCTACTAGACCCTTTTTTTTACCACAAAAACTTAATGATTTTGTCATCGAAGGAAAGGTTAAATATGGGTTGGAAAAAGTTGTGAACTACTCTCATCTTTCACCTGAAAACTTCTGCTTTGCTGTTAATCTGAACAAAACAGTTGAACCTAAGAGTTTTAGGGTAGCATCAGCCGATCCCAATTGGGTAAATGCTATGAATCTTGAAATGGAAGCATTACATCGAAACCATACTTGGGATCTGGTTGATCTTCCCGCTAATCGCAAACCAATTGGCTGTAAATGGTTATTTAAAATCAAATACAAATCCACGGGGGAAATAGAAAGGTATAAGGCCAGACTTGTTGCTAAGGGGTATAGTCAAAAAGAGGGAATAGACTTTGAGGAAACTTTTTCACCTGTAGTTAAAATGGTTACAATTAGGTGTGTTCTTAGTTTAGCTGTTAAAAATGATTGGCCCTTATTTCAGTTGGATATTAGTAATGCTTTTTTATATGGAGATTTACATGAAGAAGTGTATATGCAATTGCCCGAAGGGTATTATTCTCCAACTAAACTAAGGTATGCAAGTTAAATAAATCGTTATATGGGCTTAAACAAGCTCCACGAATGTGGAATGAGAAGCTTGTTAGTGTTCTTTGTGGTTTTGGGTTTGTTCAAAGTAAATGTGATCATTCTATGTTTATACTTTCTCAAAATTCTGTGTTTATTGTGCTTTTAGTGTATGTAGATGATATTATTCTAACTGGGAGTTGTGCTAACAGCATTTCAAAAATTAAAAGTTTACTTCAGTCACAGTTTTTAGTCAAAGATTTAGGCTTGTTAAAATATTTTTTGGGTATCGAAGTAATTCAAACTGATTCTGGTATCTCTTTATCACAAAGGAAATATTGTCTTGAACTACTTGCTGAATATGGGATGACTGGTTGTAAACCAGTCTCCACTCCTATTGAACAGAATTATGTGATTTCATCTCAATGTAGTCAAACTGCTAATCTACTTAGTAACATAACTGGATATCAAAAATTAGTTGGCAAACTGATTTATTTGTCTCACACACGTCCAGATATTTCATACACAGTTCATTTTCTCAGTCGGTTTATGCATAAACCGTCTGCAGCTCATTTAAACATTGCTTTGCGGTTACTTCGTTATCTCAAACAGTCTCCTGGAAAGGGTCTTAAGTTTTCCAAAGGAACATCTGTTCAGTTGTCTGCTTATGCAGATTCTGATTGGGGTAAGTGTGTTGATACCCGTCGTTCTGTTACTGGTTTTTGTTTATTCATGGGATCATGTCTTATTTCTTGGAAAAGCAAGCAACAATCTACTGTTTCTCGGTCCTCTGCTGAAGCAGAGTACCGAGCTATGTGTGCTGCCACGTGTGAGGTGGTATGGGTTATTAATTTGCTGCGTGAGCTGCAGGTTACAGTCTCTTTACCTGTGACTTTGTTTTGTGATAATACGGCTGCTCTGTCCATTGCTGCCAATCCAGTGTTTCATGAACGAACCAAACATTTCGAAATTGATTTGTTTTTCTTACGGGAAAAAATTACTTCGGGTGTTATTCAAACGTCTGGTATTAAGTCATCGGTTCAACTAGCTGATGTCTTCACTAAAGGCCTGCTGGTGCACCAGCATGCTGATATGTGCAAACAGCTTGGTCTGTATGATGAATTTGGTGCTAGAACTGAGGGGGGGTGAAAAAAGGTGTAGCTCTCCTTTTCCTTATATTTTGTATTTTGTATGGTTCAGTTCTACACCTCATTATTTTTGTATTAGTTTTGTAGTCTTGCTGGGCTCGTAGCTGTCTTGCTGGGCTTGTAGATGTCTTGCTGGGCTATTGTTGGAGTTGGGCTTTGTGGTTCTAGAAGACTTGAAGTGGGCTAGGTTTTATCTCCTCCTGCTATATATATAGAAGCATTCTCGGGTTTTGAAGAATAAGAATCATCTCTCTCACTTCTGTACCATCTCTTCCAAAGCAATCTCACTCACTTGTACCATACGCTTTTTAGCATTCATCTTCTTCGTTCTTTCTAGGGTTTCATCACATTGATGACCCGAATTCTTGTAACCTAGTTTAGTTGCAGTTCATCATTGTGATGTTCATATTGAGTGAGAGTTTGTAAAGATTTGGATCTGTTGTTAGTTCAGTTCTTTCTCTTGTTTCTGATACTTGATCCATGTTATTTGACAATTTGGCAATGTTTTAGGAATCAAAAGTTAACCATATAAAGTTGATATTGGCCTGAAAGTCTGAAATATGAAGTGAGAATAAATTAAAAGAGTCAAAACGGAAATTTTTTTGGAGCCCTGAAAACTGAATTTTGGGCTTGACAGTTGCAACTTACACAAGTGACAAGAACCTGATTTGTTGCATTGTGCGCTTTTATCATAACACTAGGCCCATTAAATTATTTCATGGCCTTATGACGGCCTCAAAAATCAAAATGATCAAAAGTTACAGGTATTTTATTTTGGAAAGTGAGCCCATCATGGCCCACCTAATCAGTAATTTATTGGTACTCTTTGTCTTGATAGTTGATATCCTCAACCTCATTCATCAATAATCACTCACATAAATAGGGGGCAAGTGTACCCGCACCACTTTCTATATAATCTTACACCACTTGCAAACGGTCACTAAAAACATATAAAACGATCATTTGTAGGTTCAACAACTGTTGAAACAGCCTTTTTAGGTTATGTCAAAATTGATGACCCTTAATTGTAAATGCTCGTTTGACTTTGTCATTGAACGCCTGTATGACTTTGTCGTTGAATGACTGTTTGAGCTTGGGGGTGGGGGTACTTAAGTTTAAGGTGGTGTAGATATAGCTAGACCCTATAAATACAACTGATATCTTTTTTTAAAAAAAATTACCGACAAACACACGCACTACTATACACCTATTCAATTTTTTAATTCATCACACATACACTTTGTATGTCATGAATCTACGAACTTTAATTCAGAAATGCACCACTATAGCACCATGATGTCTCCTTAAAGACCACCAACAACCAAAAACATTATGAGAGCTTCTTCACACATACACACATATATAATAATATATTTTATTTTTTTATTGTTTTTAAAGGTGTTATAAGGTAAGCTTCAAATCAAAGGTAATTCCTCTTTTTATTTTCTTCTTATTTATGGGTTAAGTTTGTGCAGGTGCTTTATTCGAGGGTCTCTTGCCGGCTTTGGGAAATCATGGAGGACTACTTTTTGTCATTTCTTCAAAGTTGCTCTATATAAAGGCTTAATCAAATTAGGGTTCTTCATCACAAAACACATTCACTCGCCACTTTCATCGATCTCGCTCGTGTTTCGTTCTGTTCTGCTATGATCTTCTGTATTTCAGTTAGTTCATAATCTTCACAACCTTTGTGTAGATTATTGAGTATTGGTTATTTGTTCGTTTAAGTTGTTCTTGCTCGACACTTAACATTGTATCTGATTCTTTATTATTTCTAAGATTTGTTCTTAAAAGAAGTTTCTTTTTATCAGCTTTGACATCTGTTTGCAAAAGGGAGTATTTGAAAGTAGGAAGTAGAATTGAAAGAACATAATGTGTTTGAAAGATAGACGAAACAATTGACATGATGTGTTTGAAAGATGAAAGCATTGAAGGTGCTCTAATATCTGATTGTCCTCTTTATTTCCAACAAAATCTATATTTGTATCCAACATGAAATGTTTACCGTGTAAGAAACTACAAAAATAGTTCCTTGAGTGATGAGACTTTTTTTTAAAAAAAATTAAAGTATATGGTAGTGTCATTTGCAATTTTCTAGCAAAACATTTTGTCATTCGTTTATGCTGAAATGCCATTTTCTAATGTGCTAACCGTGACGTAAATTCTCTTTTCTAAGCAAAAATACACCAACTACAATCTTTAAAGCTTAAAACTGCGCAAATGACCATATCTATGCTCACATAACAGTCTTTTGATTTTGGTAATCAGATCAAATGATTAAATCTTTATAGACTTAATGAATCGGCTATTTAGATTGAATCATTAAGTCTCTTATTCTAAAGTAATTCCTCTTATCCATTCAAATACTTAATTTCTCTTCTACAAGCTTTTTAAAATGTTGAACTTTCTATTAACCTCCAATAGGTTATGCAGGAATGTCTTTAAGAGAAGTTTACAATTGCGACTGAATCTCTACTTCGGTCTCCAATACATTCTGACCGATGTAACGCATGAATCATGATGCATTCTAAAAGGTTGATTGTTTTTCTTGGAAATAAAGGCTGCGTTTGGTTAGAAGAATGGAATGGAATGGAATGGAATGGAATTAAAAAACTAGTATAATTTTCAAGTAAAATTAAGTTTGAGTGAGTAATGAAATGTAAAACCCAAGGGAATGTTTCACCTCAAATTCCCTTGGTTGTGGGATTTCAAATTCCCTCTCTAGGTGGAAGGATTTTGAAATTCCACAACCAATGGAATTTGAGGTGAAACATTCCCTTGGGTTTTACATTTTATTACCCACTCAAACATAATTTTACTTGAAAAGTATACTAATTTCTCAATTCCATTCCATTTAATTCCATTTAATTCCATTCTTCCAACCAAACGCAGACAAAAGGAATTGGATTCCCATCAATCTATGCTTTTCCCTTCCCATAAGACAAAAACTCACTCTTATAGGTGGGCAAAAAACCGGTTTGAAGGAAAAAAGGCTAAATATGCTGCTCCGATTTGATAAAAAAACGGTTTCAGCCTGATTCGAACCGTCGGTTTGTATACTGGTTTGGTGGCACGACACCTAAAAGCGGTTTTAAACCAGTTCAAACAAAAAAAAGGTTAACACGAAATAAAAACTAGTTTTTATAAAGATAACCAGTTCAAACGGTTTGAGGGGTTCCAGTATTCAGTTAAAAAATTGGTTTAAAAACCGAACTGGTAAAAAACCCCGGTTTGATCACTAACATAAATACCGGTCAGGTTTGAAGACCGAAAACCAGACCGGTTTGATAATAAAATCTGGTTTGTACACCTCTACTCCTAGCATGTAAACAAATGAAATGAGCATGGACACTTAAACCAACTTTTTATTTTCATGTTATTGTTCTTTCGTGATTGTTAGTTAATAATCTAAAGGAAGACAATTTAAATACCATTATTATTATTAACAATATTTAAAAAGCAAACAACAATATGTGTTGGACTTGACGGATCGTATTAAAATGGTCATACTCAATGGATCGTATTAAAACGATTGGACTCATCTTTTTTGAAAAAATATGTAAACGACATAAACGAATGGACAAAATATTCTTAATGAAAAGAACTTTATAATCGTAAAGTTACAAACATGTTTGGTTAAGTCGTAAAATATGTTTGATCATAAAGAACTTTATAATCGTAAATTTACAAACATGTTTGGTTAAATCGTAAAATATGTTTGTTCATATTTGTTTTTTTATTAAATAAATGAACACAAACAAACTTTATGTCAAACAACTTCTGTTGGTTTATAGCCGCTCTTTAGCTTCCTAGATTCTATTACCGCATATTCTGAATCAAATAAAAGAAATAGTATTACAGTAACAGAGGAAATACACTGAATGATAAATATATAAAGTTACAAAAGAAAAACAATACGAAAAATATATCAACAAAAGTTTGTAAATAATTAGAAAAACAATCTTCATCTTTATTAAATCTTGAAATGATGGTGAGTGTTAACAATTAACAACAGCTCATAACAAATATACAGTTGCAGAAGAGCAGCAAGTAACTCACAAAAATACAACAAAAAATAACCAACAACAATCACAATATCAAACCTTCTTTCAGAAGTTGCTCCAAGAACATTGCTACTTCACTCATTGATGGTCTCTCACATGGATTCTCCCTCACACAAACCTCTGCCATGTCAGCAAGTTTGAGCAACGGCACGACGACACGTGGCAGGCCCACACACCGGTCAATGATCGCAGCCGCTCGCCCCTGTTTGACCAACGGCACGGCCCATTCCACGATACTAGAAGGCGTGCAGTCTCGGTCATTAGCCTTTCTACCACTCAGTATCTCAAACAACACGATACCAAAGTTGTATACATCGTCTCTCATGTCTTGAACCACATCACCATCATTATTTAGGAGTCCGAAATCGGATATTCTAGCTCCCCAATCTGCATCTAGTAATATGTTAGAGCTCTTTACATCGCGATGCGCGATAGGGGGGTTGTTTTCTGTGTGAAGAAACTCTAGACCCTTAGCAGCCTGCATTGCTATTCTTAACCTTAAAGGCCAGTTTAGTGGCGAAAACCCGCCGTGTAGATGATCGTGAAGCGTGCCATGAGTCATAAGCTCGTAAACCAGCAACCTTTCTCCCATTTCCGCACAATATCCTAAAAGGTTCACCACATTACTGTGGCGAACGCTGCAAAGAATCTCGAGCTCCATCTCGAATTCTCGACTGTTCGTGTGGATTATTGTAGCTGCATTCGCGCGCTTCACTGCCACTTGGCGCCCGTCCGCCAACACAGCTTTGTAAACAAACCCGTAACTCCCCCGGCCCAGCTCGTTAAACTCTTTGAATCCGTTAGTCGCGTCTTTGAGCTCCGAGAGCCGGAAAACTTGAGCTAGACCGGGACATGGTGCGATCGAGACTGCAGATGGTATGACATCCGGCTCATCGGTTTCTTTCTCCCCTGGCTTACCAATGCAGGATGAGAACTGCTTCTTTTGTCTACCTTTTGTTGGTAGAAACCGAAGTGCGATACATAATAATATTAGGAACAACACGAATCCGATGACCGATGAACCGATTATGATTATCAATTTATGCAATTGACGCAACCCGTGATCCTGATGCTGGTGAGATTTAAGCTTGCATACCTCCCAACAAGAACTATTCTGACAGAGTGAGCACGAAGTGCACACTCTGTCAGCATTTTCAGTACAAGAGCTCGAGGGGAAGAACCCGCTCGAGCAATTGGACCCACATGGGGAACAAATGCTCAAATCCTTCCGAACACACAAACTCGTCAAATCGGGCTCGTGCAGAAGACTCGCGTTGAACGCGAACTTCCCCGGGCCACAAGATCCAGGGGTACATAACCCCGGGCTGCACAATTGCAATGGAGGATCAATGTCAGATGATGCAGAAGCATTAGCTAACCAACAATCAAGAACAAGATCATCTTCTCTAATCCCACACATGCTCGAATCCGACGAAGCGATCCACAAAAAGCCCGAATCTTTAGGGATTGAAGATGAATTCACCTTGCCCCAACACTCAACCCCATGATCATCTCTTCTGATCCCACAAACATACTGATCACCGGTAGCTAATGCAACAAACAATCTCCCAACAGGTTTCGAATCATCAAAATCAAAATCAGACCCCCAACACTTGATCTCACCGGACGATTCCAACACACCGCAAATCGAGTTCTTGCTCGACGCAAGAGCAAGAACTCGATCGGGTGCATTCGAAACGCCCAAATTCGATGCATTCGGACCCCAACACTTGATCCCACCATCTTCAACAACAACACCACAGGTGAAGCCATCACCAGAAACAAGTTTCTTGAACGAAACAGAGCTGATTTCTTGACTGTAAAACAGAGCACTCTGTTTCGAACTGAACCCATTTGATCTCACAACAACATCCCAACAATCAACATACCCAGACCCCAAATCACCATCAGAATAATAAGATCCTCTGATCGCACAGACATGATCTTTACCCGAAGAAATGTAGGAATACGGTGTCGATTGGTACACCTGAGGAACAAGATCAGAAGTGTTGCCCAACGAGTTCCAGCAAGATGCATACGAGGTGTTCACTAAAATGCCACACATAAACCCATATCCCCCATCAAGAGCAGCCATTGGAGGCACATCAATGGCGAAAACCGAAGATGTTGAAGACGAGTTACCAGTGTTCTTCTTCCCCCAACAGATGACCTCTTGTTTACCACTAGCATCAATGGCGCAAAAGAAGTCGTTTTCGCCGGAGACTGCTGAAATAGGGCCCAAGGATCCGAACCCATGTGTGATTGAGAGAGATGAGAGGATGAAGAGAAGAGAAAAGGGGAATTTGAGGGTGTTTTTAGTCATGGGGTTGGGGTAAAGAGAGAGACTTTCATGGAGTTTATGTGAAGAAGAGGAATAAGATGATGATGATGATGATGATGATGATGATGATGATGATGATGATAATGATGATGATGATGATGATGATGAAGGGGATAGAAGTAGAACATGGGTGTTGCTATTTTGTATGAGGTATTAATGCAGGGTAAAAGGTTGAGAATGGTACAGAGGAGAAGTTACTGTTTGTGGTAAGTGAGATGTAGTGGAGCTCATGGCTATTGGCTAGTTGCTAGTTGGTGATGGTGGCATGTGCAAGGTTAATAATAATAATAATAATTTGTCGGGTTGATAGTCCAGTGGTAAACGTCAAACACTTTTTAACGAAAGACTAAGTTGAAATCAAGTGTGAATTGTAGTTTATAAACATGGATAAATAAGTGTGTGAGTTGTTGTAAAGAAAGGATGGATAATTGGTAAAGTAAGTGGTTTATAAGTTATGGAGATTGATGATAATAAATGATGGGCTAAGTAAGTTTGCAGTTAAGAAGAAGTGTTTAGGTTATTTGCCTTGGCGTTGAGTTGTTTTTCTATGCGTTACTTTAGCTTGGGCTACTTGAATTGACTGGGTTTTAACGAACCTTGGCTTACATTGTGTGACCTCACATCAGGAAATGTTACTGGCATCGTCCCTTACTTGGCCTTGTCTCGCTTGACCTTGCTTTAGCTCGCATAAGGGTGACACCAAAAGAATAATGTAATCGACATGGTTTGGAGCTATAAAAACATAAGTAGTTACTCGTATTGTTACGTTCAAAGCATTTGAAATAAGACTTTAAGAATGGAAAACATAAGATGGCGTACTTTAATAAGTTAAAAGTATAAAGCTCATTGTGGTTTATATTATCTAACATCGGGTTAAATAAATGCTATATGTTTACAATCTCAAAGAAAGTTACATACGTTGAATGAATATGTAATGATTGACAGATAATAGAGGATTAAATAATGTAAGATTTGGGTGTATGGAAGGTACCATATTGATCCAATGAAGTACCAACTAGCAATTATTCAAAGCAATGATGCATTGATGCCAATTGTCTTAGGGACCTAATAAACGGACATCCAATATTTTAAATCGACACCCATCTATATGTCGCGTATGAGTTCATACGCGGCCCATGCCCGGCGTATAGGTATCGACCATTAATGCGTCATTAATGCCTGACATTCCACGTCATATCAGTCGACCTATACGGGACGTATAGGTCCATACTCTACGTATAGCTGTCGGTGGAGCAGTCGGGGACCTACCCACTTATCATATACGACACGGACCTATACGTGGCGTACGGATCTATACGCCCCGTATAGAACCATTTTCGTTGTGTATATAAAGGGAGACAACGCATTCGCTCGTCTAAAAAACCCGTAAAGGTTCGAAATCTCAAATTCATTCGTTCGTGATTGATGGTTCAATTTAAGATCACAAGAAATTTGGATTATGTGGTTTAAAATTTGGTGGTGTCTAAATAACAGGTATAGGATACCGGGGTGTTTATTTAAAATGTGGGAGTGTCTAAATAACGGGTCCCTTGCCTTATCATCGTTGAATTTTTTTAATAAGCGATATACTTCTTAGCGAAGACCTGTTGGGTCTCAAATAAATAGGAGTTAATTACATGTGTTTTACCATGTAATTTGGTGCCCACATGGTTCTTGTGTTGCCTTCACATTATCACTTTAACTAAAGATTTACTAGATCTTTAACTTAGGTCAACTCACATATAATATATCTTTCGTTTCAATAAATAGTTGCTTCTCTAATTAAAAAAACCGCAGTATATTAATAAGACCTTAAGATTTGAGTTTTCACTCTCATTTCCATTCTTTTTTAACATCTTCCTTTTCTGTTAATTTCTTATTTATTATTAGTAGTAGTTTTTCTCTTTTCAGTGTGTTTCGTCGTACTTTTGCAATCTTTCTTCTTTTATTTTATTTATATTGTTTATATTTATGATTAGTAATTATTATTATTATTGGTTTCTATTACTATTACTAGTTCAAAACATTAATTTTCATACTCTACTCTTTTAATAAAGTTAATTAATAATATGAATGTTATTACTTTAGGGAGAGGATATGCTACAAATGCTATATTTTCTAAAAAGGGTGAGAAGTAATTCTGGCCGTTGGATCAACTCATTAAAATAGATCAATGGTTTAAAAAAACGCGTTGGCAAAATGTAAATAAGTGAAAAACTGCTAACATGCGGAGGGGCAAAAAAGTAATTTGACACAATGGTTGTTTGAGACAATGGTTGTTTGACACAATGGTTATTTGACACAATGGTTGTTTGACATAATAGTTGTTTGACACAATGGTTGTTTGAAACAACGGTAATTTAACACAATCGTAGTTTGACACAATGGTAGTTTGACACAATGATAATTTGAAACAATAGTAATTTGGTATGTTGGCATGTTATATATTTTGCTATGTGTTGGCATGTTAAAATTTGTTGCTATATGTTGCTTTACATTACACAATAGTATTTTGGTAACTTGTTTTTATCGTCAAAATTAAACGTAAACAAAACTTTTCAAACATGACTCAATGAGTCTTATGACACAATGAATATAATGACACAATGAATATAATGACACAATGAGTATATGGCACAATAAATCTTATGACACAATGAATCATATTCTTGAATACGCATAGAATCAACTGTTGAGCTGTTTGAAACTTGTTTATCCTTAATGCTTTGAAGATATAAACTGCAATTGCGCATAATGTGACCAGGTTGTTTGCAAAACCCACAATTTCTCAACTTTTTTCCTGCTTGTTCGATTGCTAACTCACGAGCTGACTTCATTCTTTTCGGCCTACCTTTTGTCTTTTGCTTAACAGGTACACTGAATTTTACTTCATTTCGTTCGCTCCCTCCAGGTAACTCTGCAAACCTATCTCTCCTGCTTGGAGGTGGGGCGACCATTTGAACTTTATCAGCCTTAGACTTGTAACTATTTAAATAATCAAGATAAAAACACAACTCGTCTTTGTTCGTAACCAATTGATTAACAATAATTGTTTTACTCAGACACAATGACAATACAAAAGACACAATGATGAAAAAAGACACAATGATGATATCTAAGACAAAATGATGATGTCAATCAATAACAAAATTCATATAACAAACACAACAACATAAAAGACACAACATATAGAGACTCACCTGATATTTATAAAATATGTTCGACAACATATTGATAATGTCCAGAGTAATCTAACAGTATAGACATAACAACTGTTTTATTCAGACACAATGACAATACAAAAGACACAATGACGAATAAAAAGACACAATGATGATACCTATGCCACAATGATGATACCTATGACACAATGATAATGTCAATCAATAACAAAATTCACAGAAATCAGACAGTATAGACACAATGATGATCCAAACGACAAAATTATTAACATACTATTTTAATTATAGTATATAATCGTCTTCATACGTACCAAACTGATGAAAATCAAATAGATCAACATAACTCAACGATCTTCAACAGAAACAACATAAAAGCAATATTCAACAGATGAATTTGATCGTTTAAATCTTCAACGATTGAAATTGATGTAAGATGAAACGTCAACCTTTTGAATCGATAAATTGAGAATTTTGTTGAAGGTTTGGGTTCAAATAATTGATGTAAGCAAACTGAGAATTGATGTAAGCCCACACCTTCATCTCAATAAATTAGACTTCCTAAAATACCCCTCCTTCTTTAAAAATATGTCACGTGTCACTCACTGATTGCTTCTCACACTTTTTACATAATGTTCACTTTGTATTTGAACCCAAGCCATTACTTTATATTTATTCTTATAGTTTAAGCTCTCATATCATAAATTCATAATCCACTTTTAAACGATTGGTATAAATGTCACAAATTTAAAAATACCTATATTTGATATTATGATTTGATATTATGATTATATATTAACAGGTGTGATATCATTCCAAATTTAATAAATACGATATCATACCCAAAATTATGTGTATATATGAAATAATTTTAGAAAATTAGGATGGAAAATAGTAAGAGCATTGGGAGTATCGTTAAACACTACAAGTTAAATAGACAATGTATGATGGTTAAGAGGTGTAATTCATGATCAAAAAGTTAAAAAAGTCTAATATTGTAAAATACAAGTTATGATATATGTTGTTTTGTATAAAAAGTCTAATTTTTTACGCATATAGTAAAAGTATAATTCAATTTTTTTATGACAAATGTGTGATCCTAATATGGAGAATAAGTTTGATTTTAATCAGGTTCACATATCCGTTTTTCAGTCGAGACCACACCCCAACCATCTACGAGAAAATCAATTACTGAGAAAACACTCTACATCAACTTAAAAAGTTTTACTCAGAACAAAACTTGAACTCATAACTCTCAATATTTAAAGATAATGGGTAACTAAGTGTTAAAGGTCATTTTTTTAACGGCTAAATTGGAATCACTCACGGATCACTGGAGTATCATCGTGCCACCAGTGATACCACGCGATCATATTCCACCACCAAGTCACCAATTCAGGAGAAACTCATAATTATGAGAAAACCCCCCTTTATAAGATTCGAACCTATGACCTAATAGCCCCTAAATCTTATGCTACCACCAAGATACCGCTGGGCTATAATGCATTTGGCTGTTAAAGGTCATATTAACCAACAAAGAGTCTACTTATGATATATTCACTTCAAAACAGAATTACAAATCTATGATGTAGCACGTGCTTTCTTTGTCAGCCTGTCCCTTGCTATGAGGGCCCACCCTATCAGGATGGTTTGTGTGTTCTGTCCCTCTAAATTGGTCAAATATACCCAAAATCATTTAAAAAATTGATTTTTATGCTTATCTTTTTCAAGAAATGTATTTAATAAATGATTACATATCTTTCTTAAATATGCATCAAAGTATATATAGCAGTTTACATGAATTCAATACACCAATAAGAATCCTAAGTAAAATTGTATGTATGTATGTATGTATGAATGGATGTGTACAATGTGTGTGTGAAGGATGGAACACATAAGATGCAAAATAAAATATGTAAATGTGTATAAAAATATAGAGTGCTGGTGGTCAAATTGTGTAAAATCCAGGCAAGTGATTGGTGGAATGTGGGCATACCATGTGGTGTTATGGCTGATTTATAATATAAAAATGAAGCCAATAAAATACTTGATTTCCAATCAATGTGCTCTATGCAACAAACAAGAAAATGATTCAATGCATTATTTTTCATTTATCTCATCATGCATGCATACACACAACCTTGTAGATAAAACACTTCCTCTTATTCTTATTTGCATTTTGTTTATGTATGTTTGTTTATATATAAAATATAATAAGATAGTGTGTATATATATAAAATATAACATAAGATATAATATATCATGTTGAAATTAATAATGAAAAGGATAGTTTTATCATGGTCAATATGAACAGATGAAATTTTAGGGTTATTTACAAAATTTTGGTTTGGTAGCCGGTAGGGTGTCTCTGAAATTCCGTTGTGGGTTGTCAAAACACCTAAAACACGCAATGGCGGAGGATAGTGAGGGGTGGGGGGGCCTTATTTTTTTCATCGATAGTGTTAAATTTTAGTCCGTTAGTGTAAATTTTTGGCCCGATAGTGTAAATTTTTATATAAATATCAAGTCCGCCCCCCTAAAAAAATTAGTTTCGCCCCCGCCCTCCATACGAGGATGTTCAAGCTCCGCCACTGGAAATACGGGAAGGGTGAGTTTGGTTTATTTTTCTTCTTTTTTGATGCGTTTTTGTTAATTTGAGGAAATTGGTCCCGATAGTTTGCCAAAATAGTACAATAGTCAATTTATCCAAACTTAACGTATATTTTAACGAGAGTTGGTGTTGGAAAGTTTAACGGATTTATTAACTGATAGTTAGTGCTAGAACCAAAATTTGTTACTAAATGAAAATAGCAAAACCCGAACAAAAAATTTTTAAACTTAAACCCAAAGGTCGGAATTAACCATATTATTGCTCATCTTATTACAAAAGAAAATTAATATATGTATAGTTAAAGGGTGATAGTAAAGATTTCTATCTATTGTTCTTTTCAAAAAACAAATTTTGTTACTGTCATTTATCAATTACGTTTACAGGATATCATGGTTATAATAAAGTGCATAACTTTAACTTTTTGAAAAAATGTTAAGCGACACCTTAAACAAACAAAACAAACAAACATACCCAGTGTATCCCGCTGAAGAGCAGGGTCTGGGAGGGGTATGTGGTGGCAAGTCTTTCCTCTATCCTGAGGGATAGAGAGACCGCTAAACATAAATAACTAAAATTACTTGTGAGAAATTACAGTATGAATAGAGTAACAAGAATGATTTAACTTTTTCTCATCTGATTTATAAACATAAATCTTTAAATTCATGCTCTTTTATACCGTTCATGAAAGTCAATAAACTAGTTAATAATATTTGACACATAAAATCTATCTATTATAATTTATAATAGAGTAACTTGGTATGATACGTGTCACCATCACAATTCTCCTCACCAAAATTTTCCCGCCTCTCTCTCCTATTAAATAATTACCTTAATTACTAATAATATTATTTAACATTTTTTTAGATTACAATATTTTTTTTATAAATTAAGAAAAATATTTGTTATTAATGTTATTTCAAAATAAATAAATTTTTATAACTAATATTTTTTTCTAAAATATCAAACTTTGTTAAAAATATGATACATTATAAAATTACTATTTTTAAAAAGTAAATTATTTAAAAACCAAAAATAATTTAATTTAGGAGTTATGATAATAAAATATTTTAAAAAATGATATTTTTATACGGTTTGTTTTAGAACAAAATATTATTTTTAAAAATATTAAAAACAAAATTATAAAATATTGATATCACTGTTTTATTACTTATAGTACTTAATTATACGTAATTTCAGTCATATCATATTTTAAAATATCATTTTATTTTATATAAGTTTTATTATATTAATATTTTATTTATTCAACCCGTGTAATACACGGGTTTTCTAAAACTAGTATATAATATATAATTCCAACATTCATGCTCTTTTATACCGTTCATGAAAGTCAATAAACTAGTTAATAATATTTGACACATAAAATCTTATCTTACTACTCTAATAAAAGAGTAACTTGAAGTGCCACATGGCAACACCACAATCATCCTCAACAAAATTTTCCCGCCTCTCTCTCATCTTAAATAATTACCTTAATTACTAATAATATTATTTAACATTCTTTTACATTTAATAAATTAAAAAAGAGATCTATTTATTAATTTTATTTCTAAATAAATAATTTTAATATAAAATAATAAAAAATTTTAAAGCTTAAAACTTTTTAAAAAATTCGAAATATTTTAAAAAAGTGGTATTTTTAAAATTCTATTTTTTAAAACGAAAAATAAGTAATTTGGGAGATATAATAAGAAAATTTTTAAAATGACTTTTTTATATGGTTTGTTTTAGAACAAAATGTTTATTTTTTTAGAAAAAAAATTTAGAAACAAAGTTTTAAGAAGTTGATATAACTGTTATATTAGTTATAGTCATTTCTCATACGTAATTTCAGTCATATCATATATTAGAATATTATTTTATAATTAATAAATTTTATTATATTAATATTTTATTTATTCAACCCGTGTAATACACGGGTTTACTAAATCTAGTATATAATATATAATTCCAACAATTCAATGATCTAAGTAATGGCAAGCGGCCGGGTGGGGTGAGGTTAGGTTTAATGATAGAATCATATAAAGTTAAAATGATGAAGTTTTTTTTAACTTTAAGAGGTTTAAGTTTAGCAAATGACGGTTTGATAAAATTAGTTATAGTATAAATTTCATGGAGTAAAATAGAAGAGTAACGTCTAGTCATAAAAATAATAATAAAGAAGTGTTTAAATCCATCTTACAAATTTATTCTCAATCTTACTTCTCTTGATTTTGTTTCCATTACCTCTGCTTTTATAATAACTTCATGAACTTGTGTCTTCACATTAACTGTAACATCTTGTATTTCACGACGCGTTAATAATAATAATAATAATAATAATAATAATAATAATGAAAATATAAATTTTAAAGCCTATAATCAATAATTTTTGCATAAAATAATAACAACTCAAATCTTCAGGGGGTTAAAATGTAAATTGTTTAAAACTAAAACAAAATATTTAATTGCAGTTGTTAACTTCTACAACCACAGGGACCATTTCTGTAATTCTCGCAAACACCCAACCCCACCCCCCTTCTTCCCCGATCGCACCCGCGGTTGTCGGCAACTTTACACGCAAAAATCGCACAAAAACTTGAAGATAATAAAATTTAAACGCGCACTATCTGACCTTTAAACATTTATAATCTTCCAATATGTTCAAATCGATCTAAAACAAGCTCAAACACTACCAATCGAACTCTCCTAATCCGCGACCTGCAACACTATCAAAATCCCATCTCCGATCAATTTTAATCGAATTTGATAAGGGGCTTTCGATCAGGATCATCATTCGAAGCTTCCCTCAAGTTTAATTTGATTATAATCAATGTTTGAGCACCCATCGATCAAATCCAAAGCCGCGACCTGTTCTTGACGAGTTCAACACCAAATCGAACACCATATAGGTAATTGAGCATACATACATACTCAATTTTACACGGGCAAACAAAGCCCTATGGTTATTACTGTTACCAGTATCGAATTGATGATCAATTGAATTGAAATCAAACTAGGGCTCATATCGATTTGGGGGATGGTTGCTGTTTGTATTTAAAAGAAGTGAAAAACTATCTCTTCTCGCGGCCACGGCCCTTTGGTTCACCGGTTCAGTGTCCCCATGACAAACAGGAGGTCCCGGGTTCGACCCCGGGCACCTACACACATTTTTTAGCCTTTTAAAGCTTTAAAATTTCCGAAAAAAATTCTAAAAATTATAAAAATGTTTTTACAAACATTATAAATTTTTAAAACAACCTAATTATTTTCTGAAATTTATTTTAAAATTTTATTTATTTATTAAATGTTTTAAATAAATAAAATTACAAATATTATAAAATTATTTCTATAAAAGTGAACTTTTAATAATAATTCAATTTATAAAATCATTATTAGACACTATATTACTTTTAACTATTCAAGATAATTACAAATATATATGTTTTATAAATTCACAGATTATTTACGAAAAGTCGTTTTGTGTTACTTAAATAATTAAATATTTTAATCAATTATATCATATAATTAATTAATAAAATTAATTATTTGTTTTTCCCACACTTTAGCAATAATTAAACAGTTACGCGTAATAATACATTTATTAAATTCAAAACATAACCACTTTCAAATTCATTTTATTCAAGACATTTCAACTAAATAAATTATTTAATTTAAACTACCATTCAAAACCAAATGGAAATCCTAATACATTCCCAAATTCTCAAATCACTATTATTCTAATTCGAGACACCGTTCCTTAGGTTAATCATAAGGAATTCGTTGGTGTCTAATCTATCACATCCAGATTCTAATCTCATCAATCAAGTGAGTATTTCCATACCTCTTTTTCTTATTTTCACACTTTGGGGTGAAACATGTTAACTTATATCATTGCACTTTTGAACTTATTCGAGACTTGTAAACTTTATGGCAATTTACTTAAAGTTGTGGTTAGTTGAACTTTTGTGGTTACCATGTTATGACGTTATATGTACAATCATTAACTATTGCTAGCCCAGCGAAGTCATAGATCTATGGGACAGACAACCTATTTGGTGCTAAAGTCGATGAACTGCCGACTCCTAGAAGCCGTATGCTTGTGCACTAGGGAACCAAATACACTTAGCTGATCGTATATACTTTTAACGTATAAAACTTGTAAAACTTTGTCGAGGTTTGATTGTTGCATTGTTCATAACATCCCTAATCACTTTATTCACTAACTTATGACTTGAATTGTCATCTTTTATATACTTATGTAATGAAAACTGTGGAATGCTCACCAACATTTTTATGTTGACCTTTTATTTTTAACATGTTTCAGGTTACTCTTTGAAGCTTATCACACTAGGGATTGGACTTAGAGAAATAAACGAATGATCTGGATACTTTTATACTTGTATTCTGGATGTATCTTTGTTTGAACATTTACTTGTATTGCTACAATTGAATCCTGATTAATATATTTGGAATTAATAATAACGTTGTGTGGCTGTGAACAATCGTAACTCTCACGCCTCGATGATTCCTCCGTCTAGGTTGGGGTGTGACAGATTGGTATCAGAGCCCATAACTATAGGGATTTAGTTTATTAGAAATGGTGATCTAGACTATAGTTGCATGAACCTCATAGAAAGATCCTTATACTTTTGTGCTTACATATTGTTTGAATGCTACATAATGCTATGCCTTTTGTGCAACTTGATGCCTTAGCATAGGATTGCCTTATGTATGCTTAAAACTTAGTTACTTGACTCCCTAAACTTAACTTTGACTCTTTAACTCTCCCTAATAAATGAACTTCCTATATCTATCCTCAACGACATGTGGAATCTACACTTATCATCGTCGGTTCAATTCCTTAGACTCTATGTCTAATCTATGAAAATCTCATCAAGGTTTTGATTCTATGAACCAAAGAAATTTGTGTGACACATAGACACCTGTATTCTGGATTTCTTGGCAAAAAGGCCTTCGGGCTAAGGCAAGCATATCGTATAAATCTCATTGTGAGACCAGTTATGCTTACCTGGGGATTTCTGGGATGAGTGATAAAGTATGGTCAATACACAAGTCTCTAAGGCAAATGAGTCAATTTACATTGACGTGTCAACGATTCCAAATGGTAATGCGTTACCAAATGGAACCATCCTTTTTGTATTTTAGAAAAATCCTTGAATCCTTGAACTGGTTTATCACCAAAGTTTAATATCCTCTCATTCTTAATCTAAATAATGTTCCTGTTAATATTGAACTCATCCTACATTTCAACTCTTAAGTTTAAACGCTCAACGTGTAACGTGTAACGGTATTGAACTCAGCGTTTCATGTAACTATCTTCATACCTTGACTAACGTGAACCTGGATTTTAATATACCCAAAGATATTGGGAATCTAAACCGTATGGTCTTTAAAACTTTAAACCGTTACTTATGGTTCTCAAATCTTCTTAAGGATGTGTCCCATAACTAAGAACATGCAATGCTGTAGGTGAAATTCCTACATCTCGGGATACTTTGCTAATTGAATATTAACTTTGTTAATTTAAAGTGGTCACTCACCTCAATGATCGAATAAACTAATTATAACTTTGTTACCACTTATAAGTACGCGTGTCTTCAATAAGGTTATGGTTGACCTCATATCTTGAGAAGTCCTTGTATTTTCCTTTCGATTGTGAATCGAATGTTCACATCTCATTTTGGTGTTGAATAATTCCTATCCTTGATTTCGTTTTTCCGATTTAAACCATCCAAGATTAGAACACCACAACAAATTCTATTATCTCGAACCTGATCTTAAGCTTGTAAGAATGATTTTCTCTTTTGATTACATTGAAGTAACTTGAAATTTTCTGAATTTCTAAGTGATATTCTTTTCCTTTCGTTGTTAAGTCGAACCTTGAACCGTCTGCACCATGGGAGATGCAAGAGTTTGTAGGTCAATCTATGACTAAGAACACTCGTACCTCCTAAACAATTCTAACTCATCAAAACAGGGGTGATTCCCTTACTTTGATGATTCTCTATTCGTTTCGATAAATGGTTTCCAATTATGTGTTTTATGAAATTTCATCCTCTGGATTAGGGCAAATTCCTCATCCTGAGGATTGACTTCAATTATTCTCATTGGAACTTGCACTTCACAAATGACATGATCTCACCAAAATAGGATTGAAACCCGTACTTTGGTGACAAATGTTAATCTTTGATTGTTTTCTTGTTATTATGAAGCTCAATCATCAAGATAGACGTAAATTTCATACCTTTATGATAATTTCATTTTTATGAATTGTATTTTCTCAAATGAAACGACCTCGTCAAAGTAGGAGTGAATTCTGGATTTTGATGAAGAAGTTCATCCTATTATATTTTGTTTTTGTAGAACTTCACCGTTAAGATAGGAGTGATTTCCCTTACCTTAATGGTGAGTTACTTCGTCTTATTTCAGTGGATCCTCAACAATGAGTTGGGATCGAACTTTTTGATTGGTAAGTTAGTGTTCATACCTCGGGAGTACACCATCAAGTTAGGGGTGAAAACCATACCTTGATGACTATTCTCATTTCGTGATCTCCCACTTACCATGGTTGTAATCAAGTAACGAGAAGCATGTAGTAACTTGATGGGTGGAACAATGTTAGTGTTTCAATCTATCAAGTCAAAGCATGATCTCTGAACTAGACCCGATCGCTTTAGGTTGATTTTGATTCCAAGCTTGGAGCATTTAAATTCTTAAATCGATTTCTTTCCCTTTATCTTCATGTTTTGGCTCGATCTAGCTACATCGAACCATTTATTCCTTACTTATCAACTTTCATTTTGAGATATCATCAAACCCATAAGTATAGTCTTCCTAAACAATCTTTTGTCAAATAAAGATATTATCCAATACCTATCTTATTGTTTGATGAATTACGTATGCAATCTACCTTTGGAACTTTGTTACCTTGCAAAACATGGTTACAAATACCTATCTTATTGTTTGCGCCATTTCTTGAATCGTTTTTGAATCTTTAACCTTGAAAATCATTGAAATTCCAACATGGTTTTGAACAACAAGACCTATTATTATCCTCATTGCGATGTGGATATAATGGTTCATAAACCTTCGTAACTTGTAGTCATGGGTTTGGCATAAAGGAAAAGGCGTAACTTGGCATGTGTCCAAGTGTTTTACCTTCACATATGACAAAACCTAACCTCCGAGTTCCCGTGAATCTCCTGTTTAACTTTTTATTCACTAAATGCATCTTATTTTAAATGTCATGATGACAATTGGTGCATTATAGACCGAGTGGCTAAAAATTCAATTCGACCCATTATCTCACAACGTCGAGAAATTGACCTGTATCTGTTTCAAATATTCATATACCGTGGTATGACGTTAAAACATCGATCGTTATTTTGAACGATTGATTCATTTTCTGTTTTTAATAATATTCTTAACCATCGTCCTGAACTCATTCCAAGATCTTCGCATAGAGTATTATTCTTAGACCGATGGCTGGTCAGAGGAGAAATGCATATTCACAAGATATGCGTTAAGATCGTTTCATATGGTGACGTTTGGGATTCTTAAATTCCGACGGTTAGCCTTTCTTATCATTGTTGGTCTTTTAATCAAAGAGGAAACATTGGAATAACCCTCTTGTTCGTTTAGTTCATTCTTAATTTCGAAACGAAATTCTTTAAAGTAAGGGAGACGGTAACATCTTGTATTTTTACAATAATTAACGTTCAACGTGAAAGCTTATAATGTTAACTAGAAGCCACACACTTTAGGCTCTCTTTTTACCTCTAATGGCTCTGCCATTGCACATAAAGTAAACACTAAAGCGGTCAGCTTAATCGATGATGAGTTATCTTCTTTTGATACCCGAAAGTTCTTTAAAGTATACCTCAGAAAATGAAAACACAAACTGCATCAAGAAAGAAAAAGAGAATCACTATGATCTATCTGTGGCTTCATGCTCATTTTCTGATTCACCTAGAAACGTAAGGACCAAATGAAATTCAAGTATCCTCGTCTTTTCATTTCGGTCTCGTTGTGAACAAATTTCGGGACGAAATTTTCTAAAGTAGGGGAGACTGTAACATCTCGTATTTCACGACGCGTTAATAATAATAATAATAATAAAAATAATGAAAATATAAATTTTAAAGCCTATAATCAATAATTTTTACATAAAATAATAACAACTCAAATCTTTAGGGGGTTAAAATGTAAATTGTTTAAAACTAAAACAAAACATTTAATTGCAGTTGTTAACTTCTACAACCACAGGGACCATTTCTGTAATTCTCGCAAACACCCAACCCCACCCCCTTCTTCCCCGATCGCACCCGCGGTTGTCGGCAACTTTACACGCAAAAATCGCACAAAAATGTAACATTTCGTATTTTGTAAATAGTAAATAATAATAATAATTAATAAATAATAATAATAATAATAATATAATAATAACAATAATAATAATAATAATAATAATAATAATAATAATAATAATAATAATAATAACAGCAACAATAATAATAAAAGTCCAGGGTGCATTCTTGTAATTTATGAAACTTCATAAAGAAGTTTATAACATTAAATGACAAAACTAAAACCGCAGGGACCATTGTGTAAATTTTTAAAACCATTCCCCCCCTACCCGTTTTTCCGGCGCCGATTCCGGCCAAAGTCCGGCGAACCGCCGGCGACCCTTAAAACCCTTTAAAAACACGACATTTACAGCTTAAAATGCACCAAATCGTTTCGTGGGTAAGATTCGAACCCAAAGCACCCTAGAACACATGTAATCCGTGAATGATTCGCATCCAAAGCTCACAACTTTGGATCCAACTTTATCCCGACCATTCAACG
Source organism: Flaveria linearis (assembly GCA_024085815.1). Classification (NCBI taxonomy): domain Eukaryota; kingdom Viridiplantae; phylum Streptophyta; class Magnoliopsida; order Asterales; family Asteraceae; genus Flaveria; species Flaveria linearis. Next base: position 7,990,982 of record CM044011.1, read on the forward strand.
GATAATTAACCCACTAAAACACCACTTTAGACAAATTGATTCAATCAAATTGAACTTTATCCCAATACAAATGCAATGCAACCTGCAATTCAATCTGAGAACACGCAAACAAACCCATTCGAATCACCTTCAACCGCGGACCTGCAACACCATTTAATCCCCATCTCCGATCGATTTCAATCAAAATTGATAAGGGGCTTTTATTCCCAATCATCATACGAAGCATCCTGTACAAATAATTCGATTATAATCATCATTTGAACCCCGATCCAAAACCCCTCTGTCGCGGATTGTTCTTGAGTCTCGGATCATCCATTCGAACTTAATAACGTAAGTATTATACATCATTGTACTCGTTATTAAATGGGGATCAAAAGCCCTATGCTTTCAGACGCATTCAAGATCGAATTGAGCTTCAATTTGATCGGGATCGAACTAGGGCTCAAACGAGATTTGGGGTTTTGTTTGATTTGATTTAAAAGAATTAAATACTGCTTTACTTTCGCGGCTTAGGCCTTGGTCTGATGGTTCTGTGCTCACAATCCAAACAGGAGGTCCCGGGTTCGAACCCGAGCACCCCCATTTAATTTTTTTAATAGTTTTAAGCCTTTAAATAAATAATAAAAAAATCAGATTAATTATAAAACTCATTTTATAAACTTTCAATAATTTTTGAAATACTCCAATTAATTTCTGGAATTTATTTTAAAATTTTCATTTATTTATCTAGTTAATTATTTTGTTTAATTGGTTCATTTTCTTATAAAATAGATTTTAAATATTATTTTAACTAATGTTGTAATCAATTTATTTTATAAAGAATGGACTTTAAATAAAAAGTTTAATTCCACAAAAATTATTACTGGGTTAAACGTTGTCTTTAAATTATTGTTTAAAACGTGTTTGTTTAGTTACAAAACTTTATTCAAATTTTATATATATCTTACAAATTTTTATAAACGTTTTCTTTTCACATCTTTAAGTATATAAAATATCATAAACTTCTTTTCATCTTATTTCACGAAAATATAATTTGTTCCCACTTATTAAATATAATTGACAAAACTTCAAGTATAAATTCTAATACCTTAATTCGCGTGAAATCATTAACTTCAATTTATATATATATGTATATATATAGGTACCTTGTGAAGGTTTACATTGGAACGTCGCTTATTAATCTTATTAATCGTCATTCATATACTTAATCGCCAAGTGAGTATTTCTATACCCATTTTATTATTTCACACACTTTTGGGTGAAACATGTTACAATATTAACCATTACACTTGTAAACACGTCGAATCTTGTAAACTTATAGCAATTTACTTGTATGTTGTGATTAGTCGAATCATGTAGCTACCATGTAATGTCGAATATATGTACAATCATTAACTATTGCTAGCCTGGCGACGTCATAGATCTATGGGCCTGACAAGCCTGCTTGGTTTATCCAAGTACACTTAGCTAATCGTATATACTTGTAAACGTTTGAGACTTGTAAAACTTTGTCAAGGTTTGATTGTGCATTCTGTCTTACATCCCTAGTTACCTTGTTCTCTAATTTACAACATGAATTGCCATCTTTTATATACTTATGTAAGAAAACTATAGAATGCTCACCAACAATATGTTGACCTGTTATTTTTAACATGTTTCAGGCAATAGCGTTATGTGGCTGTGAACAATCTTAACTCTCACGCCTCGACGATTCCGCCGTCAAGGTTGGGGTGTGACAGATTGGTATCAGAGCCCATAACTATAGGGATTTAGGTTATTGATGATGACCTAGACTATAGCTTATGCATGCACCTTATAGTATTTTTATCTTGTAAATACATGGTTTGCATATTACATAATGTTATGCCTTCTTATGTGCAATTTGATGCCTTAGCATAGGATTGCCTAAACTTAGTTACTTGTCACCCTAAACTTATCTTTGACTCTTCCCGAACATCAAACCTCTCAATCTTATTCTCGACGACACGTGGAATCGTATACTTATGCTTATGACTTGGATCTTTAGACGTTATGTCTAATCTATATAAATCTCATCAAGGTTTTGATTTCATGAACCTAAGAAATATTGTGTGACACATAGACACCTGTATTCTGGATTTCCTGGCAAAAAGCCTTCGGGCTAAGGCAAGCGTTTCGCATATATCCTACGGGACTAGTTACGCTTACCTGGGGATTTCTGGGATGAGTGATAAACTATGGTCAAAATACATAAATCTCTAAGGCCAATGAGTCAATTTACCTTGACGTGTCCACGGTTCCAAATGGTAATGCGTTACCAAATGGAATCATTCCGTGTACCCTACAACCTTTAGCTTACCTTTGTCTAAACTAATATCCTTTGTTATCTTCATTCCCGTAACTAACTCACTTTTAGTATGTCCAGCATGTCTCGTCAACTTGCAAGGCGTGGAAGTTCCAGCCATAAGCTAGCCGCCAGTATTGCTCAAGAAATGGCTGCTGTCATCCCAAATATGGTGGCTGAACTCAACAGCACCATGATTGCCAACATCGCAAACCACAACAACGGCCAAGGGGAAACTAGTGCAACCCAAGGCCGTAACAACCAAACTTGCACTTTCAAGCACTTTAGCTCTTGCAAGCCCACTAGTTTTAGTGGCAAGGAAGGAGCCACTGGTCTTCTTGAGTGGTTCGAGAGCATGGAGAACACCTTCGCCAACTGTGAGTGTCCCGAAGCACTCAAGGTTCGTTATGCCACTAGTATGCTCCAACAAAGAGCACTTACTTGGTGGAATAGCGAGAAGAGGAATCGAGGAGCCGGGGCTATTCTGGCACTTACTTGGGAAGAGTTCAAAAACATCGCCATCGCAAAATTCTGCCCAAGAAGTGAACTGCAAAAGTTGGAGGAAGAGTTCTGGAACTTGAAGCAAGATGGTGGTGACCATTTGGCCTACTCAACTAGGCATCACGAGTTGAGTTTACTACTACCCCATATGGTCGACACTGTCCCCCGCAACATTGAGAAGTTCATAAAGGGTGTACCACCCCAAATTCAAGATGCTGTAGTGGGCAGCCGACCCAACACCTTGGAGGAAGCCATCACTATCACCTCTTAACTTACCGAGAATCATATAAGAGCGGGCACCATGTCGGTGAAGGGTGCAAAGAAGGTGGAAAAGACGGCTACTGAAGTCGTTAAGGAGACTAAAGCTGAACCGTCTCACAACAACAACAACAATAAGAAGCGCAAGTTCACACCAACACGCAACTACGCTGTGACCACTCCAAATGCTCCTAAAAAACAAATGGTGGTTGCAAATCAAGCTCCCATGGCTAAAGCTTATGCGGGTCCTCTGCCAATGTGTAACACGTGCAAGTACCATCATGCGGGTAACGTTCCATGCCGAATCTGCTCGTTGTGTGGAAAGTATGGCCACTTGGTGACTACTTGCCTTCGTGCACCAAACAATGCCGCAATGCTTGCCAACCGAACCTGCTACAACTGTGGCGAGCCTGGTCATTTCCGTCCGCAATGCCCTCGCAATACGGGCAACGTGCCACCAGCTCGTGGAAGGGCTTTCAATATCAACGCCAACCAAGCACAAGTCAGCAATGACGTTGTGAATGGTACGACGAAGAACCCCGTTTAAATCATTTCCTGTATTATTGATGTTTTCAATCTTTGTAATCATCGTATCAATAATAAAATTTTTTTACCGAACATGTATGTATCTTGTAAATGATCATTATGCATCTGTATTATTTGATTCGGGTACGGATAAGAGTTTCGTGTCGTTAGAATTCGAGCCCATACTTTCTAAATCACGTATTAATCTGAAAAGACCTTACACGGTCGAAGTCGCCGATGGAAAACCTATTGTCGTTGACGTCATAATACGTGATTGCATCATAAGCTTTGACGAGCACGAATTCTCTATTGATCTTATTCCTATGAAACTCGGAAGCTTTGACGTCATCATTGGAATGGATTGGCTAGTCAAACATCATGCCGAGATCGTTTGTTTTGAGAAGTGTATTCGAATACCATTACCATCCGGGGATACTTTGAAAGTGTTCGGCGAGAAATTATCACAAGGACTCAAACTCATGTCTTGCACTCAAGCCCGAAAGTGCTTAAACAAGAAGTATATAGCCTTCTTGGCTTACGTGGTCAACACAAAAGCCAAAGAGAAAGAACTTAAGGATGTCCCTATTGTACGAGACTTTCCTGAAGTATTTCCCGATGACCTTAGTGGTTTACCTCCCGTGCGTGAAGTTGAATTTAAAATTGATTTGATACCGGGAGCACAACCCGTGGCTAAGTCACCGTATCGGCTTGCACCATCGAAATTGCAAGAACTCTCTAGCCAACTCCAGGAATTATCCGAAAAAGGGTTTATCCGCCCTAGTTCTTCTCCTTGGGGTGCACCTGTCTTATTTGTGAAGAAGAAAGATGGGTCATTCCGTATGTGTATCGATTACCGAGAGCTCAACAAGTTGACCATCAAAAACCGGTATCCTCTCCCTCGTATCGACGATCTGTTTGATCAACTTCAAGGAGCTACTATATTCTCGAAGATGGATCTACGTTCTGGATATCACCAATTACGTGTCCATGATGATGACATCCCAAAGACCGCGTTTCGTACTCGTTATGGGCACTATGAGTTTACGGTGATGCCTTTTGGCTTGACTAATGCTCCTGCTGTTTTCATGGATCTCATGAATCGAGTATGCAAGCCTTATCTAGATAAGTTTTTGATCGTCTTCATTGATGACATCCTCATCTACTCCAAAACCAATGCCGAGCATGAACTGCATTTGCGACAAGTTCTTGAACTGTTGAAGAAAGAGCAATTGTACGCGAAGTTCTCGAAGTGTGATTTCTGGCTCGAGGAGGTTCAATTTCTAGGACACGTGGTGAATAGCCAAGGAATTCACGTTGACCCTGCAAAGGTGGAAGCTGTGAAGAATTGGTGTGTTCCCACGACACCGACCGAGATTCGTTCTTTCCTTGGTCTTGCTGGTTATTATCGCCGATTTATCACTAACTTTTCGAGGATCGCGAAGCCGCTCACTTCCTTAACACAAAAGAATAAACCATTCGAGTGGGGGCCCGAGCAAGAGGAAGCTTTTGAAACATTAAAACACAAACTAAGCAATGTTCCTATCTTGACCCTACCCGATGGAAACGATGATTTCACCGTATATTGTGATGCTTCAAAACAAGGTCTTGGTTGTGTTCTTATGCAACGAGGAAAGGTGATAGCTTATGCATCAAGACAATTGAAGGTTCACGAGGTGAGTTACACGACTCATGATCTTGAACTCGGTGCTGTGGTTTTCGCTTTGAAGATCTGGCGACATTATCTTTATGGGACGAAATGCATAGTCTACACCGACCACAAAAGTCTCCAACATGTGTTCAATCAAAAAGATCTCAACATGAGACAACGACGTTGGATCGAGTTAATCAGCGACTACGACTGTGACATTCGCTATCATCCTGGAAAGGCGAATGTTGTAGCCGACGCGCTGAGTCGCAAGGTCCATAACAAAACCGTCTCACTACAAGGAATCCGAGATCGAAGACAGTGGTTTCACACGTTAAGAGAATTTGATACCGAGGTTCGTGTGGATATTAACGAGGCTACTATCATGCTCCAAAACATAAGAATTGATAGTGATCTCGAGTTATGCATTCGCAAGGCTCAACAAGCGGCAATAACCGACGAAGGAAGTAATGAGGATTTGGTGTCTAACGTTCGATCACAACTGGAGGAAAAACCAAACGGTCTATGGTACTTTCTCAATCGACTTTGGATCCCAAATCGTGATAACCTTCGACACATCATTTTGAACGAAGCTCATCACACCCGATATTCTATTCATCCTGGCTCCGATAAAATGTACATGGACTTGCGTGGTCAATATTGGTGGCCTGGAATGAAGAAAGATATCGCGGTTCATGTCTCCAAATGTCTCACGTGTGCAAAGGTCAAAGCCGAGCATCAACGACCAAGTGGTTTACTTGAACAACCTGAAATCCCTATGTGGAAATGGGAACATGTATCCATGGATTTTATAACCAAGTTACCACGTACTCCTCGTGGTCATAATAGTATATGGGTGATTGTAGATCGTTTGACCAAAACGGCACATTTCATACCTATACGAGACACTTACAAGGTTTCAAGACTAGCTCGCATATACATTGATGAAATTGTGAGTCGTCATGGCGTACCATTGCACATCATTTCCGATCGAGATGCTCGTTTCACTTCGCACTTTTGGTCATCTATGCAAGAACTCTTGGGTACTCAATTGGATTTAAGTACGGCTTACCATCCTCAAACGGATGGCCAAACCGAACGAACAATCCAAACCCTCGAGGATTTGCTACGACTATGTGTCCTTGACTTTGGTGGTAATTGGGATACGCATTTACCGCTCGCGGAATTTTCGTATAACTATAGTTATCACTCGAGTATCAAGATGGCACCGTTCGAAGCACTTTATGGTCGTAAATGCCGATCACCGATCTGTTGGACCGACATTGGTGAAAACTTTATCACTGGTCCTGAACTTATACAAGAAACGACTGATAAAGTCGCTACAATCCGCAAGAACCTTGAAGTGGCAAGAAGTCGACAAAAGAGCTATGCCGATAAGCATCGTAAATCGTTGGAGTTTCAAGTTGGTGATATGGTTCTTCTTAAGGTTTCACCATGGAAAGGCGTTATTCGCTTTGGAAAGAAGGGCAAACTAGCTCCGAGATTTGTAGGACCTTTCAAAATCCTGAAAAGGATTGGGAAAGTGGCTTATAAACTGGAACTACCTTACGACCTTAGTGGAGTTCATCCTGTGTTCCATGTCTCAAACTTAAGAAAGTGTTTGGCCGACGAGAGTCTGCATGTTCCACTGGAAGACATTCAGATCGACGAGTCATTGCACTTCATCGAGAAACCTGTTGAGATTATGGATCGCATCATGAAGAAGACTAGAACCACAACAACTCCAATTGTCAAGGTTCGTTGGGAGAACAAGTGTGGAGCTGAGTTCACATGGGAACGGGAGGATCATATGAAGCAGAGATACCCGTATTTGTTTGTTAGTTCATTTTTAAATTCTGGACAAATTCTTTAAAATAGGGGAGACAGTAACACTTTGTATTTATACGATAATTAACATTCATTCTTAATCAAAAAGCTTATGAGGCGAATTGGAAGACACACACGTTAGACCTCTTTTTACCTCTAATGGCTCTGCCATTGCACATAAAGTAAACACTAAAGCGGTCAGCTTAATCGATGATGAATTTTCTTCTTCATCAAACCTGAAAGTCCTCCAAGTGTCCTCATCTTGTCGTCACAGCCTCCTCGTAAACAAATTTCGGGACGAAATTTCCTAAAGTAGGGGAGACTGTAACATTTCGTATTTTGTAAATAGTAAATATAATAATAATTAATAAATAATAATAATAATAAGAAGAATAATGATAATAATAACAATAGTAATAATAATAATAATAAATAATATAATAAATAATAATAATAATAATAATAATATAATAATAATAATAATACAGCAACAATAATAATAAAAGTCCAGGGTGCATTCTTGTAATTTATGAAACTTCATAAAGAAGTTTATAACATTAAATGACAAACCTAAAACCGCAGGGACCATTGTGTAAATTTTTAAAACCACTCCCCCCCCTACCCGTTTTTCCGCCGATTCCGGCCAAAGTCCGGCGAACCGCCGGCGACCCTTAAAACCCTTTAAAAACACGACATTTACAGCTTAAAATGCACCAAATCGTTTCGTGGGTAAGATTCGAACCCAAAGCACCCTAGAACACATGTAATCCGTGAATGATTCGCATCCAAAGCTCACAACTTTGGATCCAACTTTATACCGACCATTCAACGGATAATTAACCCACTAAAACACCACTTTAGACAAATTGATTCAATCAAATTGAACTTTATCCCAATACAAATGCAATGCAACCTGCAATTCAATCTGAGAACACGCAAACAAACCCATTCGAATCACCTTCAACCGCGGACCTGCAACACCATTTAATCCCCATCTCCGATCGATTTCAATCAAAATTGATAAGGGGCTTTTATTCCCAATCATCATACGAAGCATCCTGTACAAATAATTCGATTATAATCATCATTTGAACCCCGATCCAAAACCCCTCTGTCGCGGATTGTTCTTGAGTCTCGGATCATCCATTCGAACTTAATAACGTAAGTATTATACATCATTGTACTCGTTATTAAATGGGATCAAAAGCCCTATGCTTTCAGACGCATTCAAGATCGAATTAAGCTTCATTTGATCGGGATCGAACTAGGCTCAAACGAGATTTGGGTTTTGTTTGATTTGATTTAAAAGAATTAATACTGCTTTACTTTCGCGGCTTAGCCTTGCTCTGATGGTTCTGTGCTCACAATCCAAACAGGAGGTCCCGGGTTCGAACCCGGGCACCCCCATTTACTTTTTTTAATAGTTTTAAGCCTTTAAATAAATAATAAAAAAATCAGATTAATTATAAAACTCATTTTATAAACTTTCAATAATTTTTGAAATACTCCAATTAATTTCTGGAATTTATTTTAAAATTTTCATTTATTTATCTAGTTAATTATTTTGTTTAATTGGTTCATTTCTTATAAAAAGATTTTAAAATATTATTTTAACTAATGTTGTAATCAATTTATTTTATAAAGAATGGACTTTAATAAAAAAGTTTAATTCCACAAAAATTATTACTGGTTAAACGTTGCCTTTAATTATTGTTTTAAAACGTGTTTGTTTAGTTACAAAACTTTATTCAAATTTATATATATCTTACAAATTTTTTATAAACGTTTTCTTTTCACATCTTTAAGTATATAAAATATCATAACTTCTTTCATCTTATTTCACGAAAATATAATTTGTTCCCTTATTAAATATAATTGACAAAACTTCAAGTATAAATTCTCTACCTTAATTCGCGTGAAATCATTAACTTCATTTTATATATATAATAGTATATATATAGGTACCTGTGAAGGTTTACATGGAACGTCGCTTATTAATCTTATTAATCGTCATTCATATACTTAATCGCAAGTGGTATTTCTATACCCATTATATTATTTCACACACTTTTGGGTGAAACATGTTACAAGTATAACCATTACACTTGTAAACACGTCGAATCTTGTAAACTTATAGCAATTTACTTGTATGTTGTGATTAGTCGAATCATGTAGCTACCATGTAATGTCGATATATGTACAATCATTAACTATTGCAGCCTGGCGACGTCATAGATCTATGGGCTGACAAGCCTGCTTGGTTTATCAAGTACACTTAGCTAATCGTATATACTTGTAAACGTTTGAGACTTGTAAAACTTTGTCAAGGTTGATGTGCATTCGTTTACATCCCTAGTTACCTTGTTCTCTAATTTACAACATGAAATTGTCATCTTTATATACTATGTAAGAAAAACAACTATAGAATGCTCACCAACAAATAGTTGACCTGTTTTTTTAACATGTTCAGGCAATAGTGTTATGTGGCTGTGAACAATCTTAACTCTCACGCCTCGACGATTCCGCCGTCAGGTTGGGGTGTGACAAAAAACTGAAGATAATCAAAAATTAGACGCGCACTATCTGACCTTTAAACATTTATTATCTTCCAATATGTTCAAATCGATCTAAAACAAGCTAAACACACCAATCGAACTCTCCTAATCCGCGACCTGCAACACTATCAAAATCCTCTCCGATCAATTTTAATCGAATTTGATAAGGGGCTTTCAATCAGGATCATCATTCGAAGCTTCCCTCAAGTTTAATTTGATTATAATCAATGTTTGAGCACCCATCGATTAAATCCAAAGCCGCGACCTGTTCTTGACGAGTTCAACACCAAATCGAACACCATATAGGTAATTGAGCATACATACATACTCGATTTTACACGGGCAAACAAAGCCCTATGGTTATTACTGTTATCAGTATCGAATTGATGATCAATTGGATTGAAATCAAGCTAGGGCTCATATCGATTTGGGGGATGGTTGCTGTTTGTATTTAAAAGAAGTGGGAACCATCTCTTCTCGCGGCCACGACCCTTTGGTTCACCGGTTCAGTGTCCCCATGACAAACAAGAGGTCCTGGGTTCGACCCCGGGCACCTACACACATTTTTTAGCCTTTTTAAAGCTTAAAAATTCCAAAAAAATTCTAAAAATTATAAAAATGTTTTACAAACATTAGAAATTTTTAAAACACCTATTATTTTCCTGAAATTTATTTTAACATTTTATTTATTTAAATTAAATGTTTTAAATTTTTACAAATTTTACAAAATTATTTCTATAAAAGTGAACTTTTAATAATAATAAAAAAATTACAAATATTACAAAATTATTTCTATAAAAGTGAACTTTTAATAATAATTCAATTTATAAAATTATTATTGGACACTATACTTTTAATTATTCAAGATAATTACAAATATATATGTTTTATAAATTCACAGATTATTTATAAAAAGTCGTTTTGTGTTACTTAAATAATTAAATATTTTAATCAATTATATCATATAATTAATTAATAAAATTAGTTATTTGTTTTTCCCACACTTTAGCAATAAATTAAACAGTTACGCGTAATAATACATTTATTAAATTCAAAACATAATCACTTTCAAATTCAATTTATTCAAGACATTTCAACTAAATAAATTATTTAATTTAAACTACCATTCAAAACCAAATGGAAATCCTAATACATTCCCAAATTCTCAAATCACTATTATTTTAATTCGAGGCACCGTTCCTTAGGTTAATCATAAGGAATTCATTGGTGTCTAATTTATCACATCCAGATTCTAATCTCATCAATCAAGTGAGTATTTCCATACCCCTTTTTCTTATTTTCACACTTTAAGGTGAAACATGTTAACTTATATCATTGCACTTGTGAACTTATTCGAGACTTGTAAACTTCATGGCAATTTACTTAAAGTTGTGGTTAGTTGAACTTTTATGGTTACCATGTTATGGCGTTATATGTACAATCATTAACTATTGCTAGCCCAGCGAAGTCATAGATCTATGGGACAGACAACCTATTTGGTGCTAAAGTCGATGAACTGCCGACTCCTTGTCACACCCCGACCGACGGCGGAATCATCGGAGCGGACGAGGGAATGATTGATTGTTCATAACACATGGTTGTCTAATAGTGGAAATAATATTAAAATCAGATTACATGATAATATAAGTTCAACATACACAAATACAACAATTGAAACCACAAATAGTAATTGTCTTTTATTTTAACTAAGTCCGGGTCTTAAATGAGCAGGTAGAAGTCCACTATCTTGCTTAACCTGAAATCATGTGAGAAAATAAAGTCAGCTAACGAATTAGCTGGTGAGTAGTCATAGTTTTTGAATATACATATAGATTGATTGATTGATTGAGAATAATCCAATTCACAAGGTAACGTTAAGACTTATATTGCAATAGTAAAGCATATAGATAAACCGATACAATAACAACCCCTTGACTTGACACTTGCATTAATAGACTCCACACATAAACCATAGATTGACTCCTGCCTCTGGCACAATCACCACTCGACTATTCATATGGGGTGGGTTTGTATAATCACCACTCGTAAGCCATGTGGGGTGGATTATCCCAAACCAGTAGATCTACCATTGATACCAGGATTGATTGATTGAATTAGGGTTTTACTGTCGTCCAGTTTATCAAAGTATGTTCACATAATTGCAAGTAATAACATAACCTGTCTTGAATTGAATTTAGAATGAAATAACAATAGAATATCATGATTGAATATATTGTATCACATGATTTTCCCCAAATAGGAAATGATATAAAAAGGGGATATGAATACTCACTTAATTGATGAGATTGGATTTTGATCGTGATAGGTTAGACACCTGTGATTTCCTTATGGTTAACCTAAGGAACGGTGTCTCGAATTAGAATGATAATAATGTGAAAATTGGGAATAAATTAGGGTTCCATTTGATTTTGAATATAAACTAATTTATTTAGTTAAAAATGTTTGAAATAATTAAAGTGAATTTATTGAAAATGATTTTGTTTAAAATTTAAAATAACCGTATCAGTTTACGTATCTGTTTGATTTATTGTGAAAATGTGGAAAAATAAATAATTAATTTTATTAATTAATTATCACATAATTAATTTATATGTTTAATTAATATATATATTAAAGATATAAACTTTAGCTACAGTATCGAACCAGCACTCGCAAGCTACCTCTATTCCACCATCATCTCCCACTCATCCCTCACACGATCCCTCTCATTCCACTTGGGCAACAAACTCTGTTCTTCAACTCTCCTCTCAACCATCCTCTACGACCTCTTCCTCAACACCTTCTCCTCCGACCCCCACCTCCTCTCCGCCACCGTCGCCGACCTCCGCGCCGCCCGCCAACGCGACCCCGCCTGCACCTCCTTCGCCCACTGCCTACTCAACTACAAAGGCTTCTTAGCCATTCAAGCCCATCGTGTGGATCATAGACTATGGGCTTTAAACCGGAAGCCCATAGCACTCGCCCTGCACTCGCGCATAGCGGATGTATTCGCAGTAGACATCCACCCCGCCGCTGGGGTTGGAAAGGGGATTCTGTTGGATCACGCCACCGGAGTGGTGATCGGAGAGACGGCGGTGGTGGGGAACAACGTGTCGATTCTGCACCACGTGACGCTTGGGGGGACGGGGAAGGTGGGCGGCGATCGGCATCCGAAGATTGGGGATGGGGTTCTGATCGGCGCCGGAGCGACGGTGTTGGGGAACGTGAAGATCGGGGAAGGGGCGAAGATCGGGGCGGGGTCGTTGGTAATGATTGATGTGCCGCCGTGGACGACGGCGGTGGGGAATCCGGCGAGGTTGGTGGGGGGACGGAGAAACCCAAGGTGCATGATGATGTGCCCGGGGAGACGATGGATCATACGTCGTTTATCTATGTGATTTGAGGGTGAAGACGATGATCATCAAATTATCATCATGATTTGTGGTATGTTTTACAGGTTTAGATGATTTGTGTTCGTCGGTTGGAATTATCGAGAAATAAGAAACGCGGGTCGAAAAAAAACTAACGCGGATCTGCGAAAAAGGTGGAAAGTAAATTCGCGTATCGCGTTAACTGCTCAAACACGGTTTATCACACGCGCAACGCGCGTGTTGGATTTCCAACTAGTTATTATTAAAAGAAATGAAATTGTTGTTTGAAATGATTTAAATATAAAAATTTATATTTAATCATTATATAAACAATAATAAATATTATGTGAAATAATTAAAATTAATATAGTATCGAATAATAATTTAATAAATTAAATTATTATTAGTAGTTCACTTTTGTTTAATTAATTTTGTTTTATTTGTAGTTTTATTTATTTAAACATTTAATAAAAATAGATAAAATGTTAAAATAGATTCCAGAAAAATCATTTAGTTGTTTAAATATTTTTAATGATTTAAAAATATTTTTTTATGATTTTTAGAATTTTTTTTTTGGAATTTTTAAAGGCTTTTAAAACCTTAAAAAAATGTTTAAAAATAACAGAGGTGGCCGGGTTTCGAACCCGGGACCTCGGGTGTAGAATGGGGCGCGGTTACCAGCAGGCCAAGAGCCTGATCAGCGATTTGAATGGTTTTCAAATAGTTTTAAACATCAGCACAGAAACCCCCAATTTGACTTCGAGCCCTAATCCGATCTTTATCAAATTGAGCAGGGATTCGATCTTGATAGCTTCCGAATTCATGGGGCTTTTGTTCCCCATGAAAAACCGAACGTGTAGGTGTGTTTAATCGCATGTATGGTGTTTGATTCGAAGCTTACCAATTGAAGAACAGGTTGCGACTCGTGGGGTATTCGTTTGATGATCAAACCATAACCATAATCAAATTAAACTTGTGGGGAGCTTCGAATGGTGATCAAGATGAAAAGCCCTATGGTAATTTTGCTTAAAATCGATCGGAAGTGGGGTTTTGAGTAGGTTGCAGGTCGACGGGTTAGAGGGTGATCGAACTCGATGTGTGTGTGTGTTTTAGATGAATTTGAGAGTTGAGTTCGATTAGGAATGAAGAAATGATCGAGTTGGTAGCTTTAATTTGTCTATTATTGTTGTTTGAGTGTATTAGTGAGTTAGATTCGGATCCGAGATAAAAGTGAAATTATAAACCGTTAATTTGTCGGATTTAACGTGTTTTCGTTGGATTCCACTTCGAATTGGATCCAAGAAACAATTCGGTCAAATTGTGGGGTTCGAAATCAAGTGTTTTGGTCGTTTTGTGCCTCGCCGGAGCTTGTCGGAATCCTATGCCGGAGCTCGCCGGAAAATCGAGGTGTCGACGGGGTGGTGGCTGTGATTTTAAAAATATTTACACTTTGGGTCCCTGTGGTTTATAAGGTTTGTTATTTTGTGTTAAAACTTATGTTTTAAGTTTCATAAATTACCATTTAGCCCCTGGACTTTATTATTATAATTATTGTTATTATTATTATTATTATTATATTATTATTATTATTATTTTGATTATTATTATTATTTATAAGTGTTGTAATTATCAACATTCTAACAAAAATTAATATGTATATTTATATATACATATATGTATTTATATATATATATATATATATATATATATATATATATTTTTACTGAAATACGCGATGTTACAGTCTCCCCTGCTTTAGGAAATTTCGTCCCGAAATTTGTTCACGAGGAGACTGAAACGAAAAGATGAGTACACTGGGCTTTCATTTGGTCTTCACGTTCACAGGTGAATTCTGGGCCACGTTTAGATTCCCAGCGGACTTTGACAATAGGTATTTGACTATGTTTGAGTTGTTTGACTTCCCGATCCATAATTTCCACAGGTTTCTCAATAAAGTGCATAGATTCATCAATCTGGACTTCGTCGAGTGGAATGTGGAGATTTTCGTCGGCAAGACGTTTCTTGAGATTTGAAACATGAAACGTTGGTTGTATATTGCTAAGTTCTCGGGGTAGTTCAAGCTTGTAGGCCACTTCCCCAATTCGCTCGTGTACTTTGAATGGACCCACGTAACGAGGTGCTAGCTTCCCTTTCTTCCCAAAGCGAATCACTCCCTTCCAAGGTGACACCTTAAGAAGTACGAGATCACCGACATTGTATTCCATGGGTTTACGTCTTTTGCTAGCATAATGCTTTTGACGATTTCTAGCAGCGACCAAGTTATCACGGATCTTATGAATTTTGTCGGTTGTTTCTTGTATTAATTCCGGACCAGTAATTTTTGATTCACCAACTTTAGACCATACAAGGCCTCAAATGGTGCCATCTGGATGCTGGTTTGGTAACTGTTATTGTAAGAGTATTCGATCAACGGAAGATAAGAATCCCACGATCCACTGAAATCAATGACACAAGCCCGGAGCATATCTTCGAGGGTTGTATCGTTCTTTCAGTCTGACCGTCGGTTTGCGGATGATAGACTGTGCTAAGATTCAGTTGAGTTTCGAGAGCTGATTGGAGACTTTTCCAGAAAACGAGAGATGAAGCGACCATCACGATCAGAGATAATATCTTTACTTGACAAAAGATTGTTTAGGAAGACTACCATCACGTAATCAGGTTTTGATGATAACTCACAATGAAAGTCGATAGATAAGGAATAAATGGTTTGATGTAGCTAGATCGAGTCAAAACATGAAAATAAAGGAAAAGAAATTGATTTTAAGAATTTAAATGCTCCAAACTTGGAATCAAAATCAACTTAAAGCGATATGGTCTCTTTTCAAGTTCAGAGATCATGCTGTAGCTTGATAGGTCGAAACACTAACATTATTTCACCCTCAAGTTACTACATGTGTCTCGTCACTTGATTACAACCATGGTAAATTGATGATCAAGAAATGAGAATAGTCATCAAGGTATGGTTTTCACCCCTAACTTGATGGTGTACTTTCAAGGTATGACCACTAACCTTCCAATCCAAAAAGTTCGATCCCAACTCATTGTTGAGGATCCATAAAAATAAGACGAGGTAACTCATCATTAAGGTGAGGGAAATCACTCCTATCTTAACGATTAAGTTTACAAAAAACAAAATATAACAAGATAGACTTCCTCGTCAAAATCCAGAATTCACTCCTACTTTGACGAGGTCGTTTCATTTGAGAGAATACAATCCATAAAAATGAAATTATCATCAAGGTATGAATTTCACGTGTATCTTGATGATTGAGCTTGATAATAACAAGAAAACAATCAAAGATTGACATTTGTCACCAAAGTACGGGTTTCAATCCTATTTTGGTGAGATCATGTCATTTGTGAAATGTAAGTTCCAAAGAGAATAATTGAAGTCAGTCCTCGAGATAAGGAAATCACCCTAATCCAGAGGATGAAATTTCATAAAACACGTCATTGGAAAACCATTTATTGAAATGAATAAAGAATCATCACCAAATTAAGGGAATCACCCCTGTTTTGATGAGTTAAAATCATTTAGGAGATTCGAGTGTCCTTAGTCATAGGTTGACTTGCAAACTGTTGCATCTCCCACGGTGCAAACGGTTCAAAGTTCGAGTTAACAACGAAAGGAAAAATATCTCAATTAGAAATTTAGAAATTTTCAAATTACATCAATGTAACAAAAGGAAAATCACGATTACAAATCTTGAATTACATCATGAAGACGAAATCAAGGACAAGAATTATTCAACACCACATCACTGGTGGCTTGAGCTTGTTGAGCATTAATATTGAAAACACGTCCTTGAGCCGTAGGAACTGGGATGACAAGTTGAGGGCATCGATTGCGAAAATGGTTCGGATCACCACATTGATAGCATGCACGACCCTGGGTATTTGCAGGAAGATGTTGGTGAACTGGTGCATTGGTCGGAGCTTTAGCAACACTCCTGCACACGTTGAATGTATGACCCAAACGACCACAGTTTGTGCATTGACGATACTGAGTGTTAGCGGGATGATGGTAATTGCAGATTTACACAGTGGATGGGGTCCGGTGTATGGCTTTTCATCGGTGGTTGGTCGTTTACTGTTGGTTGACGAGTTGGAGGGATTTGATTAATTGGCACAGCAGGGGTAATCACAGCAAAGTTTTGGGATTTAGCCTTCCTCTTCTTGTTTTGAGAAGGTTCAGGTTTTTCCTCCTTAGGGGTTTCAGCTGAGGGTTTCTCGAGCACCTTCTTAGCACCCTTCCTAGTCAGGGTTCTAGCCTTGACATGATTGTCAGTTAGCTGAGCAGCTAACCGGATGGTATCTTCTAAGGTTGCAGGATTCCTACCCCACACCGTGTCTTGAATTTGCATGGGTAGACCACCGATGTATTTCTCGATAGCCCGAGTTAAAGGAGTAACCAGATGAGGAACAAGTAGACTCAGTTCATGAAATCGGTTGGTATAAGCTAGATTTTCTCCACTTTCTTGAGTTAAGTCCCAAAACTCAGCTTCCAATTTCTTAATTTCATTTCTCGGACAGAATTCCCGAGTCATGAGCTCCTTAACTTCATCCCACGTCAATGCTAATGCTGCATCAGTTCCACGGGTTCGTTTCTCACCGTTCCACCAAGTGAGTGCTCTCTTTTGAAGAACACTTGTAGCATAACGAACCTTGAGATTCTCGGGGCACTCACTATTAAGGAAAGTGTTCTCGATACTCTCAAACCACTGTAAAAGACCAGTGGCACCTTCGGTCCCGCTAAACTTAGTGGGATTGCAAGAATTGAAATGCTTGTAGGTACAAGCTCGTGGAGGGTTTGGTGCAGTTGGGTTTTGTACGGCTTGATTTTGAACGGTGTTGTTGCCTTGGTTCAAATGGGTAAGCAGTGTTGGGATAACCGCAGTAACTTCACGTGTCACTATAGCAGCAATCTTGCGGCCAGAGCTTCTAGATCGGGAGCGGTTTTGACGAGAAGACATGCTGTATAATATGGAAAGAAGAAACCTCTATGAGAAACGGGTAATTGGTTTTTAAAACTTTTCAAAATAATAAAATCGTTAATGAGATTGTTTAAAATAACAATGAGAGGTTAGGAGTGTAAACGTTCGGTTCACAAACCAAAGCGAATACGTTGACTTATCAAAGTATTTGTGTCCACCACAACCTTATCGAGGACATGCGTACCTATAAGCGAATACTCATCTCGAGGGTTCCCAGGTAAGGTAATCAAGTTGTATGAATACCTTGCCTAGACAGAACACCTTAAGATACAGGTATCCCACTCTTCCAGCATTGCATGTTCTCGGTCGTGTGACACGGACTTTGACGAGATTTGAAAACCATGAATAACAATCGAGTTTTGGAGTTTGAAATCACTTGAATTAGACACATAATGCCTTAGAATATGATCTGAGAATTTGTATGTGCATTGATAGGAATCAAAGTATAAGAAGAATCACATAAGGCATATAATCACATAATCAAGTATAAACATATAAGGCACATAAAATCCTATCTAAGCATGTAAAATACATGAGAGGACTCATGTGTAAGGGTTCTTAGTTATAGTCTAGGTCATTCCATTTCTAATAACCTAATTCCCTATAACCATGGCTCTGATACCAACTGTAACAACCCAGGCAAACCGCAACGTGATATTGTCCGCTTTGGCCGAAGCCTCACGGGTTTAAAACGCGTCACACTGGGGAAGGTATCCAGCCCCTTATAAGGAGACCTTCGTTCTCCTTCCCAACCGATGTGGGATGGGTTACCCATCCACCCCCTCTCAGGAGAGCACAGCGTCCTCGCTGTCACACTCGGCCCGGCCCTGGCTCTGATACCAATCTGTCACACCCCGACCGACGGCGGAATCATCGGAGCGGACGAGGGAATGATTGATTGTTCATAACACATGGTTGTCTAATAGTGGAAATAATATTAAAATCAGATTACATGATAATATAAGTTCAACATACACAAATACAACAATTGAAACCACAAATAGTAATTGTCTTTTATTTTAACTAAGTCCGGGTCTTAAATGAGCAGGTAGAAGTCCACTATCTTGCTTAACCTGAAATCATGTGAGAAAATAAAGTCAGCTAACGAATTAGCTGGTGAGTAGTCATAGTTTTTGAATATACATATAGATTGATTGATTGATTGAGAATAATCCAATTCACAAGGTAACGTTAAGACTTATATTGCAATAGTAAAGCATATAGATAAACCGACACAATAACAACCCCTTGACTTGACACTTGCATATAATAGACTCCACACATAAACCATAGATTGACTCCTGCCTCTTGCACAATCACCACTCGACTATTCATATAGGGTGGGTTTGTATAATCACCACTCGTAAGCCATGTGGGGTGGATTATCCCAAACCAGTAGATCTACCATTTATACCAGGATTGATTGATTGAATTAGAGTTTTACTGTCGTCCAGTTTATCAAAGTATGTTCACATAATTGCAAGTAATAACATAACCTGTCTTGAATTGAATTTAGAATGAAATAACAATAGAATATCATGATTAAATATATTGTATCACATGATTTCCCCCAAATAGGAAATGATATAAAAAGGGGATATGAATACTCACTTGATTGATGAGATTGGATTTTGACCGTGATAGGTTAGACACCTGTGATTTCCTTATGGTTAACCTAAGGAACGGTGTCTCGAATTAGAATGATAATAATGTGAAAATTTGGGAATAAATTAGGGTTTCCATTTGATTTTGAATATAAACTAATTTATTTAGTTAAAAATGTTTGAAATAATTAAAGTGAATTTATTGAAAATGATTTTGTTTAAAATTTAAAATAACCGTATCAGTTTACGTATCTGTTTGATTTATTGTGAAAATGTGGAAAAATAAATAATTAATTTTATTAATTAATTATCACATAATTAATTTATATGTTTAATTATTATTAAAAGAAATGAAATTGTTGTTTGAAATGATTTAAATATAAAAATTTATATATTTAATCATTATTTAAACAATAATAAATATTATGTGAAATAATTAAAATTAATATAGTATCGAATAATAATTTAATAAATTAAATTATTATTAGTAGTTCACTTTTGTTTAATTAATTTTGTTTTATTTGTAGTTTTATTTATTTAAAACATTTAATAAAAATAGATAAAATGTTAAAATAGATTCCAGAAAAATCATTTAGTTGTTTAAATATTTTTAATGATTTAAAAATATTTTTTTATGATTTTTAGAATTTTTTTTGGAATTTTTAAAGGCTTTTAAAACCTTAAAAAAATGTTTAAAAATAACAGAGGTGGCCGGGTTTCGAACCCGGGACCTCGGGTGTAGAATGGGACGCGGTTACCAGCAGGCCAAGAGCCTGATCAGCGATTTGAATGGTTTTCAAATAGTTTTAAACATCAGCACAGAAACCCCCAATTTGACTTCGAGCCCTAATCCGATCTTTATCAAATTGAGCAGGGATTCGATCTTGATAGCTTCCGAATTCATGGGGCTTTTGTTCCCCATGAAAAACCGAACGTGTAGGTGTGTTTAATCGCATGTATGGTGTTTGATTCGAAGCTTACCAATTGAAGAACAGGTCGCGACTCGTGGGGTATTCGTTTGATGATCAAACCATAACCATAATCAAATTAAACTTGTGGGGAGCTTCGAATGGTGATCAAGATGAAAAGCCCTATGGTAATTTTGCTTGAAATCGATCGGAAGTGGGGTTTTGAGTAGGTTGCAGGTCGACGGGTTAGAGGGTGATCGAACTCGATGTGTGTGTGTGTTTTAGATGAATTTGAGAGTTGAGTTCGATTAGGAATGAAGAAATGATCGAGTTGGTAGCTTTAATTTGTCTATTATTGTTGTTTGAGTGTATTAGTGAGTTAGATTCGGATCCGAGATAAAAGTGAAATTATAACCGTTAATTTGTCGGATTTAACGCGTGTTTTCGTTGGATTCCACTTCGAATTGGATCCAAGAAACAATTCGGTCAAATTGTGGGGTTCGAAATCAAGTGTTTTGGTCGTTTTGTGCCTCGCCGGAGCTTGCCGGAATCCTATGCCGGAGCTCGCCGGAAAATCGAGGTGTCGACGGGGTGGTGGCTGTGATTTTAAAAATATTTAAACTTTGGGTCCCTGTGGTTTATAAGGTTTGTTATTTTGTGTTAAAACTTATGTTTTAAGTTTCATAAATTACCATTTAGCCCCTGGACTTTATTATTATAATTATTGTTATTATTATTATTATTATTATTATTATTATTATTATTATTATTATTATTATTATTATTATTATTATTTTGATTATTATTATTATTATTATAAGTGTTGTAATTATCAACATTCTAACAAAAATTAATATGTATATTTATATATACATATATGTATTTATATATATATATATATATATATATATATATATATATATTTACTGAAATACGCGATGTTACACTCCTAGGAGCCGTATGCTTGTGCACTAGGGAACCAAATACACTTAGCTGATCGTATATACTTTTAACGTATAAGACTTGTAAAACTTTATCGAGGTTTGATTGTTGCATTGTTCATAACATCCCTAATCACTTTATTCACTAACTTATGACTTGAATTGCCATCTTTTATATACTTATGTATTGAAAACTGTGGAATACTCACCAACATTTTTATGTTGACCTTTTATTTTTAACATGTTTCAGGTTACTCTTTGAAGCTTATCACACTTAGGATTGGACTTAGAGAATAAACGAATGATCTGGATACTTTTATACTTGTATTCTGGATGTATCTTTGTTTAAACATTTACTTGTATTGCTACAATTAAATCCTGATTAATATATTTGGAATTAATAATAGCGTTGTGTGGCTGTGAACAATCGTAACTCTCACGCCTCGACGATTCCGCCGTCTAGGTTGGGGTGTGACATTAACAAACATACCCTTATAAATTAACACCCCCTATATATCTCGTATAGACGTATACGGTCGACAACAATGAAAACACCCTTATAATTAACAACCCCTATATATCTCGTATAGACGTACAGGGTTGACAACACTGAAAAAGAGGAAAATTCAGGTCGGGGCTATCAGAGGGCTATACAGTATACACATCATATAACCTATACGATCCCTATACAACCATATAAGTCTTCACAAAACGTATAACAAAATTCGACACTAAATACGACAAAACCTTCAGGGGGTTGTTAGCTTGTCAAATGTACTATACGCCCCATATATGACTACACGACCCTCTATACGACGTGCATATGACTATACGATGCTCATATACGACACACATATGACTATACGACACATATGACTATACGACACATATAGAGGTCTGAAAATTTTAATTTATAACAGGAAATGTTTAGATATCAAGTTAAAAAAATGTGATATATACTCTTTAATTCTTACCTATCCCAATTGATCCGTACACTTTACAAAATAATAAAAACATTGGCTTTTTCTAAAGTAGACTTTGCGAATTCAAAATGACAAACAGTTGTGATAAAGATCCGCCGTCGATGTGGGACAGGGGGTAGAGTGTAATTATATAAAAGAGTAGGGTAGGTAAGTGGAATCTAACTAAAATAGTCTGTATTTAAAATTAATTATGCATGTGGTATGTCTGGATTAAGAATATAATAATTAATAAGAAATTAGAATATAAGATTTTCTATATATGAAGGTTGCATTGAGATGTCTCCTGGACCCATTTATATTGCCAACATCCACTCGTTTGGTCTTTAATGACTCATTTCTTTATTAATAAAAGTGGTATTTAAAATTGATATATGTTTAATAAGTATAATGCTTTATGAAAACTTTAGTTATAACTTTACTTCCTTGGATAAATCAGAAATATTAATGAGGTTCATCCTGTTTACAAATATAATTGTTAGACGTTTTCGAACTATTTATTTTTTGTACTTGTATTTTTATTAAATACGATTGATTAACATGCCACCGGTTTAGGAAGAAAAGTTGTATTTGATTATTTTATAAAAGAAAAAACATATGTAGTTGACCAAGTTGCTAACATGACTATATACAATGTAGAGTATTGTTACAGAAAACTAAATTTCTAAAAGTATGTACAGAACAAATGTAAACCAATTTATTTTTTGATTATTTTATTCAAGTTTTGTACATTTAACATTCAAACACGTAGGGCATATAGAAAATAAGCCCACCAAACTAAATTACTTATATATGTTTGAAGATGATTCCTGCTACATTGTTGATAATGTGTAGGTAATATAAGTTATATGTGTGTTAGGTTATATATATATAAAGTTGTGTACCGTATATATAAAGTTGTGTACCTTTTTTTTTGGATTGGAAGAGAGATATGAGTAAGATACAATGAACATTATATTTTTATTATCTTTTATCTTTTTTTAAGTAATAGCATCATTTTGGCTTATACTATCTTTTATAAGGATTTCCCATCCAAGCTACATGGTCTCATTTGTTTTTAAAACAATTATGAGCGAATATAGACACTAGATATTCTAACTTTAGTGGTACAAAGTGGCGTATTAATCAGATAGATCAAAGTCAAGTGATTAAAAGTATTTTTTGGAAAGTTCCTTTCGAGCTCTATCATGATTAAACTTATATTTTATATTATATACATAATAGATCAACAAAAATATATAGAAAAGTAGATGGCAATAAAATACTACTTATTAGATTTCTTATTGTCATTTTACCTCTTATTTAATTTTCCTTCTACAATAATTATGTTTAAAAAACTAAGAATTAAATAAATCTGACATTCATTTAGCTTTTTTTTAACGACAAATTCTAATATACTCCTAAGTTACACCAATATACATAGTGTCTGGGTTTAAACTCAGGATCTCCAATCTAAGTGGTAAGAGCATCTACCATTTCATTTAGCCATTCATTATACAAGCTACCATAAAGTTTCTCAGACTATCGTGTAAAAATTTTAAAATAAAATAATCTTCATTTAATTAATGATAAAAAAAGTTTTAATAAGACAATGGCTAGATTTAACCTGTGTCAACTTATGTCTTCATCTAGATTTTCAAGTTTTCATGTATAAACAACACTATATTGATCTGAATTTTTGGATGAGTCTTTTTGACTATAGCTGATTAAGGTTAAAACAATAATCGATGTTCGAGTGCTAATCTCATCTTAGATACCTTTGGACGTGTCTGCCTACAACGGTCATCTCTATTAACTTCGTCATTTATTTTTAAATTCATCTTGTCTTGCTAATAAACATCATGATTCGGGTTTGATCTTTTTCACGTTGTTTTGATTGTTGAATGGTGTTAGAGTTGTTATATGTATTGAAATGAATATCAATTAGCTAGTCGTGTATGTTGTTTACGAAGTTAATTGAAAGATAATATTATGATGAGTCAACCACATGCTAACCACACTGATTTTAGATCAGTCAAATACAACAGAATTGGTCATGTGGTAGGGCATAAGTAGAATGTAAAGTTGAGTCAGTTAACAAATAGTGATTATGCCTATGTAACCAAAATCAAATGTAACTTTCTTTTTAGTAAAAAAGGTATAACCTTTTCATCAGGAGATGAATATATATATAGAATTTAATGGATTTACAGACGACACATTTCCTAAGTGGAGCAACTTTACACCTCTACTATTGGCATATTCATTGTCTTATACAAGAAAACTTTTAATATTAAGATACTATATAATCACATGCATTATAGACAAAAGGTAATATTTGAGGCAAACCTTTAGGAATCATAAGCTATTTTTTCCTTTCAAATCTAGTAGGTTTTAAAGATTTTCTTTCGTACAAATGGTAGGTTTTTTTTTTTTTTTTTAAATCTCTATCGTATACGGGTCCATGACCTTGACATGTGGTTGTCAAAATGCCAAATCAAGGAGAGGATATGGTGATTTTGATGGTGAAAGCCATAAACACATTCGATGAACTTGACTTAATGGTGCACTCATAGCCCTGATCCGCTTCAAGAGTGTTAATAAATGATGGTATAAAAGCGGTGAAGAGAGAGATGTTGGTGTTCCGAGTGTGTTGAGAGGGTGATGACAAGGTAGGGGTGTCATTTTACATGAATCCGAATACCTACCCTGACTAAACTCTACCCGTACTCGATTAAGGCGTAATCTGAAAAAACCAAACCGGATCTCAAATCATACCCGAACGGTTGAACCTGATTTTTTTTATTTTAAGTCGGTCTTTGAGTTGTGTTTTGGTAGTTTGGGTCCACACGAAGAACCTGCATACCATATCGTCATACTTGATAATCCACATTTCATATTCAAAGATTTCAATCGATGGTCTCTGTTTTTGAACTTTTACGAACTCGATCAATCCTTTCATCAATGTTCACTCCATCTTCAACCAATGACCCAAGTGTTAAAACTTGATCAGTCCAGCTTCCTTACTAAACCATTCAAACCAATTACAAACAAAGTATAATGATTTCATACTCAAGCATTCTCTTTTATTTTGTTAAAAATAGACATGGGTATCGCTTCATGTTTTAGCTTTGATTTGGGGTGGTTGGAGTGCCTTGTTCGTTGCTCGAGGACACAGACAAAAAGATAGGTCAAGAGAACAATAGAGAGTGAGAGAAGAGGGGAGGGGGAGTTTAGAAGAACTCGAAGTCGAGGGACCGGCACTTTACCATTAAATCATGGTCAACTCAAACTAAATACACATACCAAATTAGCTCATTTGATAAAGGCTTTACCTCTTAGAGAGGTGATTTTAGGTTCAAACTCCCACATGATGTAATTAGCTTTGGGTAATTTAAGAGTAGTTTAGATTCGTTGATAAAAAGAAAAAAAAAAGAATGCACATACTAAATAGTGAACCATCTAATATTAAATGCAGCCATTAGCTAAGTTTTTTACAAGAAAACACCAAAAGAGAGATGATTTGGTCCATATCATTGAACTTTGATTCAATTTGCATTCTTTTTTCCCATAATATGGAATGCTAGTATCAAAGTAGTTTTGATAATTAAATAATCTAGTTAAATCTGTATTTACTACAAGGTTTTTCCAATGAGAACTCATTGTTAGTGAACTTATGAGACCCGACACCTTACCCTGCGACCTTGTTAGAGAGATGACCATCAAAAAGTTATGAAGGATAACTAATGAAAGTGGATTCAAACATCGTACCTCTGTTAGAAGAATACCATATTTACCAACACTCCACAATCTACACCGTGAAATTTTGGGAGTTCTAATAAGAAGTTTCTTGGTGGTTTTTTTAGTCCCTACCTTTTAACTTACTTATAAATCATAACAATGTCTATCATAAGACTACGACCATCTAACAGTTATGGATAACCCTTTGTTACACACGATGATAACACCAGACTACAAGTCATTAGTTAGATTTTTGATGGTGGGATGCAAAAGCACAATTTGAATGAATTCCAAATTCGATTGAGGATTATGGTAATCAAAACCCTAACCCTAAAATGATCAATTTGAGAGTGATTTCAACAAGAGTTGCGAAGATTGCAATCTTTTTCAAACGGTAGAATGGGCCATTTTTCAGGTGTATCATGTATGTGGGGCTTTAGCCTTTCAGGTTTATGTGGCCCATTGGGCCAAGATTGCTATATTTAACGGCAAATATAACTTTTTCAATAAGGGCCACGATGGCTTGGTTTCAAAGAAATTAAATAGCGGCCCTCGGGCCTTTTTTTCTTACTGAATTGAAGCAAAGATAAACCACTCTCTTAAATAGGGTTATTTTTTTTAAATATTATTTTAGGCTATCAACAATTGTAGTATTAAACCCCTATTAGATATGTATATTTTTAGAGTTAAGTTCGGTTTTGCTCACTAAGGTTTGATAAAAATAACTATTTTTCTTCAAAAGATTAAAAACATCAATTTAACACTAAAAGTTTAATAACTCGTTCCAATTTCGTCCAAAAGTTTCATCAGATGTTTTAACTTAAATCCAAAATAATGAAGCTTTTGAACTGAAATTAAAACAAGTTATGAAATTTCTAAATGTAAATTGATGTTTTTAATCTTTTGGAGAATAGTTAGTTTTGTCAAATCTTAATGAGCAACATTAAAATTAACTCTATTTTTTAATTAGAGATTACCATATTATCTCTAGGTTGTTTGAGTTATGTAATCATTAGGTTTTGAATTTTATAGATACAACTATTGTATCTCATTATTGTAACTTTATACATTTAAAATTAGTGTGAATAGTATTAATTCACTATTGAATTTTCTTTTTTTAATTAAATATTTGTAATTTATTTCTTTATTTTTTTTCATTTGCTTAGCGTTTACCTGGCAAAGATAATTTAATCTTCTCTTATTTAACGGTACACACTTTAACATTATTGTTGTATCAATGTTCATGACTATAATAAAAATAAAAAAAAATTTTGCCCGCAATATTGACGCGTGGAGCGGGTACAAATGCTAGTTTCTTACAATACGAGATTTGTGATACTTTTGTGATGGTTTTTCAAAAATATAAAAAAGAATAAAATCCCTAATAAACGCAACTCATTACCCTATATATTTAACAAGCAACTGAAATGAATAGTATAAACAGTATGGCAGTAGTTTCTACTGATCAGTTAACAACCTCCGATCTACAACCATGGCGAGATCTCAGCGGCACCGTCGTCATGGTCACCGACGCATCCTCCGGCATCGGTTGGGAGTTCTGCATCGATTTAGCCAAAGCCGGTTACAGAATCATCGCCGCCGCCCGTCGAATTGATCGACTCAAAGCTCTCTGCGACCACATCAACAGTTTCAGAATCTCCGATCATCGTCCAAACGGAATTCACAACCAAAACGACGACGTATCGGCGGTGGCAGTGGAGCTTGACGTCAACGCCGACGGTCGCACCATTGAAGCATTGGTGATGAAGGCGTGGGACGCTTTTGGTCGTATCGATGCGCTGATCAACAACGCCGGTGTTAGAGGTGACGATTAACGCTTCGATTGGTTTAGTTTTGATTGTAATTTTGGACTTTTGGTGGTGCAAATGATTTAGGAAATTGATTTGAAATTTGGAGGAAAATTAAGGTGAAAACTGATGCTGATTTGTTGATGTTGTGTGTTGAATTTAGGTCCTGTGCTGAATACATTGAATTGGTCTGAAGAGGATTGGGATAAAACGTTTAGTACGAATGTGAAAGGATCATGGTTGGTGTCAAAGTATGTTGGGCTGAAAATAGTTGCTGTTAATCAAGAAGGTTCGATAATTAATATTTCTTCGACCGCGGGTCTTAATCGCGGTCATCTACCTGGAGCTCTTGTGTATGCTTTTTCGAAATCAGCCCTTAATACCATGACAAAGGTAAAACAATTTGTTTGTATAATTATATGTAAAGTCATCTAAAGTGTATTAAGATGCTTATAGCCTCTTAAAAGGTTCTAATTTGAAATGTGGATGATAGTTTAAGGAATATTAAACTGATTGATTCATTCAATATATGCATGATGTAGTTTGACTTATGAGTTATGATGTTAAATAGACCCTGGTGGTGTAGCCGCCCACCAATGCGTATAACGCTGTGTGTGGTGGCTCACTTGCTTGTCTGGATTCAACTCCGCCGGTGGCACCCACCGCCTCGGTGAAGTCGATCTCACGTTCTTATCGGCTTATGCCATCGGTATGTACTTCTCGGGTCATGTAGGCGATCGAATTGATCTTAGGGTGTTCTTGACAATTCGGATGATTGGTAGTGGTGTGTTTACTGTGGCTTTTGGATTAGGGTTTTGGTTTGATGTGCATTTGTTGGGGTATTTTATAACTGTGCAGATCTGTTGTGGCGTTTTTTCAGCCGATCGGGTGGCCGTGTGTGGTGGCTGTGATGGGGAATTGGTTTGGGAAAAGTAAAAGAGGGTTGATCATGGGTGTGTGGAATTCACATACTTCAGTTGGGAATATCATTGGATTTGTTGTTGCATCGTCGGTTTTGGGTTTCGGTTGGGGTTGGGTGTTTGTGTTGCCTGGAGTTATGATTGTGGTTGTGTCTGTTTTAGTTTTCGGATAGTGGTGGTGTAATCACTTCTATTACTCCCCCTCCCTTTCTCTATGATACCCTTTTAGGGTTTTCGGTTTTGGGTTATTATCCTATATATGAACAAATATGATGGTGGTTTTGATGGTGTGGGTTTTGATGGTAGGGGTCTTAATATTGGTGGTTTTGATGATGGTGGTTCTGATGGTGGGGCTTTTGATGGTGGTGGTCCGACTACCTAATCTTAAGTTGATGTTTCTAATGGGCTGTGATGAGTTGATGGGTCTGAGTAAAAATTGATTGAGGACATTGTCTAGCCGTGAAAGGGGTGTAGGATGGCAGGTTATTGCCTGCAACCCGCCTTCCGGCCATGATGGAGTCATTTCTTTACACACTCTGAGCCCGACATTAAAGTGAAAAATTGTTGATTTTAATAGTCTCAAACTGTGGTGTCACCGACATTTTGTGGCCGGCGTGGTCCTCTCGGTGTGATCTTGCTGTCTTAGATAGTTGATAGAGTATCGATTTACAGCGTTTTCAAGACGCGCAACGCGCGTCTGCGTATTAAAACTAGTTAGTTTTTAAAATCATTTTAACGCAACTCATTAGTTTTTAAAATCATTTTTAATCATGCTTGACAATTTAACAAAATATAACAAAATATAGTAACCAAATTTCACAATTCACAAAAAACTACAATAACCAAGTTTCACTCTGTCAAAATGAACAAAGTTTAACTTCACATTTCAAGAGAAACTAAAGATATGACATTTGTATGATGTTTCCTTGTTATATACATTATCAATGATATTAACATTTCTCTCACTATATCTCTTTTCATATATATATATTTTTTGCTATTTGACTTTTTTACAATAGATTTCTGTTTTTGTACAATTATGAGAAGTTTATCCTTGAAACCAATGATCAAAATGTAAAATGTTTCTTTCGTTTAAAAGTTAGTACTATGTTTAGCTACGTCAGTGAACAAACATAGAATAGTTGTTGAAAAATAAATAAATTTCAGATATTTGTTTGTTATTCTATCATCTCGACCTCCAATGGTGGTTACGTGTTATTTCGAGTTAAAGATGTATGGATTCAAACATAAGTTTACATCAAAATATATTTACTTTAGATGTTTTAAATAAAAATTAGTAATAGAAGTTTAATAAATAAGAAGTCTTTAAATAAGATCAACAAAATTTTAAATAAAATTATTTATAGATAAAACAATTACAAGAAATGAAACAATAAAAGTAACTTCTATAGTTGACATCATTCATTTTAACTTCTAAATGAGAAATAATAATAAACACCACATAAGTCATAAAATAGACTCTATCTCATTTAACTTATGCATACCATAAAACAGGTTAACACACCAACATGCTATTTTAAGATAAAAGAGTTCAAGCTTTATGATGGACATCGTTGAGGTCAAGGAGGTGATTCGTTATGAGTTGCACCAACATTTCAGCTCCGGTTCGGCTGTCCCCACCGCATGTGGATGAGACTGTACTTCCTTCTATGCTACTTGTACAAATCTTTTCTTTTCTTCCTCCTCCGGTTACCTTGACATTTCTTTGTCCATTTTCGCGCCCTAGCTTGCTTCTTGCATTCTGCAAACAATAAATCACGAGTTGGTCTAGTAGTATCAAATGTGACTCAATAGCTAAAAGGTTAAAACGTTATAGGTTCAAGCCTGAGATAAATGAGCAGACATATACAGACAACCTTAATGTATAACATAAAAAGGTGTCTGCTTGACAGTCTAGTGTGAATCTATGTATTTTTCTTGTATTTTATATGTTCAATTGTATAATTACGTAAAAGAACTCCTAACAAAAGTTACAGTTTACCAAAAACTGATTATGACAAATGACGTAGCGAACAAAAGAAGTGAAAGTATAGTACACCTATAAGTATGAACAATAGTTCTTAATATAATTCTTGATAAATAGGTCTTAAATTTTTAATTTTTGTTTCAGCCTACCAAATATGTCAGGCACCCTTGTGAACAAGAGCGAGAACTTACAGATGATGGTCCACGACGACGCTTGGGTGCTTTGGTGACCATATCAACCATATTGATCAACTCGTCAAACTATCAAAACTCATGACAATATTTAACAATGAACTCAAGTTTAATATTAATCAACATTTTAATTAATATATAGGAGTTACCTGGTTAACAATCTTGTCATACTTAGATATACAAAGGTATTGCCTTTGATCATCATCATCATCATCGTACTCGTCTTTTTTCCAAGTCATGTAATTCTCCATTTGCTAACTATAATTAACTTCTAAAGCTGTATTATAATACTCATGACATGAAATAATCATGATTTTGCCATGATGAGATATAATATCATGATGGGCTCATGATTTTACCATCACATGTATGTGTTCCAAAGAGTCTTGAAAACCGTCATTGACTAATCATGACATGGTTATTACAAAAGGACGTTAAAGACAAACTTACATATGTAGTTTTTATTTTACATCAACTGGTTTATGAGGAGGTATTCTATGATTTTTAAATTGAAAGTTATGGATTGAAGTCTAACTATGTGTAATATGCTTCAAATGGACTAAAGGTTTTACCACAGTAGTTCTTTGGGTGGTGGGTTTCCCTTGGAATGATGGGCGAGCCGGGTCACCAGTGTTGTCTGTGTTCGTGGGCGTGGGTGACCTTTCGCCAATGAGTTTACCCAGGTGACCGGGCTTAAAAATTATTCGTTGGCTGTTAAAAAAAAGTTTTTTATGAATCTAGGGGACACCATTAACATGCTAGACTTCTATTCTTACGATTGTTACAAACTATTTGGTTTTATCAGCACGCTATAACAGCTCAACTTTTAATAAAGTTTATATTAAAATATAGTCACATATAACTATAGTGCGAAGGTAATTCGAAAAGTTGTTATTGATAACACTAAAAATATATTATATTTTAACCAATAGATTTTAGTCATGAATTTCGTAAATTGTCGTATTCCTCCATGTAATTTGGTCATATTCTCATTTTCATCCAAAAATATTTTTTTCTTGCATTTGGCTCCTCAAGATTAGAAAATTATCATTTTCATCCAAAAATATAAATTCCGTGAATGAAATTTTATCAGCAACACGTAAACATAAATTATGATTTGTTTTTATATGAAGATCTAAATAAATACCCTTTCAACAATGAATATTTAACATTTTAAAATAGCGGATATAACATTTCTGGATGAAAATGATAACTTTTTCAAATTTTCGGAAGTCAAATTCAAGAAAAAACATTTTTTGACGAAAATAAAAAATATGACCAAACACATGAAGAAAAATAGTAATTCACTCTAAAAAAATCTAAACTGCATATGAAAGTGACACCAAAGGGAACGTAGATATAACGCGTGTTGATGGCTTCATCAAAATTGAATTTTGATGGCATGGTTTAGAGAAAATAAGAAATGTATCAAAAGAACTAGTCGTTAAGTTAAGTGATTATCGAATGTGGTTTGATCATTTTTCACTGTTTTGTAAGACGGAAAGTGACAAACTACACATATCATATATCTTATATGAGTACAAAGTTATATACGTATTAGACAAATATATAATAGAAAAATATAAAAAATTAAGAAATCTCACGTTAGTCAATACCTTTATAAAGAAGGGTACTAATAAATAGACACTCACTATTTTAAATCGACACCCCCTATACGTCGCGTATGGGTCCATACGCGGGCCCATGCCCGGCGTATAGCTATCGACCATTAATACGCCATTAATGTCTGACATTCCACGTTACATCAGTCTACCTATACGGGGCGTATAGGACCATACGCCACGTATAGGTCGGTGTCGTATATCAAAACTCAAAAAAATTTTAAGAAAAGTATATAAGCTATACGCCGCGTATGGACCCATACGCGGCGTATAGATCCTCGGGACCACTATATCTTTTAACCTTTCTCACTTTAACACACACTTTAAAAAAAAAAACTCTCTCGTATAGCCTATACTACAGGTATTGTTCGTCGATTTTTCTACATCCAGGTATGTATTATTGTTCCTACATACATACATACATACATACGTACGTACGTACGTACGTACGTACGTACGTACGTACGTACGTACGTACGTACGTAAGTACATAAATACATACCACACACACACATACGGTACGTACGTACGTACATACATACGTACGTACATACGTACGTACATACATACGTACGTACATACATACATACATACATACATACATACATACATACATACATACATACATACATACATATATACATACATACACACACACATACCTATGCACATACACACATACATACATATATACATACATGCATGTATGCATGGATACATACATACATACATGCATGCATGCATACATACATACATGCATACATACATACATGCATGCATACATATATACATGCATACATACATGCATACATACATACATACGTAAGTACGTACATAAATACGTACGTACATACATACGTACGTACATATACGTTAAAATAACACAAAAAATATACGTACATACATATATGGTCGGTTAATGAGTTATAAAATATAACTTATACGCAAAATTTTTTAGAAAAATACACGTTAAAATAACACAAAAAATAAACACCATAACCTATACGCCGCGTATGGGTCCATACGCGGCGTATAGGTTGTTTAATCTCAGCCAAGAGCCGAAAACAATGGTAGCCTATACGCCGCGTATGGTTCCATACGCCGCGTATAGGGTATAAAACGTCAAATCAAAACCCACCCTACGCCGCGTATGGACCCATATGCCGCGTATAGGGTATAAAATGTCAAATCAACAACCAACCCTATACGCCGCGTATGGCCCCATACGTGACGTATAGGGTGCAGGAGTGTTGATTTAAAATCTGGGGGTGTCTAAATAAAGGGACCCACAAACAATGTTGATAAATGACAGACATAAATTAGTAATTAACCTTTTGTATAAAGAAACTATGATTAATTTAACTGTTAAAGTAATCAATTGCATGATTATATGTTAATCATGAGCCATGATTGGTATGGCATGATATACTAAGGTTTTCTATTAACAATTAAACTGTTTATGCTAATCATAACGAGATAATTACAAAATCATGATTTTCTCATGTATTATGTGTGAAACTGTGAATCATTCGAATGATTTGATAGTTATAGACACGTTAATCATGATGACACAAACATAAAGATATGATTTTCAGGTAGAGTCATCAAAATTTACTTAATAGCATTAGATCCTTTTTAAAATAACTTTTCAAAAATACTAAATATATATTTCATTTCAAAATTGACGTGTGTGATTTTAAGGATTTAAATTCTTTCCTTCTATTATATATATATATATATGATTCGATTATCATAATATGTTATGTTTGTAACTATATTTTAACATTTATTATGACCAGCTTAAATAATAATATTATTATAATTACCCATATGCAAAACTTCATCTAAAAAATAGCATAATTGTCTTATGATTATTACACTTTTACAAATATTATTGTTATAACACACGGGTAATATAATATATATTAAAGACCTATGTCGGTGATATACGCAGTATCTTCAGTGTGTGCGCGTGTGAGAGAGAAACAAACAATCATCATTTCCCCAAGAAATCTCTCACAAATCCTCCAATTAATCGTCTTTCTTCTTCATAAATTCGATTCTCAACTCCATTTCGTGTAATAATATCGTTTAAAAGCTCCACTGATGTCTAAATCTCGCCGGAAAACGTGAAGATCACCGGAAAAACGGATCTTCCGGCGGTCAAACCGTCAAAGGCTCTAAACATCACCCCAGATTCGGATCTTTTGCAGAAACCCATTTCGAAAAAGCAATCAAATCGGCAAAAACGGAGCTCCGGCGGTGGGGTGCGGTTGAGGAGAGACGGAGCTCCGGCGGCCGGAAAAAGGGGTTCTCGGCCGGAGACGCCGTTGCTCCGGTGGAAGTTTGTTGAGGGTGAGGAGGAAGAGGAGGGTGAAAAGGGTGTTGATGGTGTGTGTAAACCACCGGGAGGTGGTCGGAAAAGTGGCCGGAGAATGAAAGGCGGGGATGTCGCCGCCGTCTGGGCGAGGAAGTTAGCTGCCGGACTGTGGCGGTTGCAACCGCCGGAAGTTGGTGTCTCCGGCGGTGGGGAGATGTGTAATGTTGTAAAGAATAATGGGTTTGTATCTCAGGTAAAGATATTATCCCTAATTTTTTTTTTGTTGATCTCCAATTATAAACCCGAATTAGAGATCTGTTAAGTTAGGGTTATTAGTTTTATTAGTTATTAGTTGTTAATATCTTTTGGGGTTTTGAATCTTTAAACAAGGTTGAATCTTTTTGATTTTTTGTTTGTTGTTTCTTTGAATCTTTGAAAAGTAACTAAAGAACAACATTTGTGGGCTAACTGTGTAAATGTAAAGGTAACAAGAACCATTGCTGTTGTAAGAGTCATGGTTTGTAAATTCGATCAATAGGTTTCATAGTGAATACAGTTTTATCAAATTTTAAGAGGTTATTCTTACAAGATCTTTGTTGATGATGAACTTTGATTCTTACTGGTGTCTGTTTAACTTCAAGATTGATAAGATAAGTGGCTTTTTTGTAAAGAAGATTTAGAGAACTACGAGCTTAAACTTGAATCTTAATGTTGAGTTAAAAAATTGATTGAATCTTGATGTTGAATTTGAATGATGTATTACTTGCAGTCTGCAATTGATCATTCGGGGATTCATTCCCTTGCTCGACACAATAGGAAATCATTTGATTCTCATATGAAAGAAGTGCCACAAAGCCCGAATTCTGTTACTGGTTCAAGAAATAAGTTTCTTCACAAGGTATTTTTTGTTTATAAAAGCTAACTTTTCAAATATTATGATTCAGTTAATAGTGTCCTCTGACTTTAAATCTCAAACTTGTATTTGCAAAATTTATTTACTTTTGTTGTATATACATGAATTCAAATTCTTTTATTGTAGGTAATAAAAGAATTACTACTTTTCATTTAAAGAATTACTATTCTATCTCAAGCTTTGTTCTGGGTTTTTTTTTGTTAATGGTTTTGGATGAATCTGTCTCATCCTAGATTGAGACTTTGTTTTTTAAACTTGATGGTTTGTTTGGGTTTTTTATTAACGGTTTACGTTGCTTTTGGGAAAGATGCACTATAAGTTCGAGTTATTTTACGTCTCGACGTAAATTTAGTTCAAAAACGATTTGGATTGATTGTATTTTATACTACATCGCATCACATACGACGCCGCCGCAACGCGCGGCGGGGTTAAAACCTAGTTTAAATTAATGAGAAATAAAGAAGTGGGACTCCAAAAGAAATAGGCTCTTGGAAATAAAAATGTGTTCGGGACCGTTTGTGGATCAAAGAGGTCAACTATCTATATGGGCCAAATATTGGCATAATACCTTTTAACACGAGCCAACAGCCCATCAGCATTTTGTCCTTGCAAAGTTGCAAGCTAAATATGGCCCATATCTATAATATATGTTAGAGTAAAAAAAATGGGCCTTTTAACCCTTTTAGCTCTTGAGGTTTAGACCGTTTAACCCTTTTGGTCTAAAAAATAACTTTTAACACATCAGAAGTTTGCATTTTACGATGGCTTTGGCTCCTAATATGAACTCTGTTAATTTATTCCGTTAAATATAAGGGTATTTTGGTCTTTTTACACCTTAGGGGCTATATATGTGAATTACAAAGTTCTTTTAATAATTAGTGTAACATTGCGTATTTTCGTTAAAAAAAAAACTTTTGTAAACAATTAAATCTAATATAATAATTACAATAATCAAAATAATAATAATAATAATAATGATAATAATAATAATAATAATAATAATAATAATATTAATATTAATATTAATAATAATAATGTTAATGGTAATAATGATATTAATAATAATAATAATAATCACAATGACTTATAAAAAAATGCATTTAAATTAAGTGCAGGGGGCATTATTGTAATTTACGAAACTTAAAACTTAAGTTTCAGACATAAAATGATAAACTCAAATTCGCAGGGACCATTTGTGTAATTTTTTTAAAAACCCCAAACCGCCCCTCCCTCCCCCGTCGGACTACCTTCACCGCCGGCCAAATTCTCCGGCAAAGCCAACACACCACAAAACACACGATTCAACCCAATCAGATGTGCCCGACAAACTCGCGTGATTGATTCGAACCTGAGCTCCCACTTCAATTTAAAAATCGAGTGCGATCTGGATGAGATTCTCACCCCCAACTTTCGGTCACTTTTCCAGCAAAACAAATCGCACTACACAATTTAATACTCAAAGTAACATCGCACTAACAAACTTATAATCGTTTATAATACTCCTATGAAATCAATTTCATCCAAAACGATCACAAACAACCCGTTCGAACACCTCTTAAATCCGCGACCTGCAACTCTAAAAAACCCCAACCTTCGATCGATCTTAATCAAAATTAACAAAGGTCTTTGATTCCAGATCATCATCCGAAGCTCCCTATCAATTTAATTTGATTATCATCTATGTTTACCCATTAATCCATGGAACACCACGGTCGCGACTTGACTTGTTGAGTTCATCACCAAATCGGACACCATAAAGGTAATTCTACACACCCACATACTCGATTTCTCATGGGGAACAAAAGCCCCATGATTGCGGAAGCATTCGATATCGAATTGAACTTCGATTTGGCTCAAATTGAACTAGGGCTCATATCGATTTGGGGATGGTTTGCTGTTTGTGTTTAAGTGAATTAAAAACCAAAATCAAACGCGGCTTAGGCCTTTGGTTCACC
Source organism: Flaveria linearis (assembly GCA_024085815.1). NCBI lineage: Eukaryota > Viridiplantae > Streptophyta > Magnoliopsida > Asterales > Asteraceae > Flaveria > Flaveria linearis. The sequence goes on from CM044011.1 coordinate 8,028,871, forward strand.
GGTTCATAACACACATTCTGCACAGGAGGTCCCGGGTTCGACCCCTGGCCACCTCAAACATTTTTTTTTGGCCATTTTAAGCCTTTAAAAATTATGAAAAAAATTCTAAAAATCATAAAAATATTTTTACAAACATTAGAAATTTTTAAAACAACCTAATTATTTTCTGAAATTTATTTCAACATTTTATTTATTTATTTTAATTGTTTTAAATAAATAACATAATTAGTTTAAATTTTTATAAAAAATAGACTTTAAATCACGTCATCCAATTATTTCAATATATACACCTGTTTAACAATCAAATATAATATTTGTTATTTTTGTCTTGACATTTATTTATTTATTGTATTAGTCGTTTAAATCATGATTAAATATAAAAGTTTTATATATAAATCTTTCCAAAATCATTTTCATTTCTTTTAATCATTTAAATAATTAAATATTTTAATTAGTTATCACATAATTAATTAATAAAATTAATTATTTGTTTTTCACACTAAATCAAACGATTACGCGTATTAACACATTTATTCCTATTAAATTCTAAACGTAATCACATTCAATAAATTTATTTTATTTAGTTATGGACATTCAAACTAAATAAAAATTAGTTTATTTAAACTAACATTCAAGACCTGTAAGGCCCACCTTTCTCAGGGAAGCCTCACAGTTGGTCATTCACAGCAAAACATCGAGTTAAAACAGTCATTTACTCATATGTGTATAAATATACATTGCAGCGAAAAATACTGTAAATTTCAATCCATTACAAATGAAATATGAACATTGTCTGTAATTCTTAAAATCTATTTAAAGTCCTATTAATCTTTTCTTCATCAGGGATGCCAGTCTTCTAGTGCCAAGTAGCTTCAGTCCCATGCCTCTATTCCGTAGCTCTAACTCTTACCTGTCAACTGATATGCATACAAAAGTCAGCTTCGCTGAGTGAATTCTAGGTTTACTTTGCTAAATAACTTTCGTAAGAGGTATTAGCTTTATCAGTTGAAAATAGTTCTCGTCTATCAAGCATCAATACATACAGGCTATCACTTTATCGATACTTTATCATTGCTTTTCATTTCTCGTTATTTATTACTCTTCTTTATCCGTCAATTCTCTGTCAGTATCGGTGCCTAGGCTCGCCTAGGACTTTACCGACACGCCAATTAAGGGCTTACAGTCGTACTCGATCGGGCCATTATTGTCATGCCAATTCAGGGCTTACAGACCTGCCTATTCGAGCATTACTTTATCCGGGTGAGGGCACAACGAATGCAACCCTCCTTTAGCCATTGCTTGCAAGTCTTTACTTTAGCCCTTGCCTGCAGGACTTTACTTGCAAGACTTTACTTTATCCAGGTACATGTTATGGGCCCAATAACTTTTCTTTACGTTTCACTTTCATGTTTAAGTTATACATAATATAACACATCACTTTATAAGGTAATTCATTTCTACTAGATCATATCACAATGAGGGAAACACACTATCAATTCATTATAACACCCCATTTCTCATATAAGATAGTATGTAAAACTTTATTTTAAAAGAACTGATCATAAAAAGTATGTATCTTAGTATGCATACCGCCCCAAAACATTTAAAGCATGTATAAAATAGGGGATCTAGAACTCACCTGAACTCATCCAAGTAGCTTAAATTCTAAGTCACTTAGGCTATAGCCTGAATACTCTAGCTGCACGAAAGTTAACATGCAAAAACGTCATTTTCTTCATAGTTTCGCCCATAGTTTCGCTACAGCGAAACTACAGTTTCGCATGCAGTTTCGCTGGGCAGCACTTCTGCTAGTTTCGCTAGACAGATTCGCTACCTTGAGCGCCCAACTTTCGTTAGAATTCCCTATTCTCGCAAGGTCTATAGGTCAGTCTGGGTCTTAGCGAGATTACCGGCGAAACTATAGTTTCGCCCCAGCGAAACTGTAGTTTCGCTGGAACTTCTCCTAGTCTCGCTGAACTAATGTGCAGTTTCGCTGGTTAAATGCTTAAATTCGCTGGATCGGGGCCCAGTTTCGCTGGATGAACAGAAACTCAGATCCAACCCATTTTTAACCCAAAATCTTAACTTTTTACGTCCAAATCCTTAGTTTACCTTCCATGAAACCAAATCTAAGCTTTTTACACGTTTTCATACGTAAAAATTCGACCTTTATGTGTTTCTTTAAACTTTTCAAAACCCCAAAACCCTAGAATCCGGGTTTGATCTACAGAAGGCCTTAGAGGCTGATTCTTACCTCGTTTTGTTGCTCTTTTCTTCTGTTTTGATGCTCCAATCCACTAGAACTTTAATCCTTCAAACCTTCAAGCTCCAAATCTTGAATTTCTTCACTTTCTCTCTCTACTTTCTCTCTCTACGAATTTGGTGGCTAGGTTGAAATGGTGGAAGATGGAGCTGCTCATGCATGTTTAAGGGCTGATTAGGGCCCTTAAACCCATCAAGTCTAGCCCATTAAGGCTAATTTGATGCATAGCCCACTAATTTACCCCTTTATTTCTTAAATTAACCCTTAAAAGCCCATTATTATTAAATGGCTCGTTTCGGGAAATTTCGGGGCGTTACAAGTCTCCCCCCCTTATTTAGGTTTCGTCCTCGAAACCTGACTCGTCATTAAACAGATTGGGGTATTGGCGTCTCATTTCCTCCTCGGATTCCCAGGTGGCATCCGACCCTTTTCGGTGTTTCCATTGCACCTTGACTTGCTTGACTACTTTATTTCTCAATTGTTTCTCCTTCCAATCCAGTATAGTCACTGGTTGCTCTACATAGTTCAGCTTCTCGTCCACCTCGATGTCATCTAAAGGTACGACTGCCTCATTTGGTGCTAAACATTTTCTTAAGTGCGACACATGAAAGGTAGGGTGAATCCCGCTTAATTCTTCTGGAAGGTCTAGCCTGTAAGCTACGTCCCCAACTCGTGCTAGTACCTCGAATGGTCCGATGAACCTGGGACTCAGTTTCCCCCTCTTCCTAAATCGAATGATTCCCTTCCATGGTGACACTTTTAGCATTACCCTGTCACCCACGCTGAACTCTATTGGTCTCCTTCTTTTATCAGCGTATGACTTTTGTCTATCCTTGGCAGCCTTCATATACGCCTTGATTTTCTCCAACTTTTCCGTTGTGGCTTCCACAACTTCTAAGCTTCCTAGCTCCTTCTGTCCGACATCACCCCAACAAATAGGAGTTCTGCACCGTCGACTGTACAATAACTCATATGGGGGCATCTTAATACTGGCGTGATAGCTGTTGTTATAGGAGAACTCTGCTAGTGGCAGATGATCATCCCAAATTCGATAACGCATGCCCGAAGCATATCCTCCAGTGTCTGGATCGTTCTTTCCGATTGCCCATCGGTCTGTGGGTGGCATGCGGTACTAACATGCAACCTCGCCCCCATCTCTTCATTGAACTTTTTCCAAAACTTTGAGGTGAACCGCGTATCCCTATCTGAAACAATCGATACGGGCATACCATGTCGCGCCACAATTTCTCGGATAAATAGTTCAGCGAGCTTTTCTGAACTAATTGCTTCCTTGATTGGCAGGAAATGCGCACTCTTAGTCAGTCTATCAACAACCACCCATATCGTGACACGACCTTTTGTCATGCGGGGTAGTTTGGTGATGAAGTCCATGGTAACATGTTCCCACTTCCACTCTGGCACTTCTAATGGCTGAACATAACCATAAGGTCTTTGGTGCTCAGCCTTCACCTGTAGGCACGTGAGGCATTTGTTTACATACGCAACCACATCTCTTTTCATCCCAGGCCACCAATAATCTTTCTTCAAATCATGGTACATCTTATTTGCGCCTGGATGTATTGAGTAGCGGGTCTTGTGCGCTTCATCCATAATCTTTTCCCGCAAGTCACCATGCTTCGGAACCCATGTCCTACCATGGAAGGTCTTAACACCCAAGGTGTTCTCTACCAATTCATCCACCTTTCCCACCATCCTTTCCTTATTGATTTCTGCTCTTTTAAAGCGTCTATTTGAGCTTTGCTTATCATCCTCATAACATCTGGGGTCACTACTAGTTGGCACGCCTTCACCCGGATCGGTTCATATCCTTTCTTTCGGCTCAGGGCATCGGCTACCACGTTTGCCTTACCCGGGTGATAATGGATTTCACAGTCGTAATCCTTTATCAACTCCAACCACCTCCTTTGTCTCATATTTAGGTCCTTCTGCTCAAAGAAATATTTCAGACTTTTGTGGTCGGTAAATATGGCGCACTTAGTTCCATACAAATAGTGTCTCCAGATCTTCAATGCGAACACTACTGCGGCAAGTTCCAAATCGTGAACCGGGTAATTAACCTCCGTGTCCTTTAGCTGTCTGGATGCGTGAGCTATAACCTTTCCTCTTTGCATCAACACACAGCCTAGCCCGCAGTAAGAAGCATCGGAGTATACCGTTAGGTCTTCATCTCCCTCCGGTAGAGTTAGTATAGGAGCTTTGGTCAGTCTATCCTTCAATTCCAGAAACGCATCTTCCTGTTCTTTCCCCAGTCGAATACCACGTTCTTTCTCGTTAACCTTGTTAATAGGGAAGCTATCTTTGAGAAATCCTTGATGAACCTCCTATAGTAGCCAGCTAATCCCAAGAAACTACGGATTTCGGATGGCGTCTTTGGGGAATTCCATCGTGTAACTGTCTCGACCTTTGCTGGATCAACCATGACTCCTTCGGAATTTATAATGTGCCCTAAAAACTGCACCTCCCATAGCCAGAAGGCACATTTAGAGAACTTCGCATACAGTTTCTCCTTTCGTAAAGTCTCTAACACCTCCTTAATATGACAAGCGTGGTCTCCTTCATTCTTTGAGTATATCAAAATATCGTCAATGAAGACTATCACTGATCGGTCCAACATCGGGCGACACACGCGATTCATTAAGTCCATGAATGCCGCAGGAGCATTGGTTAGCCCGAAAGACATAACCAGGAACTCATAGTGGCCATAGCATGTTCGGAAGGCCGTCTTTGGGATATCTTGCTCCCTTACCTTCAGTTGATGATATCCGGATCGGAGATCTATTCGGGAGAACCAGCTTGCCCCTTGCAATTGATCAAACAAATCATCTATCCGGGGTAGAGGGTACCGATTCTTCACGGTCAGCTTATTCAACTCCCTGTAATCTATACACATCCTCATGCTGCCATCCTTCTTCTTCACAAATAGCACAGGAGCACCCCATGGAGAAATGCTGGGCCTAATGAATCCCTTGTCAAGGAGTTCCTGCAGTTGTAACATGAGCTCCTTCATCTCGGACGGAGCTAGGCGGTAGGGTGCTTTGGCAATGGGTTGGGCTCCTGACAGTAAGTCAATCTAAAACTCTATCTCTCTTTCTGGTGGTACTCCTGGCAGATCCTCCGGGAATACGTCAGGAAAGTCCCGCACCACTGGTACATCGGGCAACTCTTTTGCTTTATCTTTAACATCCTTGACATACGCTAGATAAGCTCCGCACCCTCGCCTCATACATTTCTCCACCTTGATCATGGAAATGATCCTTGGAACCTTACAATCGTTATCACCGTAGATCTTAACCGAACTACCATCTGGAGCCGTTAATCGGATCATCTTCTGTTGGCATACTATGTTAGCATCGTGGGCCGCTAGCCAATCCATCCCTAGTACGACATCGAAACCTCCTAAGGGCATAACAAACAATCGTGCGGGAAAGTAATGGCCTCCTAGTTTAATGTGGCAATCCTCTATCATCCTGACTATTCTAATGGACTTACCATCGGCTGTTTCTACTTCGAAGGCATCATCTATTTCCTTAGTTTGGACATCTAGTGTAGCACAGAAGGATACAGATATAAAACTCTTACTGGCACCACTATCAAATAATATGGAGGCGCAAACATCATTGACAAGGAGCGTACCTGACACAACGTCCAGGTCCTTCCTTGCTTCCTTCTTGTTCATGGTGAAAGCCCTTGCCTTGACCTTGGGCTTTCCATCATCCCCCTGGTCGTCACCCCTGCTCGTGCCCGAGCTTCCCGGCTTGGCTTTCTTGCAATCCCTGCTGTAGTGCCCCGACTCATTACAGTTAAAGCACTCGTTTACTTCCGGGCACTCCCTAGCCATGTGACCCACTTTCCCACACCGGTAGCACCCATGGCTACCCAATCGGCACTCTCCGGGATGCCTCCTCCCACACTTCCCACAGTTCTTAACTTCTTCTACCCCCTTCACGATCGCTTGTTTTGCATCCACTCTCGTTTTCTTGTTTCCCGGTTGGTAGTTACCACTTCCATACCTCTTCCCATTATTGTTCCAAACTTTCCTCGTCTCACCCACTGCCACCGGCCTGCGATGATCGTACAACCTCCCACTGAGGTCCACTGCTGACCTAAAAGTACTAGGTCGAGCAGTGACCATGTCCCTACGAATGTCTAGAGGCAACCCTTGTATGTACCTCTTGATCCTTTTGGCTTCAGGAGTTACCAAATCAGGCACCAGACGTGCCATTTCATTGAATTTTATAGTGTACTCCTGGTGAGTCATATTTCCAGCCTCCAAACTCACAAACTCTTGCTCGACCTTGTCAAGCTCTCTTTCCGGGCAGTACTCCTCTATCACCAACCTCTTCATCTCCGGCCATTTCATCCTCTCAATGGCCTCCTCTCCGTAAGACTCAGCAATGTTATCCCACCAACACAGTGCTGGATCCAAAAGGGAATGGGAAGCAAACTTCACCTTTTGGTTTTCACGGCACTCACTGATCTTCAGTACGGCCTCCATTTCCCTAATCCAACGCTGAGCAGTGGCAGCGTTACCAGTACCATCAAACGTTGGGGGCTTACACCTCTGAAAATCCCCGTAGCTGCACCCCTTCGCCCTCTCTTCCACTTCAGGGCCATCATGGTTACCCAGACGATCTCCCTCATCGCTCAACTCCTCAGTCTTGACTGCCCCTTTCTTATCAACTTTTTCTGAAGCCGTACTCTTCTTACTGTCTCCCTTAACCTGCTCCACAAATTCCGCAAGCAGAGCGGGCATCACTCCAGACAGGACCTGATGCAGCTCTTGGGCAATAGCTTCCTTTACTGTCTCTTTCAGTTTGGCCTGATCAGGGGTAGACCCCTCGGCTCCCGTTTCTAACTCAATCTCCTCCTCCTTAATTGGTTCCTCAACTGGCTTTCTGGTGGACCTTTTTGTTAGCTTCACAGTTGCACTTGCAGTTTCCTTTGCCTTAGTCGGGGGCCTTCCCCTAGTGCTTCTCCGGGTGACCATGGTTGGAACTTCTTTCTTAGGTGCCATTCGTTCTACTTCCTATAAGATTCAGATTGTTAATATGGTTTTTCAAGGCAAGTTCAGTTCACGATAAGTTTTGTAAATTTTTAATAACAGTGGCCAGTTGTGATTAACTACTTACAGAACTCCTCGTGCCATAAACTTTCCTATCCTGAACCACACTAACACTAGAACCTACTATACCTATTCTATGCATGTATAAGTCACATAAATTCAGATAGGTGTCACAGATAACTTTATCATACTCTATCTCTGCTCTTACTTAAATAAGAAGGCACTATCCCTCGGAATAATACCTACAACATACTTTGTTACCTCTTGGCATGAAGCTTCTTGGACTGGCATCCTTGACACTTGGTCCCATTATCTGTTTAAGTTTAGGTTAACAAAAACAGTTTTCCCAAATCTCTTAAACATTTGCTCTGATACCAACTTGTAAGGCCCACCTTTCTCAGGGAAGCCTCACAGTTGGTCATTCACAGCAAAACATCAAGTTAAAACAGTCATTTACTCATATGTGTATAAATATATATTGCAGCGGAAAATACTGTAAATTTCAATCCATTACAAATGAAATATGAACATTGTCTGTAATTCTTAAAATCTATTTAAAGTCCTATTAATCTTTTCTTCATCAGGGATGCCAGTCTTCTAGTGCCAAGTAGCTTCAGTCCTATGCCTCTATTCCGTAGCTCTAACTCTTACCTGTCAACTGATATGCATACAAAAGTCAGCTTTGCTGAGTGAATTCTAGGTTTACTATGCTAAATAACTTTCGTAAGAGGTATTAGCTTTATCAGTTGAAAATAGTTCTCGTCTATCAAGCATCAACACATACAGGCTATCACTTTATCGATACTTTATCATTGCTTTTCATTTCTCGTTATTTATTACTCTTCTTTATCCGTCAATTCTCTGCACTATCGGTGCCTAGGCTCGCCTAGGACTTTACCGACACGCCAATTAAGGGCTTACAGTCGTACTCGATCGGGCCATTATTGTCATGCCAATTCAGGGCTTACAGACCTGCCTATTCGAGCATTACTTTATCCGGGTGAGGGCACAACGAATGCAACCCTCCTTTAGCCATTGCTTGCAAGTCTTTACTTTAGCCCTTGCCTGCAGGACTTTACTTGCAAGACTTTACTTTATCCAGGTACATGTTATGGGCCCAATAACTTTTCTTTACGTTTCACTTTCATGTTTAAGTTATACATAATATAACAATCACTTTACAAGGTAATTCATTTCTACTAGATCATATCATAATGAGGGAAACACACTATCAATTCATTATAACACCCCATTTCTCATATGAGATAGTATGTAAAACTTTACTTTAAAGAACTGATCATAAAAGTATGTATCTTAGTATGCATACCGCCCCAAAACATTTAAAGCATGTATAAAATAGGGGATCTAGAACTCACCTGAACTCGTCCAAGTAGCTTAAATTCTAAGTCACTTAGGCTATAGCCTGAATACTCTAGCTGCACGAAAGTTAACATGCAAAAACGTCATTTTCTTCATAGTTTCGCCCATAGTTTCGCTACAGCGAAACTACAGTTTCGCCTGCAGTTTCGCTGGGCAGCACTTCTGCTAGTTTCGCTAGACAGATTCGCTACCTTGAGCGCCCAACTTTCGTTGGAATTCCCTATTCTCGCAAGGTCTATAGGTCAGCCTGGGTCTTAGCGAGATTACCGGCGAAACTATAGTTTCGCCCCAGCGAAACTGTAGTTTCGCTGGAACTTCTCCTAGTCTCGCTGAACTAATGTGCAGTTTCGCTGGTTAAATGCTTAAATTCGCTGGATCGGGGCCCAGTTTCGCTGGTTAAATGCTTAAATGCTTAACTTTTTACGTCCAAATCCTTAGTTTACCTTCCATGAAACCAAATCTAAGCTTTTTACACGTTTTCATACGTAAAAATTCGACCTTTATGTGTTTCTTTAAACTTTTCAAAACCCCAAAACCCTAGAATCCGGGTTTGATCTACAGAAGTGTAAGGCCCCGCTCACCGGGCACCTTACTGTTGGTTCTTCATCGCTCATATAACGTACATAATGTGTATAATCATAAAATACGCAGCGGAAATGATAAATTATATACATTCTCATTCATTCGTAAAAGTCATTACATCATTGACTCGATTACAAAATACAGCTTTCTCTACTTTGTTTCTCCTCATAGGATCATACAGCGACCTCTAGAGGAGATATTAAGTTCAAAAACATAAAAATTTTATTTTTATACTAAAGAATATTCCTTAGGTAATTCCGTACATCGGAACCCTGACGGAATATTCTTGACACTATCATGCAACATATTTCGTTGCATGCGCTACGCACACGCTTCCAATGCGTGGCGAACTTATCAAAATCTAAAGAAGATTCCTTAAATAATCCCTTTTAGGGGAATACTCAAGAAATCTCGTAATGGCATGCAACGTGATGAGTTGCGTGCGTTATGGGCCCACAACGCATGACGTTGCAGCATAATCAAAAAGTGAATGCCATCCCAAAAGAGCTGAGTAGTCGCCTCGTGCCATCCTCAGCAACACTACCTGCGAACTGGAAAACACATAAAAGTCAGCGTTGCTGAGTGAGTTCTAGTTTTATAATAAAACATACTTTCATTCTCATTAACTGCTCTTTCATATATGTGTTCACACATCATACGTACACGTAGATAATATTATTATTATCTCATCATTCATTACATACTTTCATTCGTGTACTCTTCATCATTCTCATTTACTTTCATACATACATACTTCACGTACTTGCGTACGTACTTTACTTTCATTTCTTACATTCATTACTTACGTTCGAACATTTATTACATTCATTCATACTTTCTTTACTTTCGTTCGAACGTTCATTACATTCGGTGACATGTACAATACCCCACTTTCATCATACATACTACTGGTGCTGGACCTGTGGTGGTTAGCCACGAACGTTGTGCACAAAGCTGATCCAGTCACCTGGGGTAGATACATGCACCACTTATCTTTCACTTCACTACTAACATACGTTAGCCGAGTCTCTTGCAGTGCGCGACTGCTCACCTCAGTGACAATCTTATGATTGCCTGCTAACCGAGTCTCTTGCAACACGAAGTTGCTCACCTCATTGTCAATCTCAATGATTGACCCGATGTACATCCTTCGGGGTAGCTAACCCGTACACCGTTGAGCTAACACCTGCCAGGGGTGTGCACCTCCTTCATTTGCTTGCAAGCCTTTCTTACTTTCTTTCATTAATGCATGCATTCATTCATCATGTTCCTTCTTTCATTATCTTTCACTTTACGTTCTTAATACATTCTTTTCTTTCGTTCATTCATTCACGTAAAGTTATTAAAGATAAAACACATATATATAAGGAACATACATACTTACATATCATCAGTATTCACCATTTATCATGGCAACATCATACTAACATACATACATCATACTAGCATACATACATCATACATACACTTCTACATTCACTCACATCAGCCCTGTCCGGGCGACTGAACTACCACCAGTCGCCTGTCCTCCATGCGACTGGGCCATGCGATTGGGCTATCATGCGAATGGGTACTCATACGTGCGATTGAACTTCCTTCCGTACGACTAGACACTATGCGACTGGGCTATATGCGACTAACTCTTAACCGTACGACTCAACTACTCTGCGATTGAACTCATGCGACCGAAACTCTCAGTCGCATCAACTATAGTGCGATTGAGGCTCAGTCGGGCGTCTGAACCTCAGTCGGGCGATTGGACATCAACTTTCACTCATTCGGCCGAATGGCCCTTCAGTCGCATAACCCTAACTGGGCAGCGACTGGAGTTCTTCATGAACAGCAGTCGCGAAACACCCGTCCCCACAGTCACCATACACCCATTTTCAGCCCAATTCAACTCTCCCAAGCCTTAGGGATTCCTACTAGGACCTCATACAAGCATATACTAGTCCTAATTCATACCATAAACACATTACTCAAAATTTACCCAAATGGGTCAAACTTTCACTATTTCCAAAACTAGGGTTTTAATGTGTTTCCAGCCCCAAAATCGTTAGAAAACATGTAAATAAGGGGTCCTAGAACTCACATTGTCAGGTAGAAGTTGATGAGCTTCGAATTAGCTTGCTTCTCGACAATCGGGCAGCACCTTCCCCTCTTTCTTTCTCTTCTCGGTCTCTTTCTGCTCTCTGTCGCCCTCTGCTCTCTCTCTCTCCCCGACTGAAAATGGGAGGAGAGTGGAGCTGTTCCCCTTTTATACCCACTTCTCAGTCGCATCTGGTCCAGGGGCGACTGGACCTTCAGTCGCATAAACACTATGCGATTGGACCCCAATCGCACATGTTCCATGCGGCTCATACTCCATTCGGGCGGTTGAACTTCAATCGTGCGGTTGAGCTTCAATCGGCCGAATAGCCATGCGGTTGACCTCCAGTCGCACAATTCACAGGCGACTGAGGCTCAGTCGCATAGCCACCGAAACGTCAGACTTCTGGGTGTTACAAGTCCACCCCCTTATTTTAGGTTTCGTCCCCGAAACCTGTTACTCTTCGAACAATCGTGGGTAATGCTGCCTCATTTCTTCTTCGGTTTCCCACGTTGACTCGGATCCCTTCCTGTGCCACCACTGTACACGCACAAGGGGAACCACTTTATTTCTCAACCTCTTCTCTTTTCGATCTATGATCGCCACTGGTTGCTCTACATAATTGAGCTTTTCGTCTACTTTGATATCATCCAGTGGAACGACCATGTCTTCGTCCGCCAAACACTTCCTCAGATGGGACACGTGGAAAGTCGGGTGGATTCCACTTAGTTCGTCTGGCAGATCTAACCTATAGGCCACCTCTCCTACTCGAGCAATGATTCGGAAAGGGCCTATATATCGCGGACTCAACTTACCCCGCTTCCGGAATCGGATGATCCCTTTCCAAGGTGAGACCTTCAACATCACACGATCTCCCACCTGGAACTCAATCGGTCTGCGTCGTTTGTCGGCATACGATTTTTGTCGGTCTTTGGCCGCCTTCATGTAAGTTTTAATTCCTTCGAGCTTCTCAGTCATAGCCTCTACCACTTCGACGCTTCCCAATTCTTTCTGACCAATATCACCCCAACAGACGGGTGTCCTGCATCTCCTACCGTATAGCATCTCATAGGGTGGCATGCCGATACTGGCATGATAACTGTTGTTGTATGAGAACTCAGCTAACGGTAGATGGTCATCCCAACTTCCCCCGAAGTCAATAACACATGCTCGGAGCATGTCCTCCAAGGTCTGAATGGTCCTTTCAGACTGACCATCAGTTTGAGGATGATAAGCCGTGCTAATATGCAATCTCGTCCCCATAGCATCGTGGAATTTCTTCCAAAATTTAGATGTAAACCGGGTGTCGCGATCAGACACAATCGACACCGGTACACCGTGACGAGTCACAATTTCTTTGATGAAAAGATCAGCCAACTTCTCGGACGAATATGTCTCCCGCATCGGTAAGAAGTGAGCACTCTTCGTCAATCGATCCACAATCACCCAGATCGTATCATACCCTTTCGGGGTACGTGGCAGCTTTGTGATAAAATCCATGGTGATGTGTTCCCACTTTCATTCCGGTATGTCCAACGGTTGGATCTTTCCATACGGCTTCTGGTGCTCCGCCTTCACTTGCAAACACGTGAGGCATTTACTCACATACTCCACCACATCGCGTTTCATACCCGGCCACCAATAATCTTTCTTCATATCTTGGTACATCTTGGTGGCACCGGGATGAATGGAGTATCGAGACTTATGAGCTTCATCCAAAATCTTCATTCGTAGATCCCCACGACGAGGAATCCACATACGCCCAAACCGAGTTCTAGCACCCGTTGTGTTCTCACCCAATTCCGCGACCAGACCTCTCATTCGTTCAGAGTTAAGATGTTCGTCTTTCAAAGCCTCATCTTGGAACTCTTTGACCTGTTTCATCACGTCGGAGGTCATGATTAGCTGGTACGCCTTCACTCGAATTGGCTCGGGCCTCTCCTTTCGGCTAAGGGCATCCGCCACCACGTTGGCTTTGCCCGGATGGTAATGGATCTCGCAATCATAGTCTTTTATAAGCTCCAACCATCGCCGTTGCCTCATATTCAGATCTCTTTGCTCGAAGAAGTACTTCAAGCTTTTGTGGTCCGTGAAGATGGTGCACTTCGTCCCATACAAGTAGTGCCGCCAGATCTTCAACGCGAAAACCACAGCTGCGAGCTCCAGGTCATGAGTAGGGTAATTAACCTCATGAACTTTCAGCTGTCGGGATGCATAGGCTATCACCTTTTCTCTCTGCATTAATACACACCCCAACCCCGAGTAGGAGGCATCAGAATAAACCACCAAATCTTCACTCCCTTCGGGTAATGCCAATACTGGAGCTCGGGTCAATCTCGTCTTCAGTTCTTCAAACGCCTTCTCCTGAGCTTGACCCCACACAAACTTCACATCCTTCCGGGTCAACTTGGTCAGTGGAGAGGCAATCTTGGAAAAGTCTTGAATGAACCTTCGGTAGTAACCTGCCAAACCCAAGAAACTACGGATCTCGGTCGGCGTCTTCGGAGATTTCCATTGCATAACTGCTTCCACTTTCGCCGGATCGACCATAATCCCGTCCGGATTTACTACATGACCCAAGAATTGAACCTCACGCAACCAGAATGCGCACTTGGAGAATTTAGCATACAACTTCTCCCTTCTCAACGTCTCCAGAACTTCGCGAATGTGACCGGCATGCTCAGTCTCACTCTTTGAATAAATCAAGATGTCATCAATGAATACAATCACTGATTTATCCAACATCGGCCGGTACACCCTATTCATCAGGTCCATAAAAGCAGCTGGCGCGTTGGTCAAACCAAAGGACACAACGAGGAACTCATAATGACCGTAGCGCGTACGAAAAGCTGTTTTAGAGATATCCTGCTCCTTCACCTTCAGTTGATGGTAGCCTGATCGAAGATCTATACGTGAAAACCAACTAGCACCCTGAAGTTGATCAAACAAGTCGTCGATCCTCGCAAGGGGTATCTGTTCTTTACTGTCAGCTTATTCAGCTCGCGGTAGTCGATGCACATCCTCATACTACCGTCCTTCTTCTTTACAAACAGGACCGGAGCACCCCAAGGTGAGATACTCGGTCGAATAAACCCCTTATCCAACAGCTCTTGTAACTGCTCCATCAACTCTTTCATCTCTGTCGGGGCCAATCGGTATGGTGCTTTGGCAACAGGTTGGGCGCCTGGTACTAAATCAATCTGGAACTCGATCTCTCTGTCAGGTGGCAATCCCGATAAGTCTTCCGGGAACACGTCTGGGAATTCACACACAACCGGAACATCAGACAGTTGTGGTGCTGGCTTCTCTACATCTTTCACATAACATAAATAGGCGTTACATCCACGCCTCATACATTTCCCCGCCACTGCCATTGAGATCACTTTCGGAATCGTAGTAACCCGATCCCCATAAACTGTCACTGGACTACCGTCAGGCGCTGTCAAACTGATCATCTTCTTGCGACACACAATGTTCGCCTTGAAATCTGCCAACCAATCCATCCCAAGCACCAAATCGAAACCACCTAACGTCATCACAAAGGGTTTAACTGGGAATTTGTGACCCTCCAGTTCTACATCGCAACCCCCAATTACCTCTGAAATCCTGGTGGTTTTACCTATCGCAGTCTCTACATCAAACGGCACATCCACACGCCTACTACTAACGGGCAATTTGGCACAAAAAGTGACAGAAATGAAACTCCTACTGGCACCCGAATCAAATAATACAGAGGCTAAGGTTTGATTCACCAGAAACGTACCGGACACTACATCAGGGTCCGTCCTCGCCTCTTCCTGCGTCATCGTGAATGCTCTGGCGCTCGCTTTCAACCCTTCACCCCCTGTCTTCTTCACGCCGGAACCCTCAGATCTCGGCTTCTTGCAGTCTTTATTCATATGACCACTTTCCCCACAGTTATAGCACCTCATCGCTTTACACTCCTTGGCCATATGTCCGGACTTTCCACACTTGAAACATACATTCAGCCCCCATCTGCACTCACCATCGTGCTCTCGCCCACACTTCCCACACTTTCTCGATCCTGCACTTGTCACGACCACACGGCGTTCATCAACCCGTGCCTTCTTACTACTTGTCGAAGTATCACCCCGACCAAACCTCTTTCCCTGCCACTTCCTCTCATCACTTCCCTTCTTACTGCCCTCAGATTTCACCATCGCAGCCCGTTCATCGTACAACCTCCCAGCTAAATCCACCGCCGACCTGAAAGTACTGGGTCGGGCGGAAATCAAATGCCAACGAATTTCGGCTGGCAACCCCTGAATATACCGGTTAATCTTGCGAGACACCGGCGTCACTTGCTCTGGCACCAACCGTGCCATGTCGTTGAACTTGGTCGTGTATTGTTGGTGGGTCATCGTTCCCGCCTCCAACTGCAGGAACTCTCTCTCAACTCTGTCCATCTCTCGACGAGGACTAAACTCCTCGATCACCATTATCTTCAACTCAGACCACTTCAATTTCCCAATGGCCCTGCTACCCTCGGCCTGGACAATATTGTCCCACCAGCACAATGCCGTCCCCGTAAACGAGTGGGTAGCAAACTTTACCTTCTTATCCTCCTGGCAGTCACTGATATCGAGGACCGCCTCCATCTCCCTCACCCATTGGTGAGCATCAGCAGCCGTACCCGAACCATCGAAAGTCGGAGGCTTGCATCTCATAAATTTCCCGTAATCACAACCCCGGGCTGTCCTCCTAACCTGTTCTTCCTCCTCTTCCTCTTCGTCATCAGACAATACTGTTTCTGCCTCTGTCTGTTGCTGTCTACCGGAGGACCGTCTCCTCCCTCGTCTATCCTCCTCTCGTACTACCTTTATCGCTTCGGTCATTACAGTCGGCAAGATTGTCTGCATAACCTGGTGCACTTCCTCAATCACTGCCTCTTTTACCGAGGCTCTCAACTTGGCGCTTTCGTCCGTCTCTTCCTGGTGAGGAATCTCGTTCTCCTCACGAACTACTTTCTCTTTCCTAGATCTTCCTCGCGTGATACGCGGCTCATCACCACGTTCACCATCACGGGAAGCATCAGATGATCTATCACCGACCATCTTCTATCACACTGAAAGATTAAAACACCAACACGGTCATTCAAGGAAATAGCTCAGTTTATGTTAAGTACAGTAAGTCCCTAATTACAGTGGCCAGTTGTGATTAGCCACTTACTCTACTCTTCGTACCCCGAGCATCACCTATCCTGACTACATTAGTATCTCAGTCTAACAGTACACATAACTCACATCACATGCGCACATAATAACCAATTAATCTTTTAAGAAAAATACCTGATGGCACGCGACTACTCAGATGGCATTCTCATTCTCCCTGTTCCATTCTCAGTTTAAGTCTAGGTTTATTATAAAAATTTACCCATTTTACTTAAACTTTTGCTCTGATACCAACTTGTAAGGCCCCGCTCACCGGGCACCTTACTGTTGGTTCTTCATCGCTCATATAACGTACATAATGTGTATAATCATAAAATACGCAGCGGAAATGATAAATTATATACATTCTCATTCATTCGTAAAAGTCATTACATCATTGACTCGATTACAAAATACAGCTTTCTCTACTTTGTTTCTCCTCATAGGATCATACAGCGACCTCTAGAGGAGATATTAAGTTCAAAAACATAAAAATTTTATTTTTATACTAAAGAATATTCCTTAGGTAATTCCGTACATCGGAACCCTGACGGAATATTCTTGACACTATCATGCAACATATTTCGTTGCATGTGCTACGCACACGCTTCCAATGCGTGGCGAACTTATCAAAATCTAAAGAAGATTCCTTAAATAATCCCTTTTAGGGGAATACTCAAGAAATCTCGTAATGGCATGCAACGTGATGAGTTGCGTGCGTTATGGGCCCACAACGCATGACGTTGCAGCATAATCAAAAAGTGAATGCCATCCCAAAAGAGCTGAGTAGTCGCCTCGTGCCATCCTCAGCAACACTACCTGCGAACTGGAAAACACATAAAAGTCAGCGTTGCTGAGTGAGTTCTAGTTTTATAATAAACATACTTTCATTCTCATTAACTGCTCTTTCATATATGTGTTCACACATCATACGTACACGTAGATAATATTATTATTATCTCATCATTCATTACATACTTTCATTCGTGTACTCTTCATCATTCTCATTTACTTTCATACATACATACTTCACGTACTTGCGTACGTACTTTACTTTCATTTCTTACATTCATTACTTACGTTCGAACATTATTACATTCATTCATACTTTCTTTACTTTCGTTCGAACGTTCATTACATTCGGTGACATGTACAATACCCCACTTTCATCATACATACTACTGGTGCTGGACCTGTGGTGGTTAGCCACGAACGTTGTGCACAAAGCTGATCCAGTCACCTGGGGTAGATACATGCACCACTTATCTTTCACTTCACTACTAACATACGTTAGCCGAGTCTCTTGCAGTGCGCGACTGCTCACCTCAGTGACAATCTTATGATTGCCTGCTAACCGAGTCTCTTGCAACACGAAGTTGCTCACCTCATTGTCAATCTCAATGATTGACCCGATGTACATCCTTCGGGGTAGCTAACCCGTACACCGTTGAGCTAACACCTGCCAGGGGTGTGCACCTCCTTCATTTGCTTGCAAGCCTTTCTTACTTTCTTTCATTAATGCATGCATTCATTCATCATGTTCCTTCTTTCATTATCTTTCACTTTACGTTCTTAATACATTCTTTTCTTTCGTTCATTCATTCACGTAAAGTTATTAAAGATAAAACACATATATATAAGGAACATACATACTTACATATCATCAGTATTCACCATTTATCATGGCAACATCATACTAACATACATACATCATACTAGCATACATACATCATACATACACTTCTACATTCACTCACATCAGCCCTGTCCGGGCGACTGAACTACCACCAGTCGCATGTCCTCCATGCGACTGGGCCATGCGATTGGGCTATCATGCGAATGGGTACTCATACGTGCGATTGAACTTCCTTCCGTACGACTAGACACTATGCGACTGGGCTATATGCGACTAACTCTTAACCGTACGACTCAACTACTCTGCGATTGAACTCATGCGACCGAAACTCTCAGTCGCATCAACTATAGTGCGATTGAGGCTCAGTCGGGCGTCTGAACCTCAGTCGGGCGATTGGACATCAACTTTCACTCATTCGGCCGAATGGCCCTTCAGTCGCATAACCCTAACTGGGCAGCGACTGGAGTTCTTCATGAACAGCAGTCGCGAAACACCCCGTCCCCACAGTCACCATACACCCATTTTCAGCCCAATTCAACTCTCCCAAGCCTTAGGGATTCCTACTAGGACCTCATACAAGCATATACTAGTCCTAATTCATACCATAAACACATTACTCAAAATTTACCCAAATGGGTCAAACTTTCACTATTTCCAAAACTAGGGTTTTAATGTGTTTCCAGCCCCAAAATCGTTAGAAAACATGTAAATAAGGGGTCCTAGAACTCACATTGTCAGGTAGAAGTTGATGAGCTTCGAATTAGCTTGCTTCTCGACAATCGGGCAGCACCTTCCCCTCTTTCTTTCTCTTCTCGGTCTCTTTCTGCTCTCTGTCGCCCTCTGCTCTCTCTCTCTCCCCGACTGAAAATGGGAGGAGAGTGGAGCTGTTCCCCTTTTATACCCACTTCTCAGTCGCATCTGGTCCAGGGGCGACTGGACCTTCAGTCGCATAAACACTATGCGATTGGACCCCAATCGCACATGTTCCATGCGGCTCATACTCCATTCGGGCGGTTGAACTTCAATCGTGCGGTTGAGCTTCAATCGGCCGAATAGCCATGCGGTTGACCTCCAGTCGCACAATTCACAGGCGACTGAGGCTCAGTCGCATAGCCACCGAAACGTCAGACTTCGGGTGTTACAAGTCCACCCCCTTATTTTAGGTTTCGTCCCCGAAACCTGTTACTCTTCGAACAATCGTGGGTAATGCTGCCTCATTTCTTCTTCGGTTTCCCACGTTGACTCGGATCCCTTCCTGTGCCGCCACTGTACACGCACAAGGGGAACCACTTTATTTCTCAACCTCTTCTCTTTTCGATCTATGATCGCCACTGGTTGCTCTACATAATTGAGCTTTTCGTCTACTTTGATATCATCCAGTGGAACGACCATGTCTTCGTCCGCCAAACACTTCCTCAGATGGGACACGTGGAAAGTCGGGTGGATTCCACTTAGTTCGTCTGGCAGATCTAACCTATAGGCCACCTCTCCTACTCGAGCAATGATTCGGAAAGGGCCTATATATCGCGGACTCAACTTACCCCGCTTCCGGAATCGGATGATCCCTTTCCAAGGTGAGACCTTCAACATCACACGATCTCCCACCTGGAACTCAATCGGTCTGCGTCGTTTGTCGGCATACGATTTTTGTCGGTCTTTGGCCGCCTTCATGTAAGTTTTAATTCCTTCGAGCTTCTCAGTCATAGCCTCTACCACTTCGACGCTTCCCAATTCTTTCTGACCAATATCACCCCAACAGACGGGTGTCCTGCATCTCCTACCGTATAGCATCTCATAGGGTGGCATGCCGATACTGGCATGATAACTGTTGTTGTATGAGAACTCAGCTAACGGTAGATGGTCATCCCAACTTCCCCCGAAGTCAATAACACATGCTCGGAGCATGTCCTCCAAGGTCTGAATGGTCCTTTCAGACTGACCATCAGTTTGAGGATGATAAGCCGTGCTAATATGCAATCTCGTCCCCATAGCATCGTGGAATTTCTTCCAAAATTTAGATGTAAACCGGGTGTCGCGATCAGACACAATCGACACCGGTACACCGTGACGAGTCACAATTTCTTTGATGAAAAGATCAGCCAACTTCTCGGACGAATATGTCTCCCGCATCGGTAAGAAGTGAGCACTCTTCGTCAATCGATCCACAATCACCCAGATCGTATCATACCCTTTCGGGGTACGTGGCAGCTTTGTGATAAAATCCATGGTGATGTGTTCCCACTTTCATTCCGGTATGTCCAACGGTTGGATCTTTCCATACGGCTTCTGGTGCTCCGCCTTCACTTGCAAACACGTGAGGCATTTACTCACATACTCCACCACATCGCGTTTCATACCCGGCCACCAATAATCTTTCTTCATATCTTGGTACATCTTGGTGGCACCGGGATGAATGGAGTATCGAGACTTATGAGCTTCATCCAAAATCTTCATTCGTAGATCCCCACGACGAGGAATCCACATACGCCCAAACCGAGTTCTAGCACCCGTTGTGTTCTCACCCAATTCCGCGACCAGACCTCTCATTCGTTCAGAGTTAAGATGTTCGTCTTTCAAAGCCTCATCTTGGAACTCTTTGACCTGTTTCATCACGTCGGAGGTCATGATTAGCTGGTACGCCTTCACTCGAATTGGCTCGGGCCTCTCCTTTCGGCTAAGGGCATCCGCCACCACGTTGGCTTTGCCCGGATGGTAATGGATCTCGCAATCATAGTCTTTTATAAGCTCCAACCATCGCCGTTGCCTCATATTCAGATCTCTTTGCTCGAAGAAGTACTTCAAGCTTTTGTGGTCCGTGAAGATGGTGCACTTCGTCCCATACAAGTAGTGCCGCCAGATCTTCAACGCGAAAACCACAGCTGCGAGCTCCAGGTCATGAGTAGGGTAATTAACCTCATGAACTTTCAGCTGTCGGGATGCATAGGCTATCACCTTTCTCTCTGCATTAATACACACCCCAACCCCGAGTAGGAGGCATCAGAATAAACCACCAAATCTTCACTCCCTTCGGGTAATGCCAATACTGGAGCTCGGGTCAATCTCGTCTTCAGTTCTTCAAACGCCTTCTCCTGAGCTTGACCCCACACAAACTTCACATCCTTCCGGGTCAACTTGGTCAGTGGAGAGGCAATCTTGGAAAAGTCTTGAATGAACCTTCGGTAGTAACCTGCCAAACCCAAGAAACTACGGATCTCGGTCGGCGTCTTCGGAGATTTCCATTGCATAACTGCTTCCACTTTCGCCGGATCGACCATAATCCCGTCCGGATTTACTACATGACCCAAGAATTGAACCTCACGCAACCAGAATGCGCACTTGGAGAATTTAGCATACAACTTCTCCCTTCTCAACGTCTCCAGAACTTCGCGAATGTGACCGGCATGCTCAGTCTCACTCTTTGAATAAATCAAGATGTCATCAATGAATACAATCACTGATTTATCCAACATCGGCCGGTACACCCTATTCATCAGGTCCATAAAAGCAGCTGGCGCGTTGGTCAAACCAAAGGACACAACGAGGAACTCATAATGACCGTAGCGCGTACGAAAAGCTGTTTTAGAGATATCCTGCTCCTTCACCTTCAGTTGATGGTAGCCTGATCGAAGATCTATACGTGAAAACCAACTAGCACCCTGAAGTTGATCAAACAAGTCGTCGATCCTCGCAAGGGGTATCTGTTCTTTACTGTCAGCTTATTCAGCTCGCGGTAGTCGATGCACATCCTCATACTACCGTCCTTCTTCTTTACAAACAGGACCGGAGCACCCCAAGGTGAGATACTCGGTCGAATAAACCCCTTATCCAACAGCTCTTGTAACTGCTCCATCAACTCTTTCATCTCTGTCGGGGCCAATCGGTATGGTGCTTTGGCAACAGGTTGGGCGCCTGGTACTAAATCAATCTGGAACTCGATCTCTCTGTCAGGTGGCAATCCCGATAAGTCTTCCGGGAACACGTCTGGGAATTCACACACAACCGGAACATCAGACAGTTGTGGTGCTGGCTTCTCTACATCTTTCACATAACATAAATAGGCGTTACATCCACGCCTCATACATTTCCCCGCCACTGCCATTGAGATCACTTTCGGAATCGTAGTAACCCGATCCCCATAAACTGTCACTGGACTACCGTCAGGCGCTGTCAAACTGATCATCTTCTTGCGACACACAATGTTCGCCTTGAAATCTGCCAACCAATCCATCCCAAGCACCAAATCGAAACCACCTAACGTCATCACAAAGGGTTTAACTGGGAATTTGTGACCCTCCAGTTCTACATCGCAACCCCAATTACCTCTGAAATCCTGGTGGTTTTACCTATCGCAGTCTCTACATCAAACGGCACATCCACACGCCTACTACTAACGGGCAATTTGGCACAAAAAGTGACAGAAATGAAACTCCTACTGGCACCCGAATCAAATAATACAGAGGCTAAGGTTTGATTCACCAGAAACGTACCGGACACTACATCAGGGTCCGTCCTCGCCTCTTCCTGCGTCATCGTGAATGCTCTGGCGCTCGCTTTCAACCCTTCACCCCCTGTCTTCTTCACGCCGGAACCCTCAGATCTCGGCTTCTTGCAGTCTTTATTCATATGACCACTTTCCCCACAGTTATAGCACCTCATCGCTTTACACTCCTTGGCCATATGTCCGGACTTTCCACACTTGAAACATACATTCAGCCCCCATCTGCACTCACCACCGTGCTCTCGCCCACACTTCCCACACTTTCTCGATCCTGCACTTGTCACGACCACACGGCGTTCATCAACCCGTGCCTTCTTACTACTTGTCGAAGTATCACCCCGACCAAACCTCTTTCCCTGCCACTTCCTCTCATCACTTCCCTTCTTACTGCCCTCAGATTTCACCATCGCAGCCCGTTCATCGTACAACCTCCCAGCTAAATCCACCGCCGACCTGAAAGTACTGGGTCGGGCGGAAATCAAATGCCAACGAATTTCGGCTGGCAACCCCTGAATATACCGGTTAATCTTGCGAGACACCGGCGTCACTTGCTCTGGCACCAACCGTGCCATGTCGTTGAACTTGGTCGTGTATTGTTGGTGGGTCATCGTTCCCGCCTCCAACTGCAGGAACTCTCTCTCAACTCTGTCCATCTCTCGACGAGGACTAAACTCCTCGATCACCATTATCTTCAACTCAGACCACTTCAATTTCCCAATGGCCCTGCTACCCTCGGCCTGGACAATATTGTCCCACCAGCACAATGCCGTCCCCGTAAACGAGTGGGTAGCAAACTTTACCTTCTTATCCTCCTGGCAGTCACTGATATCGAGGACCGCCTCCATCTCCCTCACCCATTGGTGAGCATCAGCAGCCGTACCCGAACCATCGAAAGTCGGAGGCTTGCATCTCATAAATTTCCCGTAATCACAACCCCGGGCTGTCCTCCTAACCTGTTCTTCCTCCTCTTCCTCTTCGTCATCAGACAATACTGTTTCTGCCTCTGTCTGTTGCTGTCTACCGGAGGACCGTCTCCTCCCTCATCTATCCTCCTCTCGTACTACCTTTATCGCTTCGGTCATTACAGTCGGCAAGATTGTCTGCATAACCTGGTGCACTTCCTCAATCACTGCCTCTTTTACCGAGGCTCTCAACTTGGCGCTTTCGTCCGTCTCTTCCTGGTGAGGAATCTCGTTCTCCTCACGAACTACTTTCTCTTTCCTAGATCTTCCTCGCGTGATACGCGGCTCATCACCACGTTCACCATCACGGGAAGCATCAGATGATCTATCACCGACCATCTTCTATCACACTGAAAGATTAAAACACCAACACGGTCATTCAAGGAAATAGCTCAGTTTATGTTAAGTACAGTAAGTCCCTAATTACAGTGGCCAGTTGTGATTAGCCACTTACTCTACTCTTCGTACCCCGAGCATCACCTATCCTGACTACATTAGTATCTCAGTCTAACAGTACACATAACTCACATCACATGCGCACATAATAACCAATTAATCTTTTAAGAAAAATACCTGATGGCACGCGACTACTCAGATGGCATTCTCATTCTCCCTGTTCCATTCTCAGTTTAAGTCTAGGTTTATTATAAAAATTTACCCATTTTACTTAAACTTTTGCTCTGATACCAACTTGTAAGGCCCCGCTCACCGGGCACCTTACTGTTGGTTCTTCATCGCTCATATAACGTACATAATGTGTATAATCATAAAATACGCAGCGGAAATGATAAATTATATACATTCTCATTCATTCGTAAAAGTCATTACATCATTGACTCGATTACAAAATACAGCTTTCTCTACTTTGTTTCTCCTCATAGGATCATACAGCGACCTCTAGAGGAGATATTAAGTTCAAAAACATAAAAATTTTATTTTTATACTAAAGAATATTCCTTAGGTAATTCCGTACATCGGAACCCTGACGGAATATTCTTGACACTATCATGCAACATATTTCGTTGCATGTGCTACGCACACGCTTCCAATGCGTGGCGAACTTATCAAAATCTAAAGAAGATTCCTTAAATAATCCCTTTTAGGGGAATACTCAAGAAATCTCGTAATGGCATGCAACGTGATGAGTTGCGTGCGTTATGGGCCCACAACGCATGACGTTGCAGCATAATCAAAAAGTGAATGCCATCCCAAAATAGCTGAGTAGTCGCCTCGTGCCATCCTCAGCAACACTACCTGCGAACTGGAAAACACATAAAAGTCAGCGTTGCTGAGTGAGTTCTAGTTTTATAAAAAACATACTTTCATTCTCATTAACTGCTCTTTCATATATGTGTTCACACATCATACGTACACGTAGATAATATTATTATTATCTCATCATTCATTACATACTTTCATTCGTGTACTCTTCATCATTCTCATTTACTTTCATACATACATACTTCACGTACTTGCGTACGTACTTTACTTTCATTTCTTACATTCATTACTTACGTTCGAACATTTATTACATTCATTCATACTTTCTTTACTTTCGTTCGAACGTTCATTACATTCGGTGACATGTACAATACCCCACTTTCATCATACATACTACTGGTGCTGGACCTGTGGTGGTTAGCCACGAACGTTGTGCACAAAGCTGATCCAGTCACCTGGGGTAGATACATGCACCACTTATCTTTCACTTCACTACTAACATACGTTAGCCGAGTCTCTTGCAGTGCGCGACTGCTCACCTCAGTGACAATCTTATGATTGCCTGCTAACCGAGTCTCTTGCAACACGAAGTTGCTCACCTCATTGTCAATCTCAATGATTGACCCGATGTACATCCTTCGGGGTAGCTAACCCGTACACCGTTGAGCTAACACCTGCCAGGGGTGTGCACCTCCTTCATTTGCTTGCAAGCCTTTCTTACTTTCTTTCATTAATGCATGCATTCATTCATCATGTTCCTTCTTTCATTATCTTTCACTTTACGTTCTTAATACATTCTTTTCTTTCGTTCATTCATTCACGTAAAGTTATTAAAGATAAAACACATATATATAAGGAACATACATACTTACATATCATCAGTATTCACCATTTATCATGGCAACATCATACTAACATACATACATCATACTAGCATACATACATCATACATACACTTCTACATTCACTCACATCAGCCCTGTCCGGGCGACTGAACTACCACCAGTCGCCTGTCCTCCATGCGACTGGGCCATGCGATTGGGCTATCATGCGAATGGGTACTCATACGTGCGATTGAACTTCCTTCCGTACGACTAGACACTATGCGACTGGGCTATATGCGACTAACTCTTAACCGTACAACTCAACTACTCTGCGATTGAACTCATGCGACCGAAACTCTCAGTCGCATCAACTATAGTGCGATTGAGGCTCAGTCGGGCGTCTGAACCTCAGTCGGGCGATTGGACATCAACTTTCACTCATTCGGCCGAATGGCCCTTCAGTCGCATAACCCTAACTGGGCAGCGACTGGAGTTCTTCATGAACAGCAGTCGCGAAACACCCGTCCCCACAGTCACCATACACCCATTTTCAGCCCAATTCAACTCTCCCAAGCCTTAGGGATTCCTACTAGGACCTCATACAAGCATATACTAGTCCTAATTCATACCATAAACACATTACTCAAAATTTACCCAAATGGGTCAAACTTTCACTATTTCCAAAACTAGGGTTTTAATGTGTTTCCAGCCCCAAAATCGTTAGAAAACATGTAAATAAGGGGTCCTAGAACTCACATTGTCAGGTAGAAGTTGATGAGCTTCGAATTAGCTTGCTTCTCGACAATCGGGCAGCACCTTCCCCTCTTTCTTTCTCTTCTCGGTCTCTTTCTGCTCTTTGTCGCCCTCTGCTCTCTCTCTCTCCCCGACTGAAAATGGGAGGAGAGTGGAGCTGTTCCCCTTTTATACCCACTTCTCAGTCGCATCTGGTCCAGGGGCGACTGGACCTTCAGTCGCATAAACACTATGCGATTGGACCCCAATCGCACATGTTCCATGCGGCTCATACTCCATTCGGGCGGTTGAACTTCAATCGTGCGGTTGAGCTTCAATCGGCCGAATAGCCATGCGGTTGACCTCCAGTCGCACAATTCACAGGCGACTGAGGCTCAGTCGCATAGCCCACGGAAACGTCAGACTTCTGGGTGTTACAAGAAGGCCTTAGAGGCTGATTCTTACCTCGTTTTGTTGCTCTTTTCTTGTGTTTTGATGCTCCAATCCACTAGAACTTCAATCCTTCAAACCTTCAAGCTCCAAATCTTGAATTTCTTCACTTTCTCTCTCTACTTTCTCTCTCTACGAATTTGGTGGCTAGGGTTGAAATGGTAGAAGATGGAGCTGCTCATGCATGTTTAAGGGCTGATTAGGGCCCTTAAACCCATCAAGTCTAGCCCATTAAGGCGAATTTGATCCATAGCCCACTAATTTACCCCTTTATTTCTTAAATTAACCCTTAAAAGCCCATTATTATTAAATGGCTCGTTTCGGGAAATTTCGGGGCGTTATAAGACCCAATGGAAATCCTAATACATTTTCAAATTCCCAAATCATTATTATTCTAATTCGAGACACCGTTCCTTAGGTTAATCGTAAAGAAATCGTTGGTGTTTAATCTATCACATCCAGGTTCTAATCTCATCAATCATGTGAGTATTCATATCCCCTTTTATATCATTTCCTATTTGGGGGAAATCATATGATATAATATATTCAATCATGATATTCTATTGTTATTTCATTATAAATTCAATTCAAGACAGGTTATGTTATTACTTGCAATTATGTGAACATACTATGATAAACTAGATGACAGTAAAACCCTAATTCAATCAATCAATCCTGGTATCAATGGTAGATCTACTGGTTTGGATAACCCACCCCATATGGCTTACGAGTGGTGATTGTGCCAGAGGCAGGAGTTAATCTATGGTGTATGTGTGGAGTCTATTATATGCAAGTGTCAAGTCAAGGGGTTGTTATTGTGTCGGTTTATCTATATGCTTTACTATTGCAATATAAGTCTTAACGTTACCTTGTGAATTGGATTATTCTCAATCAATCAATCAATGTATATGTATACTCAAAACTATGATTACTCACCAGCTAATTCGTTAGCTGACTTTATTTTCTCATATGATTTCAGGTTAAGTAAGTTAGTGGACTTCTACATGCTCATATAAGACCCGGACTTAGTCAAAACAAAAGACAATTACTATTTGTGACTTTAACCGTTGTATTTGTATCTGTTAAATTCATGTTATCCTGTAATCTGATTTTAATATTATTTTCACTATTAGACAATCATGAGTTATGAACAATCAATCATTCCCTCGTCCGCTCCGATGATTCCGCCGTCGGTCGGGGTGTGACAGATTGGTATCAGAGCCATGGTTATAGGGAATTAGGTTATTAGAAATGGAATGACCTAGACTATAACTAAGTACCTTTACACATGAGTCCTCTCATGTATATTATATGCATAGATAGGATTATACGTGCTTTACATGTTTATACTTGATTATGCGATTATATGCCTTATGTGATTCTTCTTATACTTTGAATCTTATCAATGTACACACGAATCTTAAACCATATTCTAAGGCATTGTGTGCCTAATTCAAGTGATTTCAAACTCCAAAACTCGATTGTTATTCATGGTTTTCAAATTCGTCAAAGTCTGTGTCTTACAACTTGAAACATGCTATGCTGGAAGAGTGGGATGCCTGTATCTCAGGGTGTTCTGTCTAGGCAAGGTATTCGTATAAATCCAAATCAACCGATGGATCTGTCTACCTTACCTGGGAACCCTCGGGATGAGTATCTGCTTATAGGTACGCATGTCTTCAACAAAGTTGTGATTGACCCAATACTTTGATTAGTCAACGTACTCGCTTTGATTTACGAATCAAACGATTACACACGGAACATCTCATTGTTATTATGCCAAATTCCCGATTGTCGTTTTCATGTGGTATAACTCATATTATCCAATTCTCACAAAATATCTTAATGATATTCCAGAATGTCTTCTTGTCAAATCCGTTCACGGTCTAGAAACTCTGGCCGTAAGATTGCTGCTATTGTAGCACGTGAAGTTACTGCGGTCATCCCAACTCTACTTACCCATTTAAACCAAGGCAACAATGTTGTTCAAAACCCAACTACACTAAACCCTCGACAAACTTGTACTTACAAGCACTTCAGTTCATGCAATCCCACTAAGTTCAGTGGAACTGAAGGTGCTACCGGATTACTACAATGGTTCGAAAGCATCGAGAACACTTTCCTAAACAGCGAATGCCCTGAAAATCTAAAAGTCCGGTATGCCACAAGTGTTCTTCAGAAACGCGCACTTACTTGGTGGAACGGGGAGAAACGAACCCGTGGAACTGAAACTGCTTTAGCCTTAACATGGACTGAAGTTAAGGAGCTCATGACTAAAGAGTTCTGCCCAAGAAACGAAGTCCGAAAACTGGAAGCTGAGTTCTGGGAGTTAACCCAAGACAGTGGCGAGAACCTCGCATACACTAACCGATTCAACGAATTGAGCCTTTTGGTACCGCACCTTGCTACCCCTACCTCCCGAGCCATCGAGAAATACATTGGTGGACTATCCATGCAGATTCAGGATATGGTGCTAGGAAGGAATCCTTCGACACTAGAAGATGCTATTAGGCTGGCTGCACAGCTAACCGATAATCATGTGAAAGCTGGTTCCTTAACCAGGAAAGGATCGAAGAAAAATACCGATAAACTTCCTAACGAAACCGTCAAATCCGACCAAACCGAGCCTTTCAAGAACAAGAAGAGGAAGGCTAAATCTCAAAACTTTGCTATGATTACCCCTGCTGTACCAATTAATCAAGTCCCTCCAACTCGTCAACCAGCAGTAAACAACCAATCACTAATGAAAAAGTCATACGCTGGACCCTATCCGCAGTGTAACAACTGCAATTATCACCATCCCCCTAACATTCAGTGTCGTCAATGCACAAAGTGTGGTCGTTTGGGTCATACATTCAACGTGTGCAAGAGTGCTGCTAAAGCTCCAACTAATGCACCAGTTCACCAACATCTTCCTGCAATTACCCAGGGTCGTGCATGCTATCAATGTGGTGATCCGAACCATTTTCGCAATCGATGCCCTCAACTTGTCATCCCGCTTTCTACGACTCAAGGACGTGCTTTCAACATTAATGCTCAACAAGCTCAAACCACCAATGATGTGGTGTTGAATAATTCTTGTCCTTGATTTCATCTTCATGATGTAATTCAAGATTTGTAATCGTGATTTCCTTTTTGTTACATTGATGTAATTTGAAAATTTCTAAATTTCTAATTGAGATATTTTTTCTTTCGTTGTTAAGTCGAACTTTGAACCGTTTGCATCGTGGGAGATGCAAGAGTTTGCAAGTCAACCTATGACTAAGGACACTCGAATCTCCTAAATGATTCTAACTCATCAAAACAGGGGTGATTCCCTAACTTTGGCGATGAATCTTTATTCATCTCAATAAATAGTTTCCAATGATGTGTTTTATGAAATTTCATCCTCTGGATTAGGGTGATTTCCTTATCTCGAGGACTGACTTCAATTATTCACTTTGGAACTTGCATTTCACAAATGACATAATCTCACCAAAATAGGATTGAAACCCGTACTTTGGTGACAAATATCAATCTTCGATTGTTTTCTTGTTAATATCAAGCTCAATCATCAAGATACGCGTGAAATTCATACCTTGATGATAATTTCATTTTTATGGATTGTATTTTCTCAAATGAAACGACCTCATCAAAGTAGGAGTGAATTCTGGATTTTGATGAAGAAGTTTATCTTGTTATATTTTGTTTTGTAAAAATTCATCGTTAAGATAGGAGTGAATCCCTCACCTTAATGATGAGTTACCTCATCTTATTTTTATAGATCCTCAACAATGAGTTGGGAT
The DNA here is from genome assembly GCA_024085815.1 of Flaveria linearis. NCBI lineage: Eukaryota > Viridiplantae > Streptophyta > Magnoliopsida > Asterales > Asteraceae > Flaveria > Flaveria linearis. The sequence goes on from CM044011.1 coordinate 8,059,547, forward strand.
CGAACTTTTTGGATTGGTAAGCTAGTGGTCATACCTTGAGAGTACACCATCAAGTTAGGGGTGAAAACCATACCTTGATGACTATTCTCATTTCTTGATCTCCAACTTACCATGGCTGTAATCAAGTGACGAGACGCATGTAGTAACTTGAAGGGTGAAATAATGTTAGTATTTCGACCTATCAAGCCAAAGCATGATCTCTGAACTTGAAAAGAGACCCGATCGCTTTAGGTTGATTTTGATTCCAAGTTTGGAACATTTAAATTCTTAAATTGATTTCTTTTCTTTATTCTCATGTTTTGACTTGATCTAGCTACATCAAACCATTTATTCCTTATCTATCGACTTTCATTGTGAGTTATCATCAAAACCTGATTACGTGATAGTAGTCTTCCTAAACAATCTATTGTCAAGTAAAGATATTATCTCTGATCGTGATGGTCGCTTCATCTCTCTTTTTCTGGAAAAGTCTCCAATCAGCTCTCGAAACTCAACTGAATCTTAGCACAGCCTATCACCCGCAAACCGACGGTCAGACTGAAAGAACAATACAAACCCTCGAGAATATGCTCCGGGCTTGTGTCATTGATTTCAGTGGATCGTGGGATTCCCATCTTCCGTTGATTGAATTCTCTTACAATAACAGTTACCAGACCAACAGATGGCACCATTTGAGGCCTTGTATGGTCTGAAGTTGGTGAATCACATATTACTGGTCCGGAATTGATACAAGAAACAACAGACAAAATTCATAAGATCCGTGATAACTTGATCGCTGCTAGGAATCGTCAAAAGCATTATGCTGATAAAAGACGTAAGCCCATGGAATACAATGTCGGTGATCTCGTACTTCTTAAGGTATCACCTTGGAAGGGAGTGATTCATTTTGGAAAGAAAGGGAAACTAGCACCTCGTTATGTGATTTCATTCAAAGTACACGAGCGAATTGGGAAAGTGGCCTACAAGCTTGAACTAACCCAAGAACTTAGCAATGTACATCCGACGTTTCATGTTTCAAATCTCAAGAAATGCATTGCCGATGAAAATCTCCACATTCCACTCGACGAAGTCCAGATTGATGAATCTATGCACTTTATTGAGAAACCTGTGGAAATTATGAATCGGGAAGTCAAACAAAACAAACGTAGTCGGATACCTATTGTCAAAGTCCGCTGGAAATCTAAACGTGGCTCAGAATTCACCTGGGAACATGAGGACCAAATGAAATCTAAGTATCCTCATCCTTTCGTTTCAGCCTCCTCGAGATTAAAATTTCGGGACGAAATTTCCTAAAGCAGGGGAGACTGTAACATTGCGTATTTTCGTTAAAAAAAACTTTTGTAAACAATTAAATCTAATATAATAATTACAATAATCAAAATAATAATAATAATAATAATAATGATAATAATAATAATAATAATAATAATAATATTAATATTAATAATAATAATGTTAATGGTAATAATGATATTAATAATAATAATAATAATCACAATGACTTATAAAAAAATGCATTTAAATTAAGTGCAGGGGATATTATTGTAATTTACGAAACTTAAAACTTAAGTTTCAGACATAAAATGATAAACTCAAATTCGCAGGGACCATTTGTGTAATTTTTTTAAAAACCCCAAACCGCCCCTCCCTCCCCCGTCGGACTACCTTCACCGCCGGCCAAATTCTCCGGCAAAGCCAACACACCACAAAACACACGATTCAACCCAATCAGATGTGCCCGACAAACTCGCGTGATTGATTCGAACCTGAGCTCCCACTTCAATTTAAAAATCGAGTGCGATCTGGATGAGATTCCCATCCCCAACTTTCGGTCACTTTTCCAGCAAAACAAATCGCACTACACAATTTAATACTCAAAGTAACATCGCACTAACAAACTTATAATCGTTTATAATACTCCTATGAAATCAATTTCATCCAAAACGATCACAAACAACCCGTTCGAACACCTCTTAAAACCGCGACCTGCAACTCTAAAAAAACCCAACCTTCGATCAATCTTAATCAAAATTAACAAAGGTCTTTGATTCCAGATCATCATCCGAAGCTCCCTATCAATTTAATTTGATTATCATCTACGTTTACCCATTAATCCATGGAACACCACGGTCGCGACTTGTCTTGTTGAGTTCATCACCAATCGGACACCATAAAGGTAATTCTACACACCCACATACTCGATTTCTCATGGGGAACAAAAGCCCCATGATTGCGGAAGCATTCGATATCGAATTGAACTTCGATTTGGCTCAAATCGAACTAGGGCTCATATCGATTTGGGGATGGTTTGCTGTTTGTGTTTAAGTGAATTAAAAACCAAAATCAAACGCGGCTTAGGCCTTTGGTTCACCGGTTCATAACACACATTCTGCACAGGAGGTCCCGGGTTCGACCCCTGGCCACCTCAAACATTTTTTTTGTCCATTTTAAGCCTTTAAAAATTATGAAAAAAATTCTAAAAATCATAAAAATGTTTTTACAAACATTAGAAATTTTTAAAACAACCTAATTATTTTCTGAAATTTATTTCAACATTTTATTTATTTATTTTAATTGTTTTAAATAAATAACATAATTAGTTTAAATTTTTATAAAAAATAGACTTTAAATCACGTCATCCAATTATTTCAATATATACACCTGTTTAACAATCAAATATAATATTTGTTATTTTTATCTTGACATTTATTTATTTATTGTATTAGTCGTTTAAATCATGATTAAATATAAAAATTTTATATATAAATCTTTCCAAATCATTTTCATTTCTTTTAATCATTTAAATAATTAAATATTTTAATTAGTTATCACATAATTAATTAATAAAATTAATTATTTGTTTTTCACACTAAATCAAACGATTACGCGTATTAACACATTTATTCCTATTAAATTCTAAACGTAATCACATTCAATAAATTTATTTTATTTAGTTATGGACATTCAAACTAAATAAAAATTAGTTTATTTAAACTACCATTCAAGACCCAATGGAAATCCTAATACATTTTCAAATTCTCAAATCATTATTATTCTAATTCGAGACACCGTTCCTTAGGTTAATCGTAAGGAAATCGTTGGTGTTTAATCTATCACATCCAGGTTCTAATCTCATCAATCATGTGAGTCTTCATATCCTCTTTTTATATCATTTCCTATTTGGGGGAAATCATGTGATATAATATATTCAATCATGATATTCTATTGTTATTTCATTCTAAATTCAATTCAAGACAGGTTATGTTATTACTTGCAATTATGTGAACATACTATGATAAACTGGATGACAGTAAAACCCTAATTCAATCAATCAATCCTGGTATCAATAGTAGATCTACTGGTTTGGATAACCCACCCCATATGGCTTACGAGTGGTGATTGTGCCAGAGGCAGGAGTTAATCTATGGTGTATGTGTGGAGTCTATTATATGCAAGTGTCAAGTCAAGGGGTTGTTATTGTGTCGGTTTATCTATATGCTTTACTATTGCAATATAAGTCTTAACGTTACCTTGTGAATTGGATTATTCTCAATCAATCAATCAATCTATATGTATACTCAAAACTATGATTACTCACCAGCTAATTCGTTAGCTGACTTTATTTTCTCACATGATTTCAGGTTAAGCAAGTTAGTGGACTTCTACATGCTCATATAAGACCCGGACTTAGTCAAAACAAAAGACAATTACTATTTGTGACTTTAACTGTTGTATTTGTATCTGTTAAATTCATGTTATCCTGTAATCTGATCTTAATATTATTTTCACTATTAGACAATCATGAGTTATGAACAATCAATCATTCCCTCGTCCGCTCCGATGATTTCGCCGTCGTTCGGGGTGTGACAATTAGTAGGCTATTATGTAATACTCAAATTACTAAAAACAAACCCCCCCTAATTTTTCTTCTCTTCTAGATGAGTTTTTTGGTTTGTATATTAAAAAATGTTTTTATTTTTAAGTTTTTAAATGTTTATGTTATTTTGGTTTTTAATTGTATTTCTTTAAAAAATATACAATTTCAAACGTGGTTTTTATAACTAAATACAACTTTTTAAAATTGTTTTTATAAACATTTTTTCCAAAATTATTCATTAAAAAAAATAATCTTTCACCCGTTTCAATATCTTTTGTTACATTATACAATACAAGTTAGAAATGTTTATTGTTATTTTGGTTTTCTTTCGTTGTTGTTATTATTAAACACGTTTTAAATATATAAAAATAACTACTTCCTTTTTAAAGATTTTATTTTTATATACTTTTTTTAAGTCAATCATTAGAAATCTTTCAATCTAATTATGCAGAACAAGTTATAAAAATTTAAAATCTTTGGTATTTTTTAAAATCTTTCATTTAATTATACAATATAAGTTAGAAGTTATTAAAACTTTTAACCTGATAAAGTGTTAGCAATTTAAACAACTAAAACATAGTTATTCCAAAAATAAATACTAGACGTATAGTTGTTGAAAATATATACAATATTGTATAATTTACTTCTAGTCACTAAAAATATAAGTTTAAAAATGAATGATTTTAAAAATCCAAGGAATTAAAAAGTCGAACAATTCCAAGCAAATGAAAGATGTTCAAAACAAATATTTTTAAAAAACATTTATAGAAAAGAAAGGTTAAAAAAAGAAGTTAAGAAATGACGGTTCTAAAAAAGAACTATTTTAATAGACAAAAAAGTTTTATGAAATGAATAAATTTTGAAAAATGAATGGATTTAACAAACAAATGATGAAAAAATGAAAGATTTTTTAAAACGAATGATTTAAAAAATTTTGAAAAACAAATTAAAAAGATTTTTATTAAAAAAAAGCTTAACAAAAGATGTATTTTTTATATTTAAAACGTTTTTTATTAAATAGTAATTATAAAGGTAAATCAAAAAAACAAAATAAAAATAAATAGCTTTGAAAAATTAAATATAAAAACATTTTTTAGATATTCAAACAAACAAAACTCATTTAGAATAGAAGGAAACTTAGGGGGTTGATTTTGGTAATTTGAGTAGTTATATAATAGCCCCCTAATTATTAAAAGAACTTTGTAATTTACATAAATAGCCCCTGAAGTGTAAATGGTCCAAAATACCCTAATATTTAACGGAATAAAATAACAGAGTTAGTTTTAGAGGCAAAATCGTTATAAAATGTAAAATCAGTGTCTGCTATGTCAGAAGATTTTTTTTATACTAAAAGGGTAAAACGGCCTAAACCACAAGGGCGAAAATAGTAATTTACTCTATATGTTATTTTTAATTTTTAAATTTCAGTCTTTTATGAGTTATTGGTTTGTTGGAAGGTAGGTTTTACAATAACAACACGCCATTTATTTTCTTGATATATTTTTTAATTTTACAATAAAAAACAACCTAGGTTTGAATGATTTTCAACTTAAAAAGTTGATATCTGGTTTAACTTTCAAGTTTCAAATACCTATGTTAGACCATGAAGTCGTCATAGCCGGAGAAAAATCTTGTATTATCTTTGAATCGTAGTGTGTGGTAGTGATGTTGGCTAATTCTTTGAGTCATTAATGAAGTTATGGTTGATTGGTTATTTTCATTAAAACATAAAAATAGACAAATATGTTTAATTTTTTCGACATGAATTACTAAAGATTGCTTCAACTATCTCACGTTGTATATATTATCTCTCTTCCAATATCCATCGGTTTCTTTTCGTCATGCCAACCTCTCTCCTCCTTTACCTCAGACAGACGTCCTCGCCAGCCTTTTGTTGGAGAACAACGCTACGATAGAAATTCAAATTGACATTTTTATAAAATTTTGTATGAAATTTTGTTTATATAGAAGTAGTTTAAAAGTTTTTGGAGTTTTGGGGTGGTGTTTGAAAAAGTGAAAGGTGGAAGTGGAAAGACAAAGGAGCCATACCTTGAATTTATGCCCACTTTTGATGTTGGTGGTGAGATACTACTTTGGATCTTTCGATAATTGCCACGGACTTTTATAACAATCAAATTTTTGTCCATGTTTTCTTCGTCTCACATCGTAATATTCAAGTCACCTCAATCCCTAGGCTAATAAACAACTTATATTTTTTGAACGACCAATGAATAATTTTTAAGTTCGGTCACCCGAGTAAACCCATTGGCGAGAGGTCACCCTCGCCCGTGAACACAGACAACGCTTGTGACCCGGCTCGCCCACCATTTCAAGGGAAACTCATCACCCAAAAACCCGCTGTGTTAAAACCCTTGGCCCACTTAAAGCATATTACACCTAATGAGATTTCAACCTATGACATCCACTTTGAAAAGTCATAGATTCCTCCTCCTAAACCAGTTGATCTAGGACTCATTGGCAATAAACAACTTATATTAGTTGTACAAATTTATGATTCTCCAAGGGTCATTCTGATAGTAAGAAGACTTTTCTTTATTTTAAAGATCGGGTTTATATATCTTATAAGAGACATATATAAGTGGTTAATTCGAATAAATTTAGATAGTATTAAAAAATTGTACAAGTTTGGAGAATTAATAATTGCTTAAAAACATAACATTATTTCTTTTCTTTCGTTTTTTTACTAGTTGCAACATAAACTTATACTTCTTGTTTTTCTTTTTCTTTTGTTAAAGAAATACTATATAGCTAGTGTAAGTAGTTGCAAGTTTGCAACATAAAGTTTAGGTTTTAATCTTTCTTTAATTTATTCATTGTTCATTTATGAACAAGCTTATAGTCTAACTCAATATAAATACACGTGGTTGTTTCTGTTAATCTATCTTCTGACATACGTACGAATATTACACATACACTAAGTCACTAACTATAAAAGTCTTACTAGTAACATATTTTAAATCTGAAATCGCTAATGTAAGTGAACCGATAGAGTAGAGAAGTGAACTTTGACAAAACAAAAACCGTGCCTATGTTCTATTAAACGAGTTTCACAGATCTAATGATCACTATTATATTTGATTGACATTATGGTTTTTATTTCATCTTGGACCTGATCTCGTTAGTTGGAATTCCAATAAACATAATACAGTTGCAGGTTGCTCGATCTAGTACGGAAGTTGAGTATTGTGTCCTTACACACACTATTGTTAGAGTTCGGGGTGTAACGTTATATCTGTCTTTCATGAGTTACGTTTATCTCTTCTTCCCACGTCTACTTTATGGTGTCAATCTGATGTTTCACTAGAAAACACCTTGAGACTGATCTGCACTTTATTAGACGTGTGGTTTTATCTCATCCTCTAATTTAGAGTTGGTTGTGTGTCCACCCTATTTAGATTGTTTGACATTGTAAGCAAGAGTTATATATATATTGTCCGCACCCCAACTCTCATGATACTTAAAGAACTTATGAACAAACTAGCTTGATTGCTTGTTTATGTATGCACACGGTTTGAGGGATAATTAAGGGAGGAGGGGACATTCCTATGGAGTACTCTGGAGTATCCTGGACTATTCTAGAATCCATTAATCATACACTGACACATCACAAGTACCTTGAACTACCCTGAAACATCCAAAAAACTGAAAATGCAACCCTAGATTACTCTAGAACTTTTATTTTCATATTAAATAATTCAAAAGAAAATTAACTTTCACAACAATTAAAAAGTTTCACTAATTCAAATAATAAAAACAAACAAACAAATAACAATAATAAAATCCTAAAAAACTAACAATTAAAAATTACACTGATTCAAATAATAAACGTTTTGTATTCTATCTCGTGATTTTTCGCTACCACCAACTCTTGACTTTTGAGAATCCATAACAATGTGTTAATATTGTGTGTTTGAGTGTATATGTGTTTGTGTATGCATGTGTGTATACACACACACACACACATATATATATATATTGTAGAAAAACAATTACTTTTTTTAGTTTAGGTACCCTCACTCGGCAACTATAACCCAAAATCAACTACCCTGGAGGTACCCTAAGAGGGTGGCGGCGGTGTACCCGCTAGGATACCTCCCTACCCGATCCAATACCCGAGAACGCCCCCTCATTCCTAACAAAATAATATGAAAGCTATCAAAAATGGGTTCCAATCTTTAAGGGTGTGCAAGGTGAACAATGTTACTAGGCCCATGTGCTAAGGGGTCCAATTATTCTCTCTTTTAGGTACCATTAGCCGATTACATATATTAAATATATAAACTTATTTGTAACTACACGTTTTTTAGTCTAGACAAGACCCAATAGGTAAAAAAAAATTTAATAAATTAATAAATTAATAAAATTGGAAGGTACCCTATTCAATCTTTTAGTAATTACATGTTCAAGGTAGGGCCAATTTTAGCACGCGAACAGGGCTTATAAATCTTGAAGACGACCCTGCTCATTCACATTATTAACTACGTCATATAATTTAATCATGTTGAACGTTTGTGCAATCTACTTATCGGACATGTTCATGTTAGTATTTAAGAAACTGACACGTTTATTTACCATGTTATGTTCGATTTCAATAGCCATGTTCAAAGTATCATATTATACACGACCTATTTAACACAAATCGACAAATTTTGCCAACTCTATACATGGAACCGGAGTGGTCGAACCGGTTAGTACACACACACATATATATAAAATTTTCAGTAATTTTATACATATATTCATTAAAATACCTAAATACTTATAATTTTATCCGGTTATTATATCTGATCCGACCAGCCGACCAGTAAACCATCCGATCCACTTTTGAAAACATTACATGTAACTGATCAAACATGTAACATATGAAATATTCATGTAATCTTAGTCTTAAATCACAAAATAAATAAATGAATATTAAGATTCTATTAATTCGGATGAGTGTAAAAGAAAGATGCCGTACACAGAAGCAATACATTAGTCGAGGATCTCCGTAGATCAAACGTTGTTTGTAGAACTTCACGTGATCCAACTCATGGTCTTGTCGCCACCATTTTACTACATTTACTCTCACTTTATTTTTCACTCATTTTTTATTCATTTATATCTTGAACGATGTATCACAATATATAATGTATTTATTTTGGATTTGTCATCCTATTTATATATGTAGAAAATGAAATAATAACCATTTTTATTTCGTTAGTATCTTAACCCGGGAATATAATAAGGGTGAGATTATTCTACAAAGTGTATTTTTGCTACAAAGTATGAGAAGATACAATGAGGCTAAAAAAGTCATAAAAATTATATCTCACAATCTAAATCGAATTTAAAAAAGTACTTCGGAGTCTCTGTTTCTCTCGTCGTTATCTTTCAGAAAAAAACAAAACAAAAATTAAAAAAATTCATTGTGTTTTTTATAACACGATGACGTAATTGTGTCTTTTATTGTGTCTTTCACAATGACACAAGACACAATGACGTCATTATGTCTTTTATAAATGACACAATAAAAAAATGTTAACTTTTTTTATTTTTAGTTTATTTTTTTCTTAGTGAGGACGACTAGGGGAACAAAAACTCGGAAGTACTTTTTTGAATTTCGATTTAGATTGTGAGATATAACCTTTTTATGACTTTTTTTACTGTAAAAATACACTTTGTATTTAAACCTATTTCATATGATAATACATGCTTTTCATATGTATTTTAAAAAGGACACAATAACAAATATTAGAGTTACCTAGAATAATGAGTTTTCTTTTTGTCAAATCTGAAAAACAAATATACATAAAGCCTAAAAATTAAGGGCCCTAAATATGAGGGCTCAAGCTTAATTCACTTTATTCTTTACACTAGCTATAGTAACCCGTGTGTTACACGGATTGAATAAATAAAAAATTAATATAACAAAATTTATTAATTATAAAATAATATTTTAAAATATAATATCACTGAAATTATGTATTAGAAATGACTGTAAGTTATAAAATAGTGACATCAACTTTTTAAAACTTTATTTTTTTTAAAAAAAATAAATATTTTATTCTAAAACAAACCGTATAAAAATGTCATTTTAAAAATTTTCTTATTATAACTCTTAAATTTAATTATTTTTGGTTTTAAAAAAATAACTTTTTAAGAATACAAATTTTAAATATTTCGTATTTTTTAAAAAAATCTTATGCTTTAAATAATTTATTATTTTATAAAAAAATTATTTATTTAGAAATAACATTAATAAATAGATCTCTTTATTAATTTATTAAATCTAAAAAAGTGTTAAATAGTATTATTAGTAATTAAGGTAATTATTTAATAGGAGAGAGAGGCGGGAAAATTTTGGTGAGAATGATTGTGGTGTTGACACGTGTCATCCCAGATACCTTTTTATTAGAGTAGGAAGATTCGTGTTGCTTATGTAGACTGTAATGCAATCTTCGTTCGTGATAATAATGTTTAGTTTGAGTGAAAATATGACAAAATCTAACTTCACAACTGCGGCATAGTTTTTTAAGATAGAGTCGATACAAGAAGTGTAAGCTTCAACCTTCAAGTAAAAGTCTGATGAAAAATCAAAAATGAACTCCATAACCTGAAATAAGTTTAACTTAGATTAAAATTTTATCGCGAAGTTAAGAAACAAATTATCTTGGCTTATGTAGTTTATACTACTCGAAAGGATACATTTTTATTAGATGAATTAAAATTTCAGCGTAAACACAACATAATTTTTATTAAACATCTAGACTCGTATTGTAAAATCTAACTATATATTTTATGAGGTTCGTGTAACATCCTCAATATTAATCAGCTCTCAATAAAATACAAAGTTTATTATTAGAGATTATTTATATGTTAATATTAAGAATCAAACTTTGGGATTCCAAAGTATAATATATTAACAAATTTAATACACATGCAAATATTTATGTACGTATACCTACGAATACGATCAAAGGAAAATAAAACTGGTCAAAGGAGAAAAAACAGCCCGATCATCAAAACGGCGCAACACACTCCTCTGCTACTTGGATTACGTAAGCTGATGCATCCCACACGTGCACCAATTATTATTATTATTATTATTGTTGTTTGTCCTTCATTTCACACGCTCTGTATAATTCGTGTAGAGTTGTGTTAACGTATCTTATGTTTTTTTTTTTGTTGTTTGTTTCTTTAACTTGTCACGTTGGTAAATTAATATTCTTTTCTACACACTAAAAGGCAAAAGAACACACTTGATTTGATGTATTCAAGTGTTTAAACCATAAAATTTAGAGGCACAATTACGCAACTACTATGTTCTAAATAGGGTGAGTCTTATTTGTACTTTCTTTAGATTTTTTCCATAACCTTTTGATAACATCGGATCAAAGATTTTTTTTTCTACCTTCTTACTGTAAAAACAAGAAATAACTTTGATATGATTAATTTATAAGTTGAACAAGAGAGTAAGAAAAAAAAAGATAGACTATCTTTAGCATAGCCACATAAACATGTATATATCTTTTTGTTTGACCATGGAACAAAACTCTTTACACTATACTTGATTTACTCTTAAAGTTATCATACAGACACTCAGAATGATTTATACTTGTAATTTTAAGTTAAAAAAATAAATTACTTTATCTTTTTTTAAACGACAAATTAATGGTTAATAAATTAGTAAACATGTTACTAACTATGTCACCAATATATATCCATATGTTTGAAAAGATAAGTTATCCATTCTGAAACTAGTGTGATGAAAACATTGAAATATTAATGACGTCATTGTGTCTTTCATAATGACACAATGACGTCATTGTGTCTTCATAAATGACACAATAAAAAATATTAATTTTTTTTATTTTTCGTTCATTTTTTTCTCAGTGAGGACGACTAGGGGAATAAAAGCTCGGAATTACATTTTTGAAATTCGATTTAGATTGTGAGACATAATTTTTTGTGACTTTTTTTTACTCATTGTGTCTTCTCATATTTTGTAGCAAAAATAACTTTGTAGTTGAACCTCTTTTATAACTTTAATATGATTAATTTATAAGTTGAGCAAGAGAGCTATAACAAGTAAAAAAAAGAGTTAATTACACAAATAGTCCCTGTGGTTTAGCATAATTCTCAGGTTTGGGTATTAACCTTTTTTAGTAACAAGTTGAGGTATTGTGCTTGCAATTTTGTAATGACTTTAGGTATTAAGGCTAACTTCTGTTAATTTTTTTGTTAAATTAAGGGTATTTTAGTCTTTTAACATCAAAGGGTACAAATTTACTATATAACAAATTAAAAGGACCATTGTGTAAATTACATCAAAACAAAAGATTTAAACCCAACCCACCCAACCCACCCATCTGTTACCACCGTCGACCTCCCCGTCGACCTCCACCGCCGACCTCCACCGCCAGGCACAAATTTACGAAGATGGTGGCCTTCTATCGTCTTCTTCGTCTCGATTTCTACAACCCATTTGCTCTTTTGTTCTGATTTATGTTCTTGATTGAATTGGTGGTGGTGGCATAAAGTGGGGGATGCTAGTTCAGATCCGACGAGGGGATAGTTGGGATGGGTGGGGTGGTTCAGATCCGACGAGGGGTGGTTCAGATATGACGGTGGGGTTGAGAAAGAGGGAGAGGGGGAGAGGGAGATGGCGGCAGCGGGTGGCACATGGGTGGGATGGTGGTCGAGGTCATTTCCGCAGCTGCAACACCGACGAACGCACACTGGCTACCCCTGTCGAACCTGGACCTGCTTCTACCGCCAATTGAAGCGGGAGTGTTCTGTTGCTACAAGAAAAAGAACAACATGTCACCTGAAACAGTGGTGAACACCATCAAGAAATCCTTGGCAGGGGTACTAGCGACATTTTACCCGCTAGCGGGAGAGATTGTGCAAAACGGCCATGGAGAGCCGGAGGTGGTGGTCGCGATTGTGTGGCTGTCGTGGTTGAGGGAGATGGGTGGTTGGGTTGGGTTTTTAATTTTTTTTTGTTTTGCGTTAATTACATAAATGGTCCTTTGATATTAGTAATTACATAAATGGCCCCAAAAGGGTACTTTGGTCATTTTACATTAATTTAACGAAAAAACTAACGGAAGTTAGCCTTAATACCTAAAGTCGTTACAAAATTGAAAGCACAATACCTCAACCTGTTACTAAAAAAAGTTAATACCCAAACCTGAGAATTACGCTAAACAACAGGGACTATTTGTGTAATTAACTCTAAAAAAAGATAGACTATCTTTAGCATAGCCACATAAACACAATGTTCTCAGAACCGGATCGGACGTCGAACCGGACGGCTTACTGGTTTGGTGGTCGGACCGGTCGGACCGGTCGGACCGGATGGACCGGATTTAACTATATTTTAATTATATTTATATATGTAATTAAATATAAGTAATTTATATATGATTTATACATATATTTTATAGTTATATATAAAACTTAACTATATTTGTATATACAAAGTACTAATTTATGGTTTAACACCCCGTTTTTACCCACTAAAATAAAAAAAAAAAAAAAAATTCAAAATCCGGTCGGACCCGAACCGGTTGGCCGGTCCAACCGCCGACTCGGTTCGAACCGGCCGGTTCAGCGCTCCAAAAACGAACCACCCTCGACCGGACCGGACAGGCCTCCGAATCCCGGTCGAACCGTCGGACCGGCCGGTCCGATCCGGTCCTAACAACATGGCATAAACATGTATCTTTTTGTTTGACCATGGAACAAAACTCTTTACACTATACTTGATTTACTCTAAAGTTATCATACATACACTTAAAATTATTTAAACTTATAATTTTAAGTTTTAAAAAGTAAGTTACTTTATCATTTTTTAACGACAGGTTAGTAATTACTTATCCTCCTATATATATATATCTATATGTTCGAAAAGATAATTTATCCATTCGATGAAATTAACTAGTTTGATGAAAACATTGAAATATTAATGAAATTGTTTTGAATTCCAGCTTTTTATTGACTTTGTGTTTGGTGATGCGCAGAAATTGATAAATAAAATTGAATATTAGTGTTGTAATCCCAATGCTATGTAAATAATTAATAACATTAATTGTTTGATCAAGGGGCGTTTATGGTAATATTATACCAAATTAAAACAAGGCCAACTCTTGCGGCACTTCAATGGGACATTCATTCAATGTTTGGAACAATATTTGGTCTACCATGTGACCTTTGCTTCTTTCTTTTTTATCTACACCCCTCATTCTTCAACCTTTTTCATCATCCCCCTTCTACACTCTTTTAATTGTTATATAACCAACAAGCGATAAACTAACCTAGACGTTTGTTAGCATAAACAAGCTTGATGACGAGCTCGGATTTGGCTCATTAACGAGTGCTAACCTATACTTAATATATCGAGTATGATTAGCCTTATGAGTCAAAACGAGTCTATTAATCATATGATTTCTATCACATAAATATTTATGTAACAGTTACTATCATATACAAGTTACGATAGAATAATTGAATAATATACTCTAAGTCAGCTGAAACCTTCATTTTATATATATAAGTAACAAATGAGTCAAACCCGAGTTACTTCCAGAGCTTGAAAATAAAATTTTATCATAAGTTAGAACATGAGCTTTAGAGATAGAACTCTAAATGGATCAAAGACGAGCGTTGTAAATTAAATGAGCAAAGCATAAACTTGAGGAGATCAAAGTAGGGTTGGTATTTTTAACCGAACTCGAATATATCCATATTAACCCAACCCTGACTAAGAAGAACCTGGATATACCGAGCCTGATTACCATGTAAGCCCAAAACTGAGATGCACATTTGATTTGCTAATCGGGGTTAAAAGTATTTGATTCAGGTTAACCCGTATAACTCAATTAAATTGCATGCGTGAAAGCCTTTTATTTGTTTGTTCTTTTCTAGTCCCACGGGCACACTATTCCGAAACATAATATTTAATTTTCTATCATATTTATAACTTTTAAAACAAAAAACTATAGTGAGAAAATAGTAGCAACATAACACATTCAAAATCTAAAGTAAAACTCTAAACTTTAGGTCCATTTCTAATTGCATGGCTGAATCATCTTAATTTCACGACTAGAAAAAATCGTCCAACAGGTTTTAATTAAATAAGTTTATTTTCGTCTCACAATCATTCTTCAACAAGTTTTAATGTTATAACTCTAAAACAAATAAATTATTTAGTAAACTCAAATACCGATTAAACCTAACCTAGACATACGAAACCAGATAATAAATTTTTTTATTTGTTTTGATTGGTACTCCGAGATTTTTTATGTTTGAAAACCGTAAAAAACCTTACCTTAAGTAACTAAAAAACAATTATAAAATTTAAACAACTGAATGACATATCAATTAAATTGACTAGTCACACACGTCAAAATGTTAAAGGGTTAGAGGTCAAGTTCTCTGACTATTTATTTAGGGTCCTGGGTTTCGCACACCACGTGATTAGACGTTTGCTTCAAACGGTCGTATTATTTATTGTAAACGGTCGTTTACATGACTGCAAACGGGCGTTTACAGGCCTGTAAACGGCCGTTTACTAAGCTGCAAACGGTCGTATCATTTAAAGTAAACGGTCGTTTTTCGTATCTCAAACGGTCGTTTACAGTCTCTCAAACGGTCGTTTACTTTTTAACCGATTTAAGAACTCCATTTCCCCATCCCCTCATCCCATACCTCTCATCCCATACGACCGTTCACAACTCCATACCTCTCTTTTCCCCATTCCTTCATCATCTTCTTCATCTTCATCTTCTTCCTCACATTCCTTATTATTTTATTATCAAGGTTTGTTTATTAGTATTTTTCTAATAAACTAGTTTAATATATATTTTATTGTGTTACTAATTTTAATTATTGTAGGTAATGGCTTCAAGTTCACGTCAAGACACAGCGTCGGTTCGTGTTTCTAATCATCCTTGGCTCCAGTTTCGACGAGGGTCAGATGAATATAAAAGACTTCAGAAACTTTTAGATAAAGAATTTGAGCCTTCACGTTCGATATCTTGGAGTTTGTTACGGGACGTGGGGGAATTTACTCGTGCTCGTGACATGATGAACGAGCCGTGGCGAAGATTTTTTTCAATTAGTGGTCCACAATATAAGGAGCTTTGTTTGGAGTTTTTCTCCACTTTTAATTTCGATTCGAACAATCATAACTACAGGTATACAAATTTAATTAGATTATATATAATTTCATGTTTACATTTAATTGAAGTTATATTTTTTTAACAGTGATACCGATGCTATCAGTTTTGTTCTCGGGGGGGTGCCACGTAATTATTCAGTGGCCGATTTTGGTGTTTTGATGGGTTTATATACAGTTCAAGAGACCCATCAATCTGATTTTTTGGAAGGTCTTACACAATTTCCAGAAGATTATAATGATGAAATATTTTGGGAAGAAATTGGTGATGGCCATATATACCTAACAATAAAACAAAAGCTACAAGAATGAACGATCCGTTGTATAGATATCTTCATCGCGTTATTGGTCATACTATAGCTGGACGTAGGATGACTAGTGGTGGGGTGACTAAAAAGGATTTGTTCTTTTTATTTTGTTTGATTAAAAGGAGGCCTTGTAATCTGGCATATATGCTTGCTGATTATTTTACTTCTTGCACGGGTACAAAGAAAACCGGACATATTTGTGGTGGTACATATGTTACTCGACTTGCCGAGTCTTTACATATTCTCACCCCTGACAACGTGGCAAGTTTAAACGGGCCGGTACTTATGTCCGGATTTGTTGATCGTGAACATCTTATACGGATGGACATGATCGCAGATTATCCGCAAGTTAGGTGGAGGTTTAAACATAATAATCAAATGTGGATACCTCCATATCAAGATCCTCCTGATGATCTGTAATTTTTTTTATGTTTTAGTTATTGTAATAAAGAATTTATTTATGTTTTATTAATTGTAATAATGAATTTATTTATGTTTTAATTATTGTAATAAAGAATTTATTTATGTTTTATTAATTGTAATAATGAATTTATTTATGTTTTAGTTATTGTAATAAAGAATTATTTATGTTTTATTAAACGTAAAGAATTTATTTATATAATGAATTGTCAAATGAATTTATTGGAAAATGTGCCAGATCAAATCACAATTCACATGTTGGGAAATGTGCCAGATCAAATCGCAATTGCTTATTCACGTTTACAGAATTCACAACTTCGTCATCACATGCCTATAAATTCCCTTTACACATTTCACAATTCACAATTCAAAATTCACAAGTATTCAAATTCATTTATGTCTCAATTTTATAATGATTGGGTGTACCAAACAAGAGAAGAGTTAATGGATTGGGTGCAAAACACTGCACACGCCCTTGGATATGTTATTGTCACACAACGAACGAAGAAGACTGTATACGGATTCGTCAACAAGGCATTTCTTATGTGCGATCGTGGTGGTGTATACAAGTCAACATCAGATTCAACCACACATTCAGGCACAAAGAAGATAGGTTGTCCATTTCAACTTATAGCAAAATATCATGAAGAAGATCGAGGTTGGAAAATACATGTTGTCTGTGATGAACATAACCATGAACCTTCTAAATTTTTGGAGGGTCATGCTTATGCAAAAAGATTGTCTAAAGAAGAGTATGCATTGGTGGAAGATCTTACAAGGAAAAATATGCAGCCACGTGATATTCTTACGGCTTTAAAAGCAAATAATGATAAAAATATATCTACAATTGAAACCGTGTATGATGCACGGACAAAGATACGAAAGTTGGATAAATTTGGAACCACCCCAATGCAATCACTTCTTCATTCTTTGCAGATGGGCGGATACATCTATGATTTTACTACTGATGACGAATCAAATCAATTAAATGATTTGTTTTTTGTTAACCCCACTTCACTAAAAATATGGCGTGCGTTCCCGCATGTTATTATTTTAGATTGCACGTACAAGACGAACAGGTATCGCCTCCCTTTTCTTCAGATTGTTGGCTTAACTTCAACAAACAAGACATTTTGTATTGCTTTCGCATTCATACGAAATGAGAAAAAAGATAATTTCAAGTGGGCTTTAAATTGTCTGAGAAAACATTGGATGGGTATATGCTACCACGTGTCATAGTCACCGATAGAGAGTTGGCATTAATGGATGCATGCCAAGTAATTTTTCCAGAAGCAACCCGATTGCTTTGTAGATATCATATACAGGAGAATATCAGAAAGCATTGCAGACCATCTTTCAAGTCTCAAACTGAGTGGGATAAATTTATGTATTACTGGAGATTTCTGCTTCAATCTCCAACAATTGAGGCCTACTATGAAAATCGAACGCGATTGCAGACAAAGTTGATGAACAAGCATCGAAGTATTTTCCTGATCTTTAAATTTATTTTTTTTTAATGAAATTGAAACTAACATATTTGATTTCTCTTTGCAGCCGTGTTTAATTATTTGGATGTCAACTGGTTGCAAAATTATAAAGAGATGTTCGTGTCTGCGTGGATTGATCAACATCTAAATTTTGGAGAACGAACAACAAACAGAGTAGAAAGCCAACATGCTCTGTTAAAAAAACATTTAAATTCTGACAAGTCAAATTTAGATAAATTTATAACAATTTTAAATAACATAGTACGTTTACAGGAGACACAAATAAAGGCAAGTTTCGAGGAAAGTCGGATAAAAATAAAACATCAACATAAACATAATATATTTGTTTCTTTGTTATCTAACGTATCTCATGAAGCTCTGGATATATTACTTGGAGAGCTGACACGAGTTAATGAAATTCAAAACCAATCACAAACCTGTGTCTGCCATATTCGTACTAGTTGCGGTTTACCATGTGCTTGTGAAATCACACAGTATTTAAAAGCAGGCAAACCTATTCCACTACATTCGATAGATATATTTGGAGGAGGCTTGACTTTTCACCGGTGTCGTTAAACGAAGATGAAGAAGATATTCAATGTGATGACGAAGTTGAGAGGTTCAAAGAAGCTTACCGGAAACAAAAAAATCCCACGGTCAAAAGGAATTGGTTAGAAAAGATAAAAAGCATAACGAATCCTATTAGCATAAATCTTAACGAGCCTACGGTGCAAAAAAATACTCGTGGAAGGCCAACACTCAAATCTCAAAAACAAAACAAACCAGACCCTTCACCTGCTGAACCTACTCGAGCTCATACCTGCACGACAGATGATTTTGTTAGTTATGATTTTATGGGGTTGAGCCCCCCAAAACATACTTCAAACGTAGATAACACAACTCAATCTTCTCTATATCATCATCCTTTACTAATACAGATTCCAACACTTTTCCATCCGTATGTAACACATATAGAGAACGTAAGCAGTGATGGTAACTGTGGGTTTCGTGCAGTTTCCTTCTCCTTAGGATACGGTGAAGAATATTGGCTGAACATGAGGTATGAGCTTTTAAACGAGTTACATAACAATTCTAATTTGTACAGAAATCTTTTCTCCAGCTCATATGATGAGACAGAACGTAGTTTATCATGGCTACAACCGGGTCCAGCTCCTCATCAACATTGGATGATAATGCCATACACAGGATTATTGATCGCCAACAGATTTAATGTGATTCTTCAATGCTTATCTCCCACTGAAAGTGCAACTTATTTTCCGCTATGGACAGGTCCGGATGAACTCATGTACCACCAATTCATTACTATTGCACATGTGTATGGTTGCCACTACGTCTCTGTGCGTTTGGAGGGTGAATATCCATTGCCTTTCATAACGCCGTTATGGAATTTTCACAAAAGTAATAATGCGGCTGCGTGGGAAAGAAAGTACGAGGAGAGACTTCAAAGATATAGTCAATATATACTTCGAAATAAAACTGTTAGTCGTTTCAATATAGATTAGATTAGTATCACTTGTAACTGTTCATCTTATAAGGTTCAAATATTTTAAACTTATATATAAATTATTCGTATAAACTATATGTAAATACTTAATAATATATAAATTATTAGTATAATTACAAATATTTGACACTTATAATATATAAATTATGGGTATAATATAATTATAAATAAAAAAAATAAATTTATAAATATAATTAATAAAAATATTCTTAAATTATGGGTATAATATAATAGAATATTCTTAAATTTAAAATAAAAATATTAAAAATTTAAAATAATTAATAAAAATTTAATAAAAAAAATTCATATAATAAAAAATTTAATATAATTAATAAAAATTTAACATAATTAACAAAATATTCTTAAATTTAAAATAAAATTATTAAAATATATAAACGACCGTTTGTGAATACCTAAACGGCCGTTTACAGATATGCAAACGACCGTTTGCAGACCTGAAAACTCCCGTTTATAAACATGCAAACGACCGTTTAGAAACTGATATACGACCGTTTACTTGTTGACAAACGACCGTTTGTCTTAATGGTGTAAACTCCCCAAATGGTGGTGTATGGATCAATGACGCCTTTATTTATTACTATAAAATTCCTTTTTGGCCTTTTCTTGCCCTTTCCAAGCGTGCACGATATATCAACTTTATTTTTATTATTTTTTTAACAATTTCCCTCAACAACCAGTCAACCATAGATGCTTGTAACAGTGACATTTTAACAGTCATAACTTGTACATTATAACTTAAATTTATTCCCTTTAATAAAAGAGTCGATTTTCGAACAAAAAATAGAAATACTCGAGTTTCATTCAACTTAGTGAATTCGACGGCTACAAATTTATAATTCAGAACAAAAACATATGTAAACCAAAACAAAATAGATCTTCGATGCTGTACAATGTTTAGAACATTAAATCTAGGAATCCAAGTCTCGAACGTTGTTTTCACTACTCAAATCCATTAAAATCCTTAACCTTTTCGTCGTCTTCGAAAACTCACTGCAAAGAACATAAATCAATTAACTTTACAAGCTTACGCGTCTACAAATAAAATTAAAAATTTGATCTTACCCAAATGGTTCGTCCCCAATCTGCTTTAGGGCTCCTGTTGCATCCGCATAATAAACACGGCTCAACATTAACGAGCTTTCAAGTTTGAACATGTTAGCTAATTTCTTGCATAATTCTTCATAAGAATCCAATAGTGAGAGATCGAGGGTTCGACCTACGTCTTCTGATTCCATGAAAATCTTACAATGTCCTGTCTCTAGGTTTAGGTTCGTTTCCTGACTTAATATGGACTTGGACCTTGAGACATTTGTGTTTTGAGAGATTTGTTGTTCTGTAAGAATTGGCTGACCAAATAGTAAGAACTGGGATGCTTTACGGGTTTCGGGTTCTTTCAAGGACGTGGTTGAGTTTCCGATGGTTAACAGACACGAAACGGGCTCGGATTGGGCTGGTTTGTTGACAGACGAGTTAGGGTTGGAGGGGTTCGCGGCGGTATGGTAAAAACTCGAATTGAGCTTGTGATTGAGTTGGATATCTGAAAGAGATAAACCATAACGCGTGTGCCTGGCTCCCTGCATGCTAGCAGGATGATGAACGTTGAAATTCTCTGGGAGTTGGTAACCGAAAGGCCCGGTGGTGGGCCCGCCGAAGTGCGGTGCGCACAATGCGGGAATCGGGATCGGGATTTGGGACTCCATCGGGTAATCAGGATGTTGGGACGGTCTACATTTTTTTCGGGGCGGTGAGAAAGGCGACATGTGAATCGCGGGCATTGTCGATACAAGTTCGACAAGCCATGGATTCACCCGCTTCACGTTTTGAAGCAAATCAAGCTCGTCCCACGTTACCTAAATTTAAGTTTAGTCACAAAATGCAACGCGTAATATTAATACAACACATAACATGTTAAAACAAAACTAAAAACAAAAACTCGGGTTCAAGCCTTACCTGCAAAAGCCTCCACGGCGAATCAGGCCAACGAACCGGGTCCGCGACCTGAACCGAAGAAATAGTCCCCATAAACCAACTAATCCGTGAAGAATCCTCCGTCTCAAACGGCATCTTAAACCTCATCCCGGGCGACCACCTGATCTGCATCGCAGCCTTCACCAACGACGCCTTGACACAAAACTCCGGCGTGCTAGCCCGCGGGTAGAACTCAACCTCAAATGCCTGTCCACTAGTCGCCAATTTAACCGCTTGAACCACAGAATCCGCCTCAACTTTCACCTTCTCACCAGAACTCGCACTATTACTATTACCATTACTATTCCTGATAAACGGAGAATACCCACCGTATGGAACAACACAATTACCAGCAGCCGGATTCCAACCGGAGGACGCTTCAACCCCTCCGGCGATCCCTCTCTTCGCTCGCCGGATTCCGACGCAGAGATCACCGGTTTCTGACCGGAGAAAAACGATTGAATCTCCGGCGACGAGCTTCTTGTGGTTCACAAACGTACTCCAGCCGGTGGTCAGCAGATGCCGCCGTGGTGTCCCACGGTAAATATGCCGGAATTTCCACGTGTCACCGTGAACATCTTTCGCCAGAATCGTCTGCACCGGTGGGTCCGATGAGTAATCCAACCGGGGAATATCGTCTCTGCACAATACCTCGGAACAGAGAAACCACCACCGTTGTTAGCGTCAGATTGCGTCAAAGTCTTCGCAAACGACGTCGGTTTGACCTCCGACGACCCACCGTCACCGGAATCTTCATCTTCAAAGGAACTAGAACTGAACTCGCCGGAGTTACTCGCCGGAATTAGTCTGATTTTGGCGTAAACTTCGTCGGAATCAATATCGGCCATGAACTTAACGGCGACAACTCGACATGGGATCCACGCCGGAACCCTAGATTGGCCGTTCCGGTGCCGGAATTCGACATTTCCGGCGGCATGTTCGGCGTGACCTTGGGGGAAATAGTAAACTTTTGAGTTCACCGGTGGCATTTGGATCATGCTTCCGGCACACGCGTGCCATAGCTGTGAATCTAAACATCTTTCGGTTTCTTTTGATTTGTCTTTTGAATCCATAAACGTGATCATGTTCGTCTTCTCCGATGCAACTTCGAGTGTGTGTGTGTGTGTAAATTACAGAAGCAACTCTTCAGTTCATAACCCCTGTTTCATTAAATTGATCAATCAAACAGCGTATAATCAATACAACAATGAATTGAGTTTAATTAAAGATGAAATTAGTCAGATTGCGTCTCTTACCTCTTGAATCTTGTAATTAATCAGAAGAATTTGTGGGTAAACCCTAAAACTGCAAGAACAGAGTAGACTCTCATTGTCGTCTTCAAATCACATCGTTGATCTTTCACCCACAAATTCAAACAAAAATCTTGAATTTACAACACCCTTTTCGAAGTCGAAGATGAAAGGGGGAACCCACACGAATTAAGCGATTTCTTCAATATCTTGATGGAATATTATTAATCAGAGTCAAGAACAGCTACATCATCATCATCAACAACAACAACAGCAACAACTACAAACACTGATGCATTCAAACACACAACAAAGATTTCACAAGAAAAAGATTCATTTGATGCTTTTCTCTCTCCTCTTTACCCTTTTCTTCTCTCTCTAGGACTCTTTTGGATCACTACAAAAAGTCCAAGCTTTATACACAGATATATAGATATATAGATATATACACATATAAATATTGAATTACAGTACTAGTGTTACACACAGTGAGTGTGTGTGTAATTAATTTTATAAAAGTTATAAAATTTATATTTTGTTTCTTAGCTTTTTCTTCGGATCTGAAGAAATTGTGTTGTATCTTGAGAAGCCAGCATAACAACAAAGATCTTAAAGGAAGCAATCCCTTTTTCCCTTTTTACCTTGTTTTATTTAATAACCCATTATTTATAATTCACTTGCATATTAAAATATCACTTTATTTATTCTCTGTCATGACTCATGACTTATGAGCTGAGAAGATTTCAGTTTTTCTATTCAAAATATATTGTGAGAATGTGAATATATCGTGAGATACAGAGGAAGAGACTGTGTACGTGGAAGTCAACAGGTCTTTTTAACTTGGAACAAAAAGTTCCAATATTTTACTATTTTAGAGATGGTAGTTTATGATATGATTTGGAAAGATAATTTCATATGAAGTTAAACGGAGTTGGTGTTTAGTATAGATGAGTTCGGGTTATAAATGATTTAACATGTATGTGACAATTTGATATTATTATAAGCATGTCTAAACAGATTCAATCTATTTATCATAAGTTTGAGTTATCGCGTTAAATAGGCTAATAGTTCAGTATAGCTTTTCTTAAAATCATTTACGATTTATTAGAATAATATGGTTTTATAAAAAATAAAAATGGATTGTAACTTTTGGTAATTCTTCTTTCTCATATTAACTATGTCTTATTATTTCTTAACCTTGATTGGCGAGTAGTATTAATAATCAACGTCATGTCGTTGGTGTCATTAAACTGCTCATATTGTCATTCATCTTAAAGTGCTTATATTTAAACGTTATTCATGTTATTTTAGCTTGTATTTAGTCGAGCTAGCTGATTCGTGTCATGTAACCCGCTTATTAAACTTGTCAATGTTAATAATTACAAAATGATACATTTAGTTAAGCAAGTCATGTTTGGATTTCAGTAGTTGTATTAATAATGTCATAGCATAACACGACACATTTTGTCAACTCATATTATAGTCGATATTAAAGTATGGCTAATTGTTTACTTGATTTGATTAAAATTAGGCCAAATTTAAACCTATTGCGTTTAGTGTTTTACTAATAGCCCAAATATAGTTATACTCTATTGGGTTTAGTGTTTTAAAATCAGGCCAAATTTTGTATTAATAATGTCATAGCATAACACGACACATTTTTAACTTAAATTTACTTTGCGCATTAAATTTAAATAAGACTCAAACTTACTCACCACTTGGTAAAGGTATACACTTACCTCTTAAAAGTAAAAAATCAATATTTGGTTTAATTGTGATTGCATATAAACTACAGGGGGCTATTTTGCAATTTAGTCTTTTTTGAAACCACAAGAGAAAAGTTTGTTTTACAACCGAAACTGTTTTTCCTTCTTGTCTGCAAGAAAGATAGGGATATACCAAGCCCACTCTCCTAACAGAGCGCGTTTGAAGCACGTGATTTCAATTCTTTTTTTTTTTTCTTAATTTTCTTTGTTAAAAATTTCTTATTTATTGATTTATTAAACAAGTGCAAATAAGAAAATATAATTAAGTGGTCCCATTTTATAATACTGAGATAGTTTTATTGATATAAGACAATTGGGAAATTTACTTCATAGTGAATGTAGTTAATTTTAATAAGTTTCTTGATTTGAGTTTAAATTCTCAATGAAATGATATAAATCAAAAGAATGAATGCTATGATGATTTGTTGATAAGTAAAAGGTGTATCACAAAAAACATACATAATTTTGACGTGTTATTTGTTGACGAAACATGCTAACAAATTTAGACCTAATTCTCATGATGAGGTATTTTAATATTTGTGAGACTTTAATTTCTATATTTGTATTATTATGACAATTATATAAGATGTCACATTTTCTTCAGGTGACAACTTAATTTTGTTTAACAAAATTAAGAATATTAATAATAATAACAACTACAACTAACAACTATCATATAAAAGTCTAAACAAAGTTAAAAAATTTATATAAATATGTAGTAACTAAAAATCATTTTTATCCTTAATTTTATTTATTTTCTATAGACTTCTCACATCTTATTTCTTACATATATTTTTATTCAGTTAAGTAATAATTTTTTTATTACTATTTATCTTTTTTCACTCAACGAAGAATTATAAAAGGGTAGTAATAAATTCATAAATATAAGAAATATTCATATATATACATATATATATATATATATATATATATATATATATATATATATATATATATATATGAAAGCATTCTATTGAGAACCATAAATATGTAAAAAACTACTAGAAACCACATAAGCAATGAACATAACACCTCGATAAAATTGGTAATACTAAAAGATGATTGTTTGATTCTATTTTTTAATATTTTCTTTTATTTTAACATCTCTCTCCTTAATTTTTTAGAAAAACTTTAAAATGTCCATATATGCAATACATTATGTGTGCATTGAAGCACATTATCAAAAGATTATAGATATCATGATTTTTAATATATTTATCTTAAAAATAGTAAAATTACAAACATTTTAATATATTTATTTAATAAATAGTGTAAGAGTTAAAGTGGTTTTTTCTGGTTCTTTACAGATTTATGATTCTCAATTGAATGTCATTCTCTCTCTCTCTCTCTCTATATATATATATATAATAATAATTTACAGATAACTTAAACTATGAAATTTTCTATAAATTTGATTTATTAATGTGTTCATTATATTTGTTTTAATGATAAAGAGATATTATGGAGACTCGCACGTTAACTTCTAACCAAATTACATGCAATAATATTTATAATTTCCAATCCTTTATGAAGTAATATTTATAAGAGTAAATTACCATTTACATCTTTGAGGTTTGTTGGTTTTGACCATTTGTATTCTTACAGTTTAAAATCCCCATATCTACCCTGACATATCATTTTTATCCCCGTTTGCATCCAAAATGCAAACGCCGTTTAACTTTTCCGTCACTCATCTCTCTCTTCCAGGGGTATTTTAGTCAATTCTTCTCATACCCTTGTAAAAACCCATTAAAAGCCCTAACCTTCAATCTTAAAGCCCATCTTCAACCTCACCTTCAAGATTACTGAGCTTCATTTGAAATTACTGAAATTAGTAAGCTTGCATTGTGATTTCTGCATTTAAGATGGTTCTTAACAATTGGATTGTTCGCGAAAAGAGTATCCGTGGTTTGACCCAATCAAAGTTTACGGTATGTGTTCTGAAAATCAATATACAAATGGGATTTTTTGTTTATTTTGGTATTTTCATCCTTAGTAATGTATTGTTTGATTGTTTCAGCTAATGAACCCACTATGTTTTCACTTAAAATCCAGGGGAGAGTTTACAAAGTTCCCAGGATCAAGGTATGTCAAGGGTAAAGTTACATTCGTTGACATGGTGGACATTGATGTATTTTCAGTCCATGAGCTTGATGACATGATGCAAAAGTTAGGTTACCCTAGGGATGAGGTAATGTACTATAATATTAAGATTCCTGGTGGGGACTTGGATGTAGGGCTACGAGCTATTGCAGGTGATTTGGATGTGATTCACATGCAGCAATACGTGAACATGTTTAAGTTGATTGAAGTGTACATAGAGCATAAAGTTACAAGGGTTAACACCTATTTGAAGTCACCTAACCAAGGTACTAGGGTGATAATTGAAGAGATTGATGATATTAGACCCTCTAATCCTTGTAGTAGATAGTTACAACTTGGGTGGTATGAACAAGGGATGAATAAGTTCAAAATGCACATACAGATAAACATGGTGCACAAGTACAAGGGTTGGAACAACAAGGGGTTAAACATGAGGAAGTGCAAGATGAAGGGCAGCATGATGAACAAGTTGAAGATGGAGAAATGCAAGATGAAGAACCTCATGATGAACAAGTTAAAGACGGACAAGTGCAAGATGAAGGAGTTCATGATAAACTAGTTAAAGATGGAGAAGTCCAACAAGTACAACATGAAGTGGTTCAACAGGGTGATGAAGGGCAGATAACTCCTAATATGGAAGATGATATTTTCTTATCAAATTTTCTAGAACCATTTCATATAGAGGAGTGTAATATTAAGGGTAACGATGTTGGTATAAAGCAGAATGATAGTTAGGGTGACAATGGTGGTACATGGAAGAATGACATTGAGGGTGACAATGCTGGTTCTGAAAATAATTTTGAAGGTGGTTCTGAAAATAATTTTGAAGGTGGTTCTGAATCAGGTTATTCTGACTATATTATAGATATGGATAATGAAATGGAGGATGTTGATGTTGACATGGATCAGTACAAAGCATTTATTGAGATGGAAGATGATAAAACGTCCGGAGATGACAATAGTGATGAAGGTGATATGGATGATGTTGAAATTGATCTAGATAACTTTGATAGTGCAAGTGATGAAGATGATGTTCCAACTAAAAAGGAAATTAAGAAGCTTAATAGAAAGAATAGAAACTGGAAGTCACTTGGATCATGTTCGGTGTATGTTGGGCAAACATTTAAAGATAAGGAAGAGATCAAGGAGATTGTTAGGGAAATTGTTGTGCAAAATATGAGATAACTTGCATATGTAAAAGATGAGAAATTAAGGGTCAGAGTGGTATGTTATGGGGCAAATCCTGATTCTATCTGTAGTCAAGGGCAAATTGGTCAAAGTTCAAATATAAGTGGGTCCAACACATAAGAATCTGGAAAAGATAAAGCATGTAAATATACAATTAATGATAAGACAAGAAATAGGTACCCACCTCCCATTTATCTATAGACTCTGCATATATCAAGGCCCAACATTCAAGAACTGTTTTTAGTGAAGACTTTTATAGAAGAACACATGTGTATGCAAACAAGAAAGATTAGACTATACACAAGCTCAGTGATTGCTAAAGAGGCTGAATCCATACTTGAGTGCAACCCTCATATACCTCTACAGGCCCTTCAAGATATTCTACAGAGGAAAAACCAAGTACAGATCTTATTAGAAAATATCTTTGTGGCAAAGTTGATGGCTTTAAAGAAAATGGAGGGTGATTACATATCTCAATATGCTTTATTGAGGGATTCTTATGATGAGTTGTTGAGATCTAACCCTGGATCAACTGTTAAGCTTGATGTTAAAAGTCAGTGTAACCTAAGTAGTCCAACAAGACAATTTAAAAGAATTTACATATGTTATGTTGCTTTAAAAGCTAGTTTCAAAGCATGTGAGAGACAGTTGTTAGGTATGGATGGGAGCTTTATAAAAGGGCCATTCCCAGGACAAATTCTTTTTGCAATTGGAGTTGATTCAAACAGTGGAATATACCTGGTAGCATTTGCTGTAGCTGAGGCTAAAACCTATGATTCATGGACTTGGTTCCTTTAAAATCTTGGAGATGATTTAGATCTGGACATGAACTCAACTTTTACCTTTATAAGTGACAGACAGAAGGTATTGTTTAATTTAGATGTGCTTTAAAGTCTAAGTTTATTGTTTAATTTCATCTGTTATGTTTCACTTTTCTTTGTAGGGCATTATACCTGCTCTTAAGAATGTCTTTCTAGCAGCTGAGCATAGATATTGTCTAAGGCACTTTCATGAAAACATGAAAGCTAAATAGAGAGGCCACATGTACAAGGATCTTTTATGGAAATATGCAAGTACAACCAAAATACCCGAATTTGATAAGCACATGGAGTCAATAAGAAAACAAGATTCATCATTATATGATTGGTTAAAACAAATCCCAGCCAGACATTGGAGCAGGGCTTATTTTAGTGGTATGCTATATTCTTTTTCATATATATGAGTACATATGTCTAAATGTTGGCTACTTATTAATTTGTATACATGTTCAATGCAGGTAGAGCACAATGTGATGTTTTATTGAACAACCTTTGTGAGGTTTTTAACAAGCAGTTAGTCGAAGGCAGAGCCAAGGCAATAATTATATGTTTAGAATTTATCAGGGAATACTTGTTGAATAGGATTGTTATGGTTTAGAAGATGATTTTAAAATGTCCAGGGCCTCTTACACCCTCTGCAACCACAACCTTTGCACATATTAAGTCTCAAGCAGCAGAGTACAATCTTATAATGGCAGGACATAAGAAATACCAAGTTAGTGGGTCGTGGATGGATCAAGTATGTGTTGACTTAGAGAAAAAAGCATGTACGTGCAGGAAATGAGAGCTTACAGGCATGCCTTGTAAATATGCAGTTGCTTGCATATGGGATTTGGCTACATATGACCAGGAGACTGCAATTCCTGAGTCTTGGGTTTTAAAGTTCATCTGTTAGAAACTTAGAAGGATGTGTATAAAAACACCCTAGAACCTATCAATGGGAGGCCCATGTGGATACCATCAACCTGCCCAACTACACTAACCGTACCAAAGCATCATACTCCAGTTGGGAGACCTAAAAAGAAGTGGAAGAAGTCAGTTGAGGAGGTGGCTCAAGGTAGGGTTGACAAGGATGGGAAGTTGGTGAAAAAGGAATTCTTTATTAGATGTGGATTATGCAAGAATTATGATCACAGCAAAATATCTTGCAAAGGACAGGGTTCATCACAACCAGTTTCACAAGGTGCTCCACATGAAAGTCAGTTGTTTTTTTATGTATTTTTGATGTGGTTTGTTTAGCAAAGAAACTATCTAACTTGTTGTCTTTTGGTTGTATGTATTGGTATGTATTTTAAAACTATGTAATGCTTGGTGTTGTTGTGTAATGCTTAGTAATGCTGTGTAATCAATTATGAGGCTGCTTATGTTTGAATGGTAATAAAATGGTCAAAATGGTATGGGGCTGCATAATGACACTCAAAATGTTTTGGTCAAATTGGTATCAAAGGGTATCCAAATGGTATCAAATTAGGGCTGCATAATGACAGGCAAAAAGGTATGATTAAAATGGTGTCAAAATGGAGTTCAAATTGTGTTGAAAAGGTGTAAACATGCTGTCAAATTGGTATCAAGATGGTGCTGCACAATGACAGCCAAATTGGTGTTAAAATGGTGTCAAAATGGTGTCAATAAGTACACAGTTATACTATTTTGACCTAATGACAGTCACCTCAATTTGTAACTATTTTGACCTAATGTTAGTCAACTCCATTCATACACTCAATTAACCAAGTAACCATCATATTCATTTCACATAATGGTTTAATACATCTATTACAAATTAACATTTACATAAACTACTACAAAAGTAGGTCAATTCGTTCAAAATAACAACAATTCATATTATTTATACATGATATACATAATAAATAACATCCAACTGACAATTAACCAAATTTTCATCCTTGTAGCTTTAAACTTTAACATCTTGCATCTTTCATCTTACATGTTGCTTGACTTTAACAGCCCATTAATGATTTCTGTGGATCTTAGACTCGGAGCAGGTTCAGCCCAACTTACAAAACCACAATTAGACCCTTGTTCATGAAAACTAGCTCAACTAAAATTCGTTCAACTGGAATTGACAAATTATTGAAACTAGGTCAAAATATGGGGTTTACCGTTCTTGCACAGTGATGTGCTCCAAATTATACATATAAAACACATCAATTGCACATCAATTATCTCATAAACTCTTACTAAAAATGATGATTTGATACTTAAATCGTTATATTGTGTTTTCAGGCTTGGAAAAGACTAAGATGAACAAAAGGAGCTTAAAAAGGAAGAAATTGAAGAAAACCAAGCTCCGGAATTCAAGCATGGGGTCGTGCCTCATGAAGCACACCCCCATGCCTAGCCTGAAACACACCCCCATGCCTAGCCTGAAACACACCCCCGTGCTAAAACCAACACACCCCCATGTTTGTCAGTTCAAAAGGACGAAAAGTACGATTCCCCGACCCGAGGCACGGGGGCGTGCCCCAGGAGGCACGGGGCCATGCCCCACAACAAACACGGGGCCGTGCCCCATTAAATACGGGCCATGCCCGACAACATCTGGGTGTACGAGCCAACCAACTTTTACGTATATTGTACTACCATGCCTTTTAGGCACAGGGTCGTGCTTAAACACTCCAGAAAGCCTATAAATATGACTTCATTTGCAACTTTGAGAGCAACTATTGAGAGGTGAAGTGCTGGTGTTCCCTCTCGAGAACCCAGCCTTTGGAGGTCCTTAGAAGGTTTTGAAGGTCCATTCAACACTTAGAAGAAGCTCGGGAACCTTTAACATCATCCATAGTGAATCACCGGTTTGATTGTTATAATTTATCAATGATTTCATTACTATCTTCTATCTTTGTTGTTATGTTCAAGCTCATTATGAGCTAAACTTCATTTGTTATCCTAATTCAGTGAAACTTTATGCAACTTGTGATGAACTAATGGTGTGATTTATGTTGTGTTAATGTTATGGTGGTCTTGGGAAAACTTTCGATGGGTAGCACCTACATTTGAATGAGAAGTTATAAACTTATGATTTGTAATTGTGATTGTCATACATGGTTGAAAAACGTATGATCAACTTTTATTCGTGAAACCGATCTTCATAACAAATCTATGGCTAATTAACTAGAGATGGTTATTAGAAATCATATCACCTTAACTTTCTAATCATTTACGGGTTCCCTTTTATTAGTCTGAGAAATCTACAGTAATTGTTATGGTTTTCTAAAATTAATGGTATATTGGAAAGGAACTTGATCAACTCTCTTCCTACATTAAGTTATGTTTTCAGAAATCGTATGTCGAAAAGGTCACAAAAGATTTACCTAAACATTACGAGGGCTTTGACCTAAGCAGTAAATCTCAACCTGACGTGGTCCTAGTCACTACGGAGCGGATAGACGAGAAATCATGCCAGCTCATCTTTATAAACATTAACACAATTACTTTAATCAATATCTTTAATCACACCACCAATTCATCACATTTGCATGAGTGTAATCTAAATTAAGATAATAGCCTTACTTCACTGAAAGAATCATTAAAAGTCTCAATATATCTTTATCTATCTTTAATATTGTTATTTTGTTTAACTTATCATTTTCTAAGTCAAAATTGATAGTTAATTATGAGAGTTGTTGAGTAGGCCTAGTGTGTCCACAGATTGATACTCGGTTCTTACCAACACTATATTACCTCACGACAGGTATACTTGTCTTTTGTGTGTATAGTTTAGTATTAGTAATAACCAATTAAAACTGAATCTGATCGAAAACCTTTATCAAAATATATATACTATCCGCACGCATCACACAGAGGTGAAACCGACGGCCTGGATTTTTGGGGGTCCACGAGGTGCAAACAAAGGTAGCGTATCCACATGAGCATCTTACCATGTTCTTCTTCGTATTCCTTAGGATTTACAGAAAGTGCAGAGAGAGAGAGGGAGAGAGATATTTAGGTTGTAATGGTGGAGAGGTGATGGTAGTTCAGGGCTTTTAATGGGTTTTACAAGGGTATGGGAAGAATTGACTAAAATACTCCTGAAAGAAAGAGATGAGTGACAGCAAAGTTAAACGGCGTTTGTATTTTGGATGCAAACAGGGACAAAAATGATATGTCCGGGTAGATATGGGGATTTTTAAACCGTAGGGATATAAATGGTCAAAACCATCAAAACTCAGGGATGCAAATGGTAATATACTCTATTTATAATTTTATAATAATAGTAGTATTAATAATAATATAAATAATTAAATAGATAAATATAATAATAATTGATAGGACATGTTTGAGAAACATAATAAATGTAAAGGCATGTATGATGTAGTTTTCCCCTAACCACTTAGAACAAAAAGACCCCATGTAGAAGAAATATATATAATGTTGGTGGGTTTTGTCTTTGAGGTGCTTGATTTATCTTCATGACTGAATAATGATGACACATACACACACATAGTCAATGTCACACTCATGAATTGCAAATTTTATTGATTTATTCTCTCTTTATACACATTGTTTCTAAGTTCCAATATTGAAATATGATTCAATTGCGTATGGAAATTAAATTTAAGCTATTATATGTCGTTGTCTACATAATGTTCAAAGTTAATTTTGCCCATGCCCTATTTCTTTTTGGAATCTTGATCTTAAAGGCTCGACTTAATTTGCTCATTTTAAGTATTTTGTAATTTTCTTACTTTATAAATTCCTAAATTCGATATGTGAAAGAATTTGAGGAAATGTTCCTAGTAAAAAAAATTAAAGATTGCATTTTTTAATATAAAGATGCGTACATTAATAGACAATATCTTATCAATAAAACTTACTAACAGATGAGGCTCATTAAGGCTTATTGTTATGCTAATCATAACTGACATGCAATCAACATCTAAATGACTTGTTATGACGTAATGTGATGTCGTGTAACCTAAATTAGCCCACTAACGCATGCCAATGTCTATCGGTGTACAAATGATCACATGCATGTCCTTAACATGAAATGATTTGTTGTGATATTATCATGACTTTGTGTTATGTGAAACTCACTAATAAATGACAGTCTCCATTAAGGCTCATTAGTATATTAGTGAGCATAACATGATGTCACCACTAAAATAGTATATTGTGACATTGTGTGACCTAAAACAACTCAATGATACATGACCACGTCCGTTAAGATCTATTAGTGTACTAATCATCACTTGTCCGTGATCCCTCGGTGTAGCACCTGTTGTTTACCCATCAGTAATACTAGCCATAACTAGCAGGGGCATCTCAACGCTTTTGGAGGCCTAAAGTGAAAATAAAATTGATGGCCTTTTAAAACTTTATCTTTAAAAATATCATCTTTTATCATTGTTTGGTTGTTGATTTTTTGATACTTCGGTTGTTCATTATTTGGTTCATTTACTTGTGTACTATGTGTTTCTTTATCGTTAATTAATTGATATTGTTCATCATTATGATTGTTTGAGAATCATTTGATTGTTGATTAGGATCATTTTGAGCATCATTTGATTGTTCATTAGAATTATTTTATATATATTCATCTTGTTCTCTAATTCGTTTTGACATGTGGATCAAAATATAAAATCTAAAAGACTAAGACAATTCCTAAATCTAATATTTAACATAAAGTCAAATTTAACTGACTAAAACAAATGCCTAAATCAAATACAAACTAAAACAAATTCCTATATCAAATACTCAAAGAAATTTCTAATTACTAAATCAAATATCCGAAACAGTCAATCAGAGAAGTAAACTAAAACCCAAAACAAGGAATTTAAAAACAAGTAAATCAAATATCCAAACAAAGCCGTCAAATAAAGTGAATTAGAGAACGTCAAAACACCCTGAGCCCTTAGTACCTTACTCGAGAAGATGTAGTTAATTAGAGAAGCAATTAGAAGGGACCTAATTTCTTAATCCCGACTCCAGTGATGACATTGGAGTTCTGGGTTTGCAATCGCAAGGTGGCTGGGTGGGTTCGTGAGGTGGTTGTTTAGGTCGCCTCTTCGCAACAAATCGTAACAAAATCGCAAGCTATGTTCGTAACAATTAGCAATCTGCAGCATATGAATGATGAAATCGTAGCCTTGTAGGGTTCTTAACCATTCTGTTTCGTCGTCTCTTTGTTTCCCCTCCCCCCACCAACTGGGAATGGATGTGAAGAAATTCCAGGGTAACATGGTTTTCTTCTTTTTTTCAATTTAAGTTTTTTGAGTTTTAACTTGAGAGTGGACTATATAATAAAATGAGTTTTTGGTGGCCTGTTAGAATATGTAGGCCTAAAGCCCTAGCTTATTTTTTTAAGCTAAAGAGCCACCCCAGGCCATAAGAAATGTCGATAAAACCCATCGGTGAAAAATTTCTGTAGGTGGTCCTTTTTTTTTAATTTTTAGCAATAGTTTTTCTACATCTAAATACCACTTATAGGCTTCAGGTGATCCCTCTAAAAAGCATTCTTTTTACTTACATTTTTCAAATAAGAATGAAGGGAATATTGTCAACTTTGTTTTTTAGGGGTTAATGACAAAGTTTAGATGGACCATGAAACGTCAATGATGGGTTTCACTTCTACTTGTTAACGAAGTGTGTAGTTCTAAGGTTAGACATAGGAATCAAGAGCAATTGAAACTAGATGACTAGACAATGAAACCATTATTTTTATAACTTATAAGAAGAAAACATATGTTCGAGACGTCACGCATAAAAGATAATGTCACCCAACGAAGTTGGTAAGCTTTCATAGTCTTAACTAATAACCTCTAGCCTGATCTCTCTACATAGAATTATTATTCTCATGTCAAATTCGGGTCACGGGTATAATCTCTCGTGAGAGGACAAACTTTGTTATCTAATCGCAATTCTATGCTTGATTTCCATTTTTAATTAGTGAAATGGAACTTCTTATATGTAACTTAGCTAGATAAGAAACAAAATAATATTATGAGTTACAATTTTTTGTCCTCTTAGATTTTGACACAAAGTGAATCCAAAGGAGTCAACGACAACACCCAAGCACCCAACCGTTATGGGCCATCATGTACCTTACAAGTTATAAGACCACATGCTCTAGCCCATAGTAAAGGCATTGATTTAAATTTAATAAAACACGTTAATTTTTATTATTTATTTTTGTTATAATGGATTTAACCTATCAATGTCTCCCTTGATACTATTAGATGTAATACACTGACTATACATATACACACATATACTATTTCTTATGTTATAATACTTAAATAAAAGTTATGATTAGTTTAATTTTTCTGTATAATTATTTTATTGTTTTTTATATATGTTTGACAAATATATTACTAGGTTACTCTTTAATTTGACACCCTTGAAGCAATTGACAAATTTATCCCCAGGTTACTTTTATTTGTCACGTCAAACCAATATTCCAACATATATTGGTGGATTGAAACGATATAAACATCAAAATACTTTCTTGTGGGTTTAGTATCCACATGAATTGATTACCTAATATGCATGCGTATTTTTTCAACTTATAATATCATTAGGGAGGGTGGGGACGCCCACGCTGGAGAGACGCGGCGGGGGGCCGGCGCCGCGCTCCAACGCCGCCACCGCTCCCCCACGCCGCAACGATTGGCCACCACACGTCGGGTACACGTCAAGCCACACCACCTCCCATGCCACTTTTTGACTGTTCCAACAGTCATATTTTTTACCGTTACCCACCCCTGGACGCAATCGCTAGAATATTTAGGGTATGTCTAAGAATGTTTCGACGGCGTTCAGCGATGAGGAGAATATTCAAGTTCTACAGCTGCGGTGGAGGCGATGAAGATGGTGTTAGGTGTACGGTGGGGGGCAATGTTCTCAGAACCGGATCGGACGTCGAACCGGACGGCTTACTGGTTTGGTGGTCGGACCGGTCGGACCGGTCGGACCGGATGGACCGGATTTAACTATATTTTAATTATATTTATATATGTAATTAAATAAGTAATTTATATATGATTTATACATATATTTTATAGTTATATATAAACTTAACTATATTTGTATATACAAAGTACTAATTTATGGTTTAACACCCCGTTTTTACCCACTAAAATCAAAAAAAAAAAAAAATTCAAAATCCGGTCGGAACCGAACCGGTTCGCCGGTCCAACCGCCGACTCGGTTCGAACCGGCCGGTTCAATGCTCCAAAAACGATCCACCCTCGACCGGACCGGACCAGCCACCGATTCGCGGTCGAACCGGTCGGACCGGCCGGTCCGATCCGGTCCTAACAACATTGGTGGGGGGTTTGGGTGGTGGGTGGTGTTGGTGGTTTTAACAACCCGACAAAATCAGGTCAAACGTCAACTCGATTCTTCAAATTTTAAGCATTAAATTATTACCTTATTGACTAGTTTGACTCTCTAAATAGACCAATGTTCTTCTTAAGAAGAAATGTCTTGCTGAATTTGAAATTTTCAACACAGTACATTGCACCCATTAGAGTCAATGATCAGTATTTGATCAATATTAACGCAAAACCTGTTGACAGATAAATCAACTGAGATGAAACTTTAATATTGATAAAATTAATAATAATAATAATAATAATAATAATAATAATAATAATAATAATAATAATGATAATAAT
Organism: Flaveria linearis; assembly: GCA_024085815.1. NCBI lineage: Eukaryota > Viridiplantae > Streptophyta > Magnoliopsida > Asterales > Asteraceae > Flaveria > Flaveria linearis. Next base: position 8,097,098 of record CM044011.1, read on the forward strand.
AATAATAATAATAATAATAATAATATAATGATAATAATAATAATAAATTTTAAATTATAAATAAATAAAATAATAATAAAAAAAATATATAGTGGGTTGAAATGATGAGAAGAATATTGTTGCAGCCAAGAAAATTTCTTGGAAGTGTACACATGCAAAAATCCCTACAAAATCACTTTGGAAACACACACAACACACAACCCTTCACTTTCACTCTCCTTTCTCTCTTCTCCCCTCATTCGCCAACACCACCATCACCTTTACCCCACCGGAACATCCCCATCGCCGGCTACCACCGAAGCCATCCCCACCGCCGGCTACCACCGAAGCCATCCCCACCGCCGACTACCACCGAAGCCATCTCCACCCTCGCGACCATCACCACCCGACACCACCCTCGCGACCATCACGACCCGACACCACCCTCGCGACCATCACCACCCGACACCACCCTCGCGACCATCACCACCCGACACCACCCTCGCGACCATCACCACCCGACACCACCCTCGCGACCATCACCACCCGACAATCAAACCGTCGACTCCCCCTTTTTTGGTCACCATCACAAACACACCCCCTCACCTTCGGAATCACCTCACTAACTACACTAAGGACTCACATTGTCCTTTTGGAGTCAACACCAAGAAGGATTTACAAGTAAAAAACCGGTTTAGTTTTCAAAGGTGAAATCGAGTCGTGAACGTCGTGAGTTAACGTTCGAAACCAAGGATTTAGACTCAAGGTATAACGATTTAGACTAATACTCGATGTTATGTTCATGCATGGGTCATCAAGATTGAAATCTTGATTGGTTGGTTCACCCACTTGATGATTTTGGAAAAAATGAGTTTATTGGTAAAAATGGGTTTTGAAATGGCTTGAGAAATCTGAAAATTAGGTTAAAAATAGTATTAGTTGGTAGAATCATGTATGGATTTGAGTTAGAGATTGTAAGAATATACATGGATGTATGTATGTGACATGTAGGTATGTATGCATGATGATATGAGACTTAGTGAATTATGACATTCTAAGAAACTTATTAGGAAGAAATATTTGGATGATTATTATTGGTTATAATGAATTAGAATCATGACTAAGTTGGAAATATTGGATGATATTGCTACGCAAAAGATTAAATAATGATCAAGATAAAAGGTACATAAAAGGAAAAAGATGAATACTTGAATAGGTTATTATGTCAAAATTAAATAAAAATATTTGATAAACAATAAATCGAGAACTAGAATTCTAGGCTTGACTAGGATGACATTTGGACCTCAAGATGATATAAGAATCTGACCAACACAAGACTAAAACAAAAACAATATACTTTTTTTTTGAAATAACAATGAATAAATGTTGTAAATCTATATATAAATATATATTTTAATTAAACAAACTTCCAAATTATAATACTTAAAATTTAAATGTTTTCACCAAAAACCATATATGTTTCTACTAATTAAATTTAGTTATAAAATAAAATATAAAGGAAGATTTGTATAAAATTCTCTATTTTACAAAATTATTAATTACAAAGACTATAGGTATAAACCATATCGAAAATAAATATATTTAGATTCATGATTTGAAAATAGATAATTAAGTAATGTAAGATTAGCATAAGATTTATAATAGACTAATAGTGAGTATTGGACATCAACGTATTAGGGTTAGCTTATAAGCCAGCGGATTATAAATCATATACATTTTTTTTAAAATGAATAAAACTTTACGAGAAATTTGACCAAAACATTTTAATATAATATAAGTTGGGTGAACCTTATTTCATTGAACAGAAATTACCTCGTATTGACAAATATATGTATATATATTTAGGGTTTGTCTATTCGGAGGATTTACATATCGGCTTTTCTGACCATACTCAAGGTGAGTACTTCGGCCCCATTTTTAAATACTGTCTTACTTAAAATATTTTGGGAAAAGCATGATTAAAGATATGAGTTATCTTATATATATGATGATTGATTGAGAAAACAAATATATATTAATTGATGGTATAAGTTGGGTCAGTTATATGCGTACATATTACTGGACCCCTAAATCCCCCCATAATCATTAACCTCGGGGAGGCCACAGACTTATATGGGTAGATCTATCGGGTTAGAAGGGCCCGCTCTCACGACCAGTCGCTCTGGTCAGGATTGTGAGGGAGTATATATGTTTGGACTGTTGTGGGGCAACGACGTGTTTCTTGGTTTGATTATGGTCTTATAGCGCAAGTTATCGTATGACCTAGCTAGTCTATGATACATATATTAATTTCTCTATCATCATAATGAAATTGGAAAATAAATTGTTTTTCTTTTAAATTCTGAAAACCCGAATGCTCACCAACTTTTGTTGACCTAGTATTTTCTCATGCTTTTCAGGTCCGTAAGAAATCTTAATTGGGAATGATGCGTAGGGATTTTGGGAAGGTCAAACGGTGTTGGGGAGATGATGACAGAACGTGAGACCTAAACATCTAAGTGTAGATCTTTTCGTAGGAAAAGATTTTTATGGAAACTTGTCTTAACTTTAAGTACATTTTATGACTAAGTCTAAGGATTTCGTAATGATAATCGTGTTTCTTATAATAACCGTTTGACTATAGTCGTTGGTAAAATTCCAACTTCAGTTACCGCCCTTCCACATATACATCTGTGGTATAAATCAGTCTTTGGGGTGTGACAGAAGTTGGTATCAGAGCCAATGGTTATAGGGAAACTAGAAAAATTTCTTGAAAAGAAAAACTAGACTATAACCGAAAATAATGGGTCCCCGAAACAATCCCGTCATTCCCAAGCACGGTTAGTGAGTGCTGTTTAGAATTACATAAGATTAACTGATTTAAGACGTTAGCATTATGAGTAGATTAATAGCGCATATATATACCTAAAATTTTATGTAGATGGCCGGTCAGATCAATGGAAAAGACATCTTTGACATAAGTAGTGGATTCTCCTCAACAAGGACCACCTAGGTCCTGGTACCAGCGCATCCGACCACATTTTGCCACCGGGATGCAATCAGGCATGGAGAACTCAGGGAATGGATGGATATCTGAGGATAGTGTCGAAGGCCCTAACCGAGTCGAAGCTACTTTGGAGCCAACCCCGGGAGCTCAAATTAATAGTGAGATTAGGAGATCGACTAGAGTCATACTGACTACGGAGAAGTCTGATGATAACCACGTAGCATGAGCAGATACATCGTTGACAGTCACTACTCCTATTGCACCCATTCCACCTATGCAACAACCACCGAAGATTCGATTGGTGTACGAGAGAAGGAAGAAAAGAAAGGCAGAGGAGGTTATGCAAGATAGTAGCAATATGCGGGAGACACCTGAACCCAAAAAGAAGCAAGCTAATACAGAGAGATGGGATTGGATTAGGAGCATCATGAGAAGGTGGGCACTTATGGATGGAGTTCCTTCCACCTTCGAGGTAAGAGAGTCTTCCACAGCCCCTCATGGCATGTACACCACTGACGAGTTGATAGAGCAGATGATGATGATTCTAACTAACCGTTGTCTGTATTATGAGAAAGAACTGTCGTACATGAAGGAGAAACTGAAGGTGCAAGAGGAAGTCAATCAAGCTCTGGATGGGAAGTTGATGACTGCTGAAGAAGAGTTAATGTTGGGAGATAATGCACTCCATCAAGTGCATTTTCGAGTGTCTGATTTGGAAGCTAGTTTGCTGGAAACTAGGAACCGACTAACTGTGGCTGAGCAAAGGGTTGAGGTGGCAGAAGCAGCTGCAGTTATGACTCAACAGCAAGTGGTGGTAATGGAAGAAAGGGTTGAAGCTACTATGCAAGTAGCTACGTTTTGTCTGATGATGGTATCATACCTGATGCACACTGGCAGTGCAACACCGTTTTAGGGATTATGATGTAGTTTAATTTTAATGTTTAAGTTACTTTTGAATGATATTTTGCTACGAAAACTTGATCGTATGGATGTTTATGTTTAATGTACGAAATTATGTTTCCTTTAAAAAAAATCTGATGATTATGGTTATGATTAATTGCTATGATTATGATGCTTGACATATATTATTATACCATAAAATAAAGTTTGTAGATACTTTTGGGTTACTAGAAATTATATCGATACATTAAAGTCATGTCATCTTTAAGACCTTTATCTGTTTTGCGTGACAGTAATAAGATATGCCACCTAGAACACGGACTACATCGTCAGGTGGAAACGCAAACCTACCTACGACCGCGGAAGAGTTAGCTCAACTAATAGCACAACATGTCCAAACAACTCTAGAGTAACATGAAGCCAATGCGACCATAGGCTCGGGCAGAATACGTGGAGGAGCAAATAATAACCAAGGGAATGGAATGGGAAATGGATCAAACATCGGATCCGGTAGTGGTGTTGGAATAGGGGTAATAATGGTTTTGGATCGGATGGACATCCTAGAAATTCGACGAATGGTCAGATGACGGGATGTTCATATAAGACATTCCAAGGGTGCAACCCAAGATTTTTTACCGGCGCAGAAGGACCGCTGGATATTGTTCGGTGGATTGAAAGGATGGAAACTGTGATAGTGTGACATCCGTCACCGAAGGTTCGTCATTTAGCGTGTTTGATTTAACCTTTGTTATCAGTCATTCCTCATTTTGATAAACCAACTACGTGGATACCATAATTGTTTTGCTTAGTTATCCTTCTATGCGTGTTATCGTTGCTTGCCTTGTCGTTACCTTAAGACGTTTTTCTGAGATTTGCCCCGTTAACACTAAACGCGTCATTTTATATTAAAATAATTGTCACGAACAAAATTAATTTTAACTTGTAAATAACATTAACAACATTGTATCATTAATAAAAACAAGACCAATAAATAACATTTTCAACCGAAACAAAATTTAGGAACTCGGGGCAAAGTGCGGGGACTAAACTTGACTTTTGAGAAACTAGGCTGGGTATAAATACCCATTTCCCAGCCATTTTCTTCACATCATCTTCATCTTCATCGATCTTCTTCTCTTCACCATTTTCTACACCAATCTAGCACCAAAAATCGACCCGTTTGTTGCGTTTTCGTCGTCAAATCTTGGTTATCATCGTGAATACTCACTCCTAGCAGGTAGATAACTTCATTTGACCCGTTTCTTGCTCGATTTCACTTCTGCGTTTTCTAGGGTTTCGGGTGCTCGGGTTCATCCGAGCACAAGAGGTCGTGTGGGCTTGTGTGTTGCGTTTCCGAGTGTATTTCTTGCTTAGACATGTTAGGCAAACATTTCTGGAGGTTCTTGGTGCATAAAACTCGTACTCGGAGCAGCTGGACGCTGCTCTGCACTTCAGCAGTCGCGACCTGCTGTACAGGGCGACTGGGTCTGTCATGCGACTGAGCCGTGCGACTGGGTGAGTCGTACGACTGAGTCCATGCGTCTGAGTCTATCGTACGACTAAGCTGTACGACTGGGTGAGTCGTACGACTGAGTCATATCACTGAGTCCATGCGTCTGAGTCTATCGTACGACTAAGCTGTACGACTGGGTGAGTCGTATGACTGAGTCATGCGACTGAGTGTTGTATGCGACTGAGTCTATGCGATTGAGTCTATGCGAGTGAGTGTGCGTGCGATTGAGTCAATGCGAATGAAATGGAGTGCGATTGTGTGTGAGTCGTACGACTGAAGGGCCAATCGTACGAATGAATGTTCAATCGTACGAATGAAGCTGATTCGTACGACTGGAGGTCCAATCGGGCATATGGAGGTTGAGTCGTATGACTGGGTCTTGCATGGTACGACTGAATGCTTAGTCGCATGAATGAAGGTTCAATCGTACGAATGAAGCTGATTCGTACGACTGAAGGTCCATTCGTACGAAGGAAGGATTGAGTCGTGCGTCCGGTCCTATGGTATGACTAATGACGTGTGTGTGCGTATGGATCCCCTCTTCGGAGATCTTACGACGATAAGGTAATATTAATAAAGTGTCATAGCTTGACCACAAAAATTAAAGTCAACGCTATTAACAGGCACATACTATTTAAAATAACCTAGTCTGAGATGTGTATGACTGCTTGTGTGTGAACCACCCACGACCGAACCGAAACTGCCCGAATCAATTGTCATCATCTTATGCTTTATGCTCGTTATTAATGCTTGTCAGTAACTGTCAATAGGTGTTTGACTGTTCATAGCATCCTACCGTTAGAATCTTTCACCATACGTGCCTATCATCCGATCAGTGAGTTTCGTGGCCCCCTTTTACGCTTATAAAACCTTTTTAAACATTTTCTACTTGGGGGAAAAGAATGCTCACCTGTTTACTTAATTTCAGGCACCTTCCTTAGTGGAAGTTGGCTGCTACTTATATGAGTAACTTACCTTGCTAAACTTGTTGATTGATACTAAGGGTAAATGGATGTCATGTAACTGGTTTATGTATCATTCTAAGTATATCGTGGATGTGGTGGGAATGCTGCGGAGGACCCTATACATAAGCATCCTCGATATACTAAGAATGTGCTCAAACCGGGTTACATGATGATCCTGACTGTTTGCTGCTATATGAACTTGAACTATGTGCTATGTTACCCTATGTATGTTACTTAGGGGTTTTACACTACCATGCACTACTATTTGATGTTACGTGTTGATTTATGCTACTTGTGGATGCCATTGACCTTGGATGCTCTCGGCTGTGTGGTTCTTCTGTGTGGTTCTTCTAAGCCGATCATCCATTACAACCATTAATCCCGGTAATTGGGACCTAAAGATTGGTTTGGTTGTAACCTCTACGTATGCTCTGTGTGGATCTTGCTACGTCATGTTTAACTTGACACGTATGCGCTGTGTGGATCTTGCTACGTCAAATTAAACTTATTATGCTATGGAAAACCTTTTTATATATAACCATTAATCCCGGTAATAGGACCTAAGGACTGGTTTGGTTATACACTACACGTATGCGCTGTGTGGATCTTGCTACGTCTTATTAAACTATTTATGCTTTGAGAATACTTTCTTTACAGCCATCAATTCCCGTGAGGAACCGAACATCAGGTTTGGCTGTAGCTATTTATAACTAGTAAAACCGCCTATACGTAAGTGTAGTCGCGGTAACTTTTATTAAACTTACTCACTGTTTTCATCTTAACATCTCTTATTACTTAAAACCTGCGAAGCTCACCAGCAATTATGTTGACCTTTTTGAGCATTTCTTTTCAGGTGATCAGGGTAATTGAAGATCTAGGAGTGCTGCCTTTTAGAGGAGACCCTAGGATGCATTTTGTAATTATTAACCTTGTAAAGCTTGAACATGACTTTTTGTGTACTTGTTCCCGAGTTGTGGGAATCTACTTTACAAGTTATCACCAATGTTTATGTGAACATTATGTTGTGCTTATGGCTATGCTGTCGTGAACTTTGATTACACACGACACAAGTCTCCATTTGTGTTCGGGTGTCGTCATGACACGCTTGTCATCATATTTTTATTGCTACTCTATCATATACCATATGTTATGACGATGCCGTCTAGCTCACATTCCCCGTGTTTCCGCTATCAGCGGGGGTGTGACAGACTGGTATCAGAGCCAGGCTATAGAGAATTAGGCAATTACACTTGACCTAGACTATAACCTAGGAACCTTCATGTAGATTTGCATGCTTAAGCTTATGTGCATTTATATATCTCGTGTATGTGTTCTTCCTTACGTGTTTGGTTATCCTTCCGTTATGTGATCTTCACTTTGTGCTTGAGCCCTTGTGCACAACCCCTATGGGATGCTTCCTATTGGATCTTCCGTTCCCTCTGTGCGCCAAGTTATCATAACCAAATTCGGGTATTGAGACCCGAAGAGATCTTCACAGATCATACATCGCGCTTGACCTCATATACTGAGAGACCGACCCGAGGAGGCCATGTCTGAGTCCTCCCAAAGACGCGAGATAGACAACCTCCGCTAGACTATACGTGATTACATGTTTGGCTCTCATTTGAATTGATGGATTATTATGGATATGATGTGAAGGAAGGTCGGACGTCATGTAACCGGATTAGGCATCATTCTCGGTACATCGTGGGTGTGGTGGGAACACTGCGGGGAACCCTATATATAAACACCACCGGTATACCGAGAATATGCTTAAAATGGGCTGCATGGTGATCTTGACCGACTGGAACACGAAACATTGGAATTTGATAAGTAAAGTACCTGTGCATCCTAAGGTGACTAAAGCTTATATGTTGCCTCTTGTATGAATAGAACATGCCGCCTCGAAGATCTACCCGCAGCAACAGTAGCGGAAGTGAAGCCCAGAGGGGCAGAGGCAGAGGCAGGGGTAGACCTCCAATAGCAAATGAAGGCCCTTCTGGCAATAACCAAGGGACTGGAAATGCTGATATGGCAGCCTTAATTGCTCAACAATGACTGCCCTGATTCCAACTATTGTAGCTCAGGTGAGCGATGCTCTGCAACAACAAAACCACCCCCACGGGGATGGTGGTAATGAGAACGAGGATACTGGGAACCCGATTGGGAATGAAAGCAATCAGGAGAGCGAAAATGGTGTTACTGCAGGTAATGAAACTGGGGCTGCTAACGCCAAACGGGGCTGTTCTTACAAGGAGTTTGTGGCCTGTAAGCCCTGGGATTTCGATGGTAAAGGTGGGGCGATAGCCCTGATTAGATGGCTGGAGAAAATGGAGGCTGTGATCGACATCAGTGAATGCCTCGACAGCCAGCGGATCAAGTATGTTACGTGCTCACTGCAGGGCAGAGCACTAACCTGGTGGAACACCCAGGTGCAAGCTAGGGGAAGGGAATCTGCGATGCAGATGACCTGGGATGAATTTAAAGCCTTGATTACCGAGGAATACTGCCCTCACAACGAGATGCAAAAACTTGAGCATGAGTTCTGGAATCATGCTATGGTGGGGGCGGGGCACGCAACTTATACTGACCGATTCCACGAGCTGGCTAGACTAGTTCCACACTTAGTCACTCCGGAATCTAAGAGGATTGAGAGGTACATTTGGGGACTCACGCCTCAAATCCGAGCAATGGTAACTGCAGCTGCTCCTCCTACAATTCAGAGCGCGATTCTGAAAGCTGGCGCTCTCACTGATGAGATGATAAGAACAGGGGTACTGGGTAAGGGAGCAGAGAAAAGGAAGGAAGCTGGGGAATCGAGCCGGTCCGGTACAGGAAAGTTTGATAAGAGGGCCAAAACGACCAGAAACTTGGTGGCCGTGACTCAAGGGAAGAGGGAATATGCTGGGCCGCACCCGAAATGTGACAGGTGTAATCTTCATCACCCCTAGCAGCGTCGTTCCGGGTGTGTTTGAACTGCAGACGCCCGGGGCATCAAGCAAGAGACTGTAGGGTAGCACCAAACCTGGTGACACCCATCAACGCGGTTAACCCCGCTGGGAATGCCAGGGCTTGCTACGAGTGTGGAGCTCTCGATCACTTCAGGAATATATGCCCCCGACTGAACAGGGCACCGGGTCAGCAGGGAAACAACCAGCAGCAGATAGTGGCCATAGCGGGTGCGCAAGGCCAAGGAAACCAAGGTAATGCTGCACGGGGACGCGCCTTCGTCATTGGAGCTAATGATGCCCATCAAGATCCGAACGTTGTCACGGGTACGCACTTACTCAATAACCACTTCACATCTGTACTGTTTGATACTGGAGCAGACAATAGTTTTATATCATCTGAGTTCATGCATATGCTTGATTTGAGTGCCAGTAGACTAGAAACTAGTTACTCCGTAGAAATGGCAAATGGTAGGGTTGAACAGGCAGAGGAAATTATTAAGGACTGCACCCTAATGTTGGAAGACCAGGTCTTCAACATAGACTTGATACCTTTCGAGTTGGGGAACTTCGACGTAATAGTGGGGATGGATTGGTTGTCGAGGCATGGAGCCGAGATTGTTTGCCGAGATAAAGTAGTGCGGATTCCCATGTCAGACGGGAAATTACTCAGAATACAAGGAGAGCGACCGGGAAAGAACTTGAAGCTTATCTCCTGCATGAAAGCACGCCAAGTCTACGAAAGCAGTGTTACACCTTTCTGGCTCACGTGGTAGAAAAGAAGGAAGAAGAGACGAAATTGGCAGACATTCCGATTGTACGGGATTACCCGGAAGTGTTCCCTGATGATTTGTCTGGATTACCTCCTCCACGACAGGTGGAATTCCATATAGAGCTGGTTCCTGGAGCTACACCGATAGCTAAGACACCGTATCGGTTAGCACCCTCAGAGATGCAAGAGTTGTCAAGCTAACTACAGGAACTACTGGAGAAAGGTTTCATTCGACCGAGTCACTCACCGTGGGGAGCACCGGTGTTATTTGTCAAGAAGAAGGATGGGTCGTTCCGTATGTGTATCGACTACAGGGAATTGAACAAACTGACCGTGAAGAATCGGTATCCTTTCCTAGAATCGACGACCTGTTCGATCAGTTGCAAGGAGCCTCGTATTTCTCTAAGATCGACCTTCGATCTGGTTATCATCAACTAAGAGTATTCGAGGACGATATTCCGAAAACAACATTTAGAACTCGTTACGGGCACTATGAGTTCTTGGTCATGCCATTCGGATTGACCAACGCACCAGCTGTCTTTATGGATCTGATGAATCGGGTGTGTAAGCCTTATCTTGATAAGTTCGTGATCGTGTTCATAGACGACATACTTATCTACTCCCGTTCAAAAGAGGATCACGAAGAACACCTTCGAGCAATTCTAGAGCTATTGAAAGGGGAGAAACTTTTCGCCAAATTCTCGAAGTGTGAATTCTGGCTTCGAGAAGTGAAGTTTTTGGGTCATGTAGTTAACGAAAATGGAATTCATGTGGACCCCGGCAAGATTGAAGCCGTGAAGAAATGGGATACACCCCAGACACCTTCAGAAATACGGCAATTCTTAGGATTGGCCGGATACTATCGTCGCTTCATTGCCAATTTCTCCAAGATTGCCCAACCGTTAACTTTGTTGACTCAGAAAGACAAGAAGTTCGATTGGGGGAAAGCACAAGAACAGGCGTTCCAAACATTGAAGGAGAAGTTGTGCAACGCACCGATATTGTCCCTCCCAGACGGAACCGATGATTTTGTGGTGTACTGTGACGCTTCACATCAAGGTTTGGGCTGTGTACTAATGCAGAAAGATAAGGTAATTGCTTACGCTTCGTGACAACTCAAGGTGCATGAAAAGAACTACACAACTCACGATTTGGAGTTGGGTGCTGTAGTATTTGCACTCAAGATATGGAGGCATTATCTATATGGAACCAAATGTATCATCTACACAGACCATAAGAGCCTTCAACACATCATGAACCAGAAGAACTTAACATGCACAGCGACGCTGGGTAGAACTGCTTAGCGACTACGATTGTGAAATCCGGTATCATCCGGGGAAAGCTAACGTGGTGGCTGATGCTTTAAGCCCAAAGAACGCGTGAAACCATTACGTGCTCGAGCGCTAGGTTTGACTATTCAAACCAATTTAAAGGCTCAGATTCAAATTGCACAAAACGAGGCATTGAAAGAAGAGAACCTTGCGGAAGAAGAATTCTGAGGGTTGGATAAACAAATGACTCGCAAGGATGATGGCGTACATTACTTCGTGGATCGTATATGGGTCCCCAGATGGGGAGATGTACGTACACTAGTCTTGGATGAAGCACACAAGACTCGATACTCTGTTCATCCTGGTGCAGACAAGATGTACCACGATCTGAAGGAGTTGTACTGGTGGCCAGGCATGAAGAAAGATATTGCTATATATGTGAGCAAACGCTTGACTTGTTCAAAGGTCAAGGCTGAACACCAGAAACCATCGGGATTATTGCAACAACCTGAAATTCCTGAGTGGAAATAGGAGAACATCACTATGGATTTCATCACCAAACTCCCGAGAACGCCAAGCGGACACGACACGATATGGGTTGTGGTAGATCGAATGACAAAATTCGCTCACTTCTTGCCTATCCGAGAAGACTACAAGATGGATAAGCTGGCAAGGGTGTACATCAAAGAGGTCGTGACACGGCACGGGGTGCCGGTGTCAATCATATCCAACCGAGACAGTCGATTCACTTCACGATTTTGGCAGACGTTACAGAAAGTGATGGGCACTCGATTAGACATGAGTACTGCCTATCACCCACAAACAGATGGCCAAAGTGAACGAACTATACAAACATTGGAAGACATGCTTAGAGCTTGCGTAATCGATTTTGGTGGTAGCTGGGACACTCATTTACCGTTGATTGAGTTCTCTTACAACAACAGCTACCATACAAGTATTGGATGCGCTCCATTTGAAGCATTGTATGGACGGAAATGCAGATCGCCTGTATGTTGGGCCGAGGTTGGTGAAAGCCAGCTAACAGGTCCCGAAATCATTCAAGAAACCACCGATAAGATCTTCCAAATCAAAGACAGACTCAAAGCTGCTAGAGACCGCTAAAAGAGCTATGCCGACAACCGTCGGAAGCACTAGAGTTTAACGTTGGGGATCGAGTGTTGCTCAAGGTCTCTCCGTGGAAAGGGGTCGTACGGTTTGGAAAGAAAGGGAAGTTGGCCCCAAGATATGTTGGACCATTCGAGATCACAGAAAGAATCGGTCCGGTGGCGTACCGATTACGGTTGCCACAAGAGCTTAACAGTGTACATGATACTTTCCATGTATCGAACCTCAAGAAGTGCTTAGCTGACGAATCACTTCACGTGCCTATTGAGGATATCAAGATTGATCAAAGCCTCCATTTTGTGGAGGAACCTATTGAGGTCATGGACCGAAAGGACAAAAAGTTGAGGCGCAGCAAGATACCTATTGTTCGTATGAGATGGAATTCCAAACGAGGGCCAGAGTTTACATGGGAACGTGAAGATCAAATGAGACTCAAATATCCACACCTATTCGAGGATGACGCCCTTAGACCTAGCACCAGTTGAATTTCGGGACGAAATTCCCTCAACTGGGGGATACCGTGACATCCGTCACCGAAGGTCCGTCATTTAGCGTGTTTGATTTAACCTTTGTTATCAGTCATTCCTCATTTTGATAAACCAACTACGTGGATACCATAATTGTTTTGCTTAGTTATCCTTCTATGCATGTTATCGTTGCTTGTCTTGTCGTTACCTTAAGACGTTTTTCTGAGATTTGCCCCGTTAACACTAAACGCGTCATTTTATATTAAAATAATTGTCACGAACAAAATTATTTTTAACTTGTAAATAACATTAACAACATTCTATCATTAATAAAAACAAGACCAATAAATAACGTTTTCAACCGAAACAAAATTTAGGAACTCGGGGCAAAGTGTGGGGACTAAACTTGACTTTTGAGAAACTAGGCTGGGTATAAATACCCATTTCCCAGCCATTTTCTTGACATCATCTTCATCTTCATCGATCTTCTTCTCTTCACCGTTTTCTACACCAATCTAGCACCAAAAATCGACCCGTTTGTTGCGTTTTCGTCGTCAAATCTTGGTTATCATCGTGAATACTCACTCCTAGCAGGTAGATAACTTCGTTTGACCCGTTTCTTGCTCGATTTCACTTCTGCGTTTTCTAGGGTTTCGGGTGCTCGGGTTCATCCGAGCACAAGAGGTCGTGTGGGCTTGTGTGTTGCGTTTCCGAGTGTATTTATTGCTTAGACATGTTAGGCAAACATTTCTGGAGGTTCTTGGTGCATAAAACTCGTGCTCGGAGCAGCTGGATGCTGCTCTGCACTTCAGCAGTCGCGACCTGCTGTACATGGCGACTGGGTCTGTCATGCGACTGAGCCGTGCGACTGGGTGAGTCGTACGACTGAGTCCATGCGTCTGAGTCTATCGTACGACTAAGCTGTACAACTGGGTGAGTCGTACGACTGAGTCATACGACTGAGTCCATACGTCTGAGTCTATCGTACGACTAAGCTGTACGACTGGGTGAGTCATATGACTGAGTCATGCGACTAAGTGTTGTATGCGACTGAGTCTATGCGATTGAGTCTATGCGAGTGAGTGTGCGTGCGATTGAGTCAATGCAAATGAAATGGAGTGCGATTGTGTGTGAGTCGTACGACTGAAGGCCAATCGTACGAATGAATGTTCAATCGTACGAATGAAGCTGATTCGTACGACTGGAGGTCCAATCGGGCGTATGGAGGTTGAGTCGTATGACTGGGTCTTGCATGGTACGACTGAATGCTTAGTCGCATGAATGAAGGTTCAATCGTACGAATGAAGCTGATTCGTACGACTGAAGGTCCATTCGTACGAAGGAAGGATTGAGTCGTGCGTCCGGTCCTATGGTATGACTAATGACGTGTGTGTGCGTATGGATCCCCTCTTCGGAGATCTTACGACGATAAGGTAATATTAATAAAGTGTCATAGCTTGACCACAAAGATTAAAGTCAACGCTATTAACAGGCACATACTATTTAAAATAACCTAGTCTGAGATGTGTATGACTGCTTGTGTGTGAACCACCCACGACCGAACCGAAACTGCCCGAATCTATTGTCATCATCTTATGCTTTATGCTCGTTATTAATGCTTGTCAGTAACTGTCAATAGGTGTTTGACTGTTCATAGCATCCTACCGTTAGAATCTTTCACCATACGTGCCTATCATCCGATCAGTGAGTTTCGTGGCCCCTTTTTACGCTTATAAAACCTTTTTAAACATTTTCTACTTGGGGGAAAAGAATGCTCACCTATTTACTTAATTTCAGGCACCTTCCTTAGTGGAAGTTGGCTGTTACTTATATGAGTAACTTACCTTGCTAAACTTGTTGATTGATACTAAGGGTAAATGGATGTCATGTAACTGGTTTATGTATCATTCTAAGTATATCGTGGATGTGGTGGGGATGCTGCAGAGGACCCTATACATAAGCATCCTCGATATACTAAGAATGTGCTCAAACCGGGTTACATGATGATCCTGACTGTTTGCTGCTATATGAACTTGAACTATGTGCTATGTTACCCTATGTATGTTACTTAGGGGTTTTACACTACCATGCACTACTATTTGATGTTACGTGTTGATTTATGCTACTTGTGGATGCCATTGACCTTGAATGCTCTCGGCTGTGTGGTTCTTCTGTGTGGTTCTTCTAAGCCGATCATCCATTACAACCATTAATCCCGGTAATTGGGACCTAAAGATTGGTTTGGTTGTAGCCTATACGTATGCGCTGTGTGGATCTTGCTACGTCATGTTTAACTTGACACGTATGCGCTGTGTGGATCTTGCTACGTCAAATTAAACTTATATGCTATGGAAAACCTTTTTATATATAACCATTAATCCCGATAATGGGACCTAATGCTTGGTTTGGTTATACACTACACGTATGCGCTGTGTGGATCTTGCTACGTCTTATTAAACTATTTATGCTTTGAGAATACTTTCTTTACAGCCATCAATTTCCGTGAGGAACCGAACATCAGGTTTGGCTGTAGCTATTTATAACTAGTAAAACCGCCTATACATAAGTGTAGTCGCGGTAACTTTTATTAAACTTACTCACTGTTTTCATCTTAACATCTCTTATTACTTAAAACCTGCGAAGCTCACCAGTAATTATGTTGACCTTTTTGAGCATTTCTTTTCAGGTGATCAGGGTAATTGAAGATCTAGGAGTGCTGCCTTTTAGAGGAGACCCTAGGATGCATTTTGTAATTATTACCCTTGTAAAGCTTGAACATGACTTTTTGTGTACTTGTTCCCGAGTTGTGGGAATCTACTTTACAAGTTATCACCAATGTTTATGTGAACATTATGTTGTGCTTATGGCTATGCTGTCGTGAACTTTGATTATACACGACACAAGTCTCCATTTGTGTTCGGGTTTGTCATGACACGCTTGTCATCATATTTTTATTGCTACTCTATCATATACCATGTGTTATGACGATCCCGTCTAGCTCACATTCCCCGTGTTTCCGCTATCAGCGGGGGTGTGACAGATGGCTATAAGTAATTGTGCGGACAATCAAAAGGTAAAGTATGCAACCTGCTCGTTTCAAGATGCGGCGCTATCTTGGTGGAATTCTCAACGACAGATTTTGGGGGACGTGAATGCTTATGAACTCTCCTGGGAACAGTTAAAGGAGATGTTACTTCATGAGTACTGCCCGTGAAATGAACTGCAGAAAATTGAGACGGAATTCTGGAATCACACAATGGAGGGTGCTGACATACGAACATACACGTCTAGGTTCAACGATCTTGCTAGATTGGTACCTCGAATGGTAACGCCAGAGTACGTCCGGATTGAAAGATATATATTGGGATTATCGCCACAAATTCGAAGCAGTGTTACAACATCCAACCCTGCTACCATACAAAGTGCCATAACCATTGCCCACACTCTAACCGATGATGCGGTGCGTAGTGGAACATTGGGTAAAAAGGCGGGGGAAGTGGAAAGGAAGATTGTGGAAATGAAAAGGAGAATACCGGACGGTAAAAGAAAATGGAATGGAAATCCCAATGATTGGAGAAACAACAAAAAAAGTTTTAAGCCAGGACCTGGGAAGACGTATACAGCTACTTCAAGCGACTTCAAGGGAAAGCGAGGACCGCCAAGAAGATGTAACAAGTGTGGGTATTCACATAACGGTGAATGTCAAATTTGCTCGCGCTGCAAGAAATTTAGGCACCTAAGTCAAAATTACAGAACCAAACCCTTCGAGAAGACACAAAAGAACAGTCTGGTTTGTTTCGGATGTGGGAATACGGGACATTTCAAGAGAGATTTTCCTAATCTAGGCGAAACCAAGGCCAGGGGACGAGCTTTTGAGATGAATGTGAAAGAGGCACGTCAGGAACCGTCAGTGGTTAATGGTACGTTTCTCATTAATAACCATTATGCATCCGTATTATTTGACACCGGTGCTGATTTAAGTTTTGTGTCGAAAGAGTTTGAGCCATTACTAGGAAAGAAGCCTTACAAATTAGATAGGAAATATATAATCGAATTGGCTAATGGGAAGAAAATAGAATCTGATTATGTAATCAAGAACTATATCATTCAACTTAACGATCACCCATTCAGCATCGATTTACTACCTATTACACTGGGAAGCTTTGATGTCGTGGTAGGAATGGATTGGCTTTCTCGAAACCATGCTGAAGTCATTTGCTTCGAAAAGCTTATTCGATTGCCGACGAGCAGCAATAAAATTTTGATTGTACAAGGCGACAAAGGGAAGCCCTCCCCAAAGGTTATTAATGTTATGAAGACGTATGAGTATATAAGCAAAGGATACCAGGCTTTCCTAGTAAAGGCCACTATCATAAATAAAGAAGAACGAAGGATTGAGGATATTCCAGTGGTGAGAGAGTATCCAGAGGTGTTTCCTGAGGATTTACCAGGGTTGCCTCCACAACGACAGATTAAATTCCAGATAGAGTTGGTGCCCGGAGCAGCCCCCATTGCCCGATCGCCGTACCGACTAGCGCCCTCTGAAATGCAAGAGTTGTCAAAACAATTGCAAGAATTGCTAGATAAGGGATTCATCCGACCAAGCTTTTCCCCGTGGGGAGCCCGGTATTATTTGTCAAAAAGAAGGATGGATCGTTCAGAATGTGTATCGATTATCGAGAGTTGAATAAACTTACAGTAAAGAATCGATATCCATTACCGAGAATAGATGATCTGTTCGATCAGTTACAAGGATCCAGCTACTACTCAAAATTGATCTACAATCCGGTTACCATCAGTTGTTGATAGCAGAGGAAGACGTTCCGAAAACAACTTTCAGAACACGATACGGCCACTATGAGTTTCTAGTGATGCCGTTTGGTTTAACCAATGCCCCTGCAGTGTTCATGGATCTCATGAACAGAGTCTGTAAGCCCTACTTAGACAAGTTTGTAATAGTTTTTATCGATGATATTCTGATATACTCAAAATCCCGAGAAGATCATGAGCATCATTTACAACTCGTCTTAGAAACGCTGAAGAAAGAAAAGTTGTACGCAAAATTTTCAAAATGCTATTTCTGGCTACGAGAAGTTCACTTCCTTGGGCACGTCATAAACCAGGAAGGTATTCATGTAGACCCTGCAAAAATTGAAGCAATAAAGAATTGGGAAGCACCCAAGTCTCCAACGGAAGTGCAACAATTCTTAGGGTTAGCTGGATACTATCGTAGGTTCATCGAAAATTTTTCAAAGATAGCACAACCACTAACTCTACTGACTCGTAAAGATCGAAGATACGAGTGGAGCGCTGACCAGGAAGAAACTTTTCAAGTCCTAAATCAAAAACTGTGTAGCGCACCTATTCTGTCACTCCCTGATGGAACCGATGGGTTTGTAGTATACTGTGATGCTTCGCGTCTAGGTCTGGGATGCGTGTTGATGCAAAGAGACAAAGTCATTGCTTACGCATCAAGACAACTAAAAACGCATGAAAAGAATTACACAACCCATGATCTCGAATTAGGGGCAGTGATTTTCACCCTGAAAATCTGGAGACACTACCTCTATGGAACAAAGTGTGTAGTATACACAGATCACAAAAGTTTACAGCATATTTTCGACCAGAAAGAGCTGAACATGAGGCAGCGACGATGGGTTGAATTACTGAATGATTACGATTGCGACATTCGATATCATCCAGGAAAAGCCAATGTAGTTGCAGACGCTCTCAGCAGGAAAGAAATAGAAAAGCCTTTGCGTGTAAGAGCTTTAGAGTTAACCATATACTTTGATCTCTTAACTCGGATACGTGATGCACAAATGGAGGCAATAAAAGACGATAATCTGGGTAATGAGAATCTGAAAGGAATGATCAGAGAATTAACACCTAACTCTGATAACCTGATGCGGTTTGCAAAAAGGGTATGGATTCCAAAGTATGGGGATTTGAGCCAGATAATTCTTGACAAAGCACATAAATCAAGATACTCAATCCACCCCGGATCAGACAAGATGTATCGTGATGTAAAAGAATTGTATTGTTGGCCCACTATGAAAGGTGATATAGCTTCATACGTAAGCAAATGTATGACATGCTCCAAAGTAAAGGCAGAACACCAAAAGCCATCTGGACTCTTACAACAGCCTGCAATCCCAACATGGAAATGGGAGTGTATCGCTATGGATTTTGTAACGAAATTACCCAAAACATTAAACGGCCAGGATGCAATTTGGGTAATAATCGATCGTTTAACAAAATCGACACACTTCTTGCCTATCAAAGAGACGTATGGCATGCATAAATTGGCCAATCTGTATATCAAAGAGGTGGTATCTCGCCACGGAGTACCAATATCAATTATTTCTGACAGAGATAGTCGATTTACCTCGAGATTTTAGCAAACTTTGCACGAGGCCATGGGCACTCGCTTAGACATGAGTACTGCCTATCACCCCCAAACGGACGGTCAAAGCGAGAGGACCATCCAGACATTGGAAGATTTGTTAAGAGCATGTGTGATGGACTTTGGTGGGAATTGGGACACTCACCTACCATTGGTTGAGTTTTCATATAAAAATAGCTACCACACCAGTATTAAAGCGGCTCCATTTGAGGCTTTATACGAGAGAAAATGTCGTTCTCCCCTCTGTTGGGTAGAAATTGGTGAAATACAATTAACCGGACCCGAAATCATTCAACAAACAACTGACAAGATTGGGGAAATCAAAAGAAGACTAGAAGTGGCAAGAAGTAGACAAAAGAGCTATGCGGATAATCGGAGAAAGCCGCTAGAATTTCAAATTGGTAATAGAGTATTTCTAAAAGTATCACCACGGAAAGGCATAGTAAGATTTGGTAAACGAGGAAAACTCAATCCCCGATTCATTGGACCGTTCGAGATAACCGAACGTATTGGACCAGTCGCATATCGTCTTAACTTACCATGTGAACTCGGAAATGTTCATAATGTGTTCCATGTATCCAATCTTAAGAAATGCATGTCATATGAATCGCTAATTATTCCACCGGAGGAAGTTTACATTGACGAAAAACTTCATTTCATCGAAAAACCAATTGAGGTTTTGGATCGGAAGGTTTAGAAACTCAGACGAAAGCAAATCAGACTCGTCAAAGTAAGATGGAATTCGAAGAGAGGACCTGAATTTACATGGGAACGTGAAGATCAGATGCAACAAAAGTATCCCCACCTTTTTAAGACTCAGCCTAACAGAGATCCTGCAGCGTAAATTTTGGGACGAAATTTCTTAAACAGGGGGAGACTTTAACAACCCGACAAAAATCAGGTCAAACGTCAACTCGATTCTTCAAATTTTAAGCATTAAATTATTACCTTAGTTGACTAGTTTGACTCTCTAGAAATAGACCAATGTTCTTCTTAAGAAGAAATATCTTGCTGAATTTGAAATTTTCAACACAGTACATTGCACCCATGAGAGTCAATGATCAGTATTTGATCAATATTAACGCAAAACCTGTTGACAGATAAATCAACTGAGATAAAACGTTTAATATTGATAAAAAATAATAATAATAATAATAATAATAAATTTAAATTTGAAAATAAATAAAATAATAATAATAAAAATATATATAGTGGGTTGAAATGATGGGAAGAATATTGTGGCAGCCAAGAAAATTTCTTGGAAGTGTACACATGCAAAATTCCCTACAAAATCACTTTGGAAACACACACCAACACACAACCCTTCACTTTCACTCTCCCTTCTCTCTTCTCCCCTCATCCGCCAACACCACCATCACCTTCACCCCACCGGAACATCCCCATCGCCGGCTACCACCGAAGCCATCCCCACCGCCGGCTACCACCGAAGCCATCCCCACCGCCGCCTACCACCGAAGCCATCTCCACCCACGCGACCATCACCACCCGACACCACCCTCGCGACCATCACCACCCGACACCACCCTCGCGACCATCACCACCCGACACCACCCTCGCGACCATCACCACCCGACACCACCCTCGCGACCATCACCACCCGACACCACCCTCGCGACCATCACCACCCGCCAATCAAACCGTCGACTCCCCCCTTTTTCGATCACCATCACAAACACACCCCCTCACCTTTGGAATCACCTCACTAACTACACTAAGGACTCACATTGTCCTTTTGGAGTCAACACCAAGAAGGATTTACAAGTCAAAAACCGGTTTAGTTTTCAAAGGTGAAATCGAGTCGTGAACGTCGTGAGTTAACGTTCGAAACCAAGGATTTAGACTCAAGGTATAACGATTTAGACTAATACTCGATGTTATGTCATGCATGGGTCATCAAGATTGAAATCTTGATTGGTTGGTTCACCCACTTGATGATTTTGGAAAAAATGAGTTTATTGGTAAAAATGGGTTTTGAAATGGCTTGAGAAATCTGAAAATTGGGTTAAAATAGTATTAGTTGGTAGAATCATGTATGGATTTGAGTTAGGGATTGTAAGAATATACATGGATGTATGTATGTGACATGTAGGTATGTATGCATGATGATATGAGACTTAGTGAATTATGGCATTCTAAGAAACTTATTAGGAAGAAATATTTGGATGATTATTGTTGGTTATAATGAATTAGAATCATGACTAAGTTGGAAATATTGGATGATATTGCTACGCAAAAGATTAAATAATGATCAAGATAAAAGGTACATAAAAGGAAAAAGATGAATACTTGAATAGGTTATTATGTCAAAATTAAATAAAAATGTTTGATAAACAATAAATCGAGAACTAGAATTCTAGGCTTGACTAGGATGACATTTGGACCTCAAGATGATATAAGAATCTGACCAACACAAGACTAAAACAAAAACAATATATTTTTTTTGAAATAACAATGAATAAATGTTGTAAATCTATATATAAATATATATTTTAATTAAACAAACTTCCAAATTAAAATACTTAAAATTTAAATGTTTTCACTAAAAACCATATATGTTTCTACTAATTAAATTTAGTTATAAAATAAAATATAAAGGAAGATTTGTATAAAATTCTCTATTTTACAAAATTATTAATTACAAAGACTATAGGTATAAACCATATCGAAAATAAATATATTTAGATTCATGATTTGAAAATAGATAATTAAGTAATGTTAGATTAGCATAAGATTTATAATAGACTAATAGTGAGTATTGGACATCAACGTATTAGGGTTAGCTTATAAGCCAGCGGATTATAAATCATATACTTTTTTTTAAAATAAATAAAACTTTACGAGAAATTTGACCAAAATATTTTAATATAATATAAGTTGGGTGAACCTTATTTCATTGAACAGGAATTACCTCGTATTGACAAATGTCACAAATATATGTATATATATTTAGGGTTTGTCTGTTCGGAGGATTTACATATCGGCTTTTCTGATCATACTCAAGGTGAGTACTTCGGCCCCATTTTTAAATACTGTTTTACTTAAAATATTTTGGGGGAAAAGCATGATTAAAGATATGAGTTATCTTATATATATGATGATTGATTGAGAAAAAGAATATATATTAATTGATGGTATAAGTTGGGTCAGTTATATGCGTACATATTACTGGACCCCTAAATCCCCCCATAATCATTAACCTCGGGGAGGCCACAGACTTATATGGGTAGATCTATCAGGTTAGAAGGGTCCGCTCTCACGACCAGTCGCTCTGGTCAGGATTGTGAGGGAGTATATATGTTTGGACTGTTGTGGGGCAACGACGTGTTTCTTGGTTTGATTATGGACTTATAGCCGAAGTTATCGTATGACCTAGCTAGTCTATGATACATATATTAATTTCTCTATCATCATAATGAAATTGGAAAATAAATTGTTTTTCTTTTAAATTCTGAAAACCCGAATGCTCACCAACTTTTGTTGACCTAGTATTTTCTCATGCTTTTTAGGTCCGTAAGAAATCTTAATTGGGAATGATGCGTAGGGATTTCGGGAAGGTCAAACGGTGTTGGGGAGATGATGACGGAACGTGGGACCTAAACATCTAAGTGTAGATCTTTTCGTAGGAAAAGATTTTTATGAAAACTTGTATTAACTTTAAGTACATTTTATGACTAAGTCTAAGGATTTCGTAATGATAATCGTGTTTCTTATAATAACCGTTTGACTATAGTCGTTGGTAAAATTCCAACTTCAGTTACCGCCCTTCCACGTGTACATCTGTGGTATAAATCGGTCTTTGGGGTGTGACAGTGGTGAGGAGTGGTGGCTGGTGACAGTGACGATGATGCACCGGTGAATAGTGGATGAACGGTGGTGGGAGTGGGGTTTGAAAAAGTATTTGGTTGTGTGGTGTGGTGTGAGTGTCCCCCTTAAATTGGTGTGTTGTGTTGTGTTGTGTTGTGGCGTAGTGTTATGTAGCGTGATGTGTCATTATTTGATTGGTAGGTGTGTGATGTAGTGTGGTAGGTGTGTCACGAGCACCCTCACCACCATAAATACCAAGCAAATGACTCAATTTTAACTTTTAGATTATTTATTTAGAGCAGTGCTGACCCTCACTATCGATAGAAGGATGAACAGAGACAAGACCAAACTAACTTGGGAGAAGAGGATTAAAAAGGATTTGCTAGAACCGCATATCTTTGAGGGCATCGTCTAGGATAAAAGTATGGAGACGTAGGATTAGATTAAGGATGTCTAAGGGAGGGTGGCTGGTGACAGTGGTGAGGAGTGGTGGCTGGTGTGACAGTGGTGAGGAGTGGTGGCTGGTGACAGTGACGATGATGCACCGGTGAATAGTGGATGAACGGTGGTGGGAGTGGGGTTTGAAAAAGTATTTGGTTGTGTGGTGTGGTGTGAGTGTCCCCCTTAAATTGGTGTGTTGTGTTGTGTTGTGTTGTGGCGTAGTGTTATGTAGCGTGATGTGTCATTATTTGATTGGTAGGTGTGTGATGTAGTGTGGTAGGTGTGTCACGAGCACCCTCACCACCATAAATACCAAGCAAATGACTCAATTTTAACTTTTAGATTTTTATTTAGAGCAGTGCTGACCCTCACTATCGATAGAAGGATGAACAGAGACAAGACCAAACTAACTTGGGAGAAGAGGATTAAAAAGGATTTGCTAGAACCGCATATCTTTGAGGGCATCGTCTAGGATAAAAGTATGGAGACGTAGGATTAGATTAAGGATGTCTAAGGGAGGGTTTAGGTGACTCTTACATGTGGCTTAGTTGGGTCTTAGGGCTTTGAGTTTTACAATCCCTTTGGTAACACTTGCATATTAATAATTGATTGCTTATTGGCATTGTTTGCTTCCTCTTGACTGCTTTTTATTGGCTATTGGATAACGACTGTCTTATTGATTCTTGTATATTGTCGCTAATTATGAGTTTTGTGCTTTCTACTGTAAATTGATTGCTCAGTATGTTTTGCTTGATTGCTTATTGTCATTGTGAGCTCCTTGTTAATCCGTTGTCTCGCATGGCTCATGTGTTTTTTGTGGTCTATTATATGAAAGTGTGTACTGTCCGTTGTCTCGCATGGCTCATGTTGCTTACAAACGTTGAGTTTGAATATATGAGATCTTCTAGCGTTTTTAAACAATGTTGTGATCATTTAGAGAACATTATTTTATGAGTAAATTACTCAGCTAGTCCTTGGGGTATGCACGTATTATAACTTTAGTCCTCACTTTTAATAAATTACAAATGTGAGCCTGAACTTTGCATGGTTTGCACACCGGTAGTCCCCGACGCTAAGAAAGGTTAACTTTATCTGTTAAGCCAATGTTAAATTACCAAAATACCCTTAATACTAAATATTAGATAAAATCAAATCCACCCCCTTCATTTTCTTCTTCTTTACTACCATTCATAAATCGCCACTATTGCAGGTCATTGCCGTCGCCGCCGCCACCGCCACCGCCACCGCCACCGCCGCCGCCGCCGCCGCCGCCCCCGCCGTCGCCGTCGCCGCCGCCGCCGCCGCCACCGCCACCGCCACCGGACCCAATCACCGCCACCGCCACCGGAACCAATCACCGCCACCGCCACCGGAACCAATCACCGCCACCGCCACCGGAACCAATCACCGCCTCCGCCACCGGAACCAATCATCGCCACCGCCACCGGAACCAATCACCACCACAACTCACAATCGCCACCACCATAGTTTCAGTACCAATAAATCCTAACCTACCCCCATCACATCCCCTCCATTATCTTCTTTATATTCATCATCTTCATCACCCACCCTATACCACCACCTCTCCACCATCCTTTAACTCCACCAACCTCCATCCTCACCACCATCCTCCATCACATCCTCCACCGTAAAACCGACGACCTTCCACACATTATTCATCACCATTGTCTAACCTAACTGCCATTGAAAACCCATATGTTACACTATCACCGAAAACCACAGATCTGGTTGTGTCTTATGGGAGACGAATGTGAAAATTTTGATCTGGAATGATAGAGATCAAAGAGACTATACGTTGAGGCATTCGATCTGTAAAAATGAAGGTTAAGGTTGGGGAAAAGACTAAGAAAAAGAGAAGATGATGGAGGGTAGGTTCATTGATGATCGTTGGAGAGAGATTGGTGGTTGCCGGAGATCATGATGGTGGTCGGAGATTGGTGGTAACCGGAGATAGTTGTTGGAGGTGTTGAACGGTGGTGTGAAATGGGGAAGAAGATGAAGTGGGTGGTTGGTGGGTCCCATCATTATCGTATTTATTAATTAATTACTTGATCAAAAGGGGTATGTTAGTAATTTTGCATTAACTTAACAAAGAAAGTTAACCTTTGTTAGTGTCAGAGACGCCGATGTGAGAACCATGCAAAGTTCAGGCCCACGTCTGTAATTTTTTAAAAGTGGGGACTGAAGTTGCAATACGTGTAAACCATAGGGACCATTCGTGTAATTCACACTTATTTTATTATGCATCAATGTTGTTGGTATGAAGGCCGTTTAGGATGTGTGTAGTATTCTGGTGTTTTTGGAGAAAAAAAGTGATATCCTAGGGTTTTGAAGATATTTTTACTATACCTCAAATAAATAAATGTTCTTCTAAGAAAGTTTTTCGTGATTAGTTAATGTTAATATGATAACGAATTTTGTTAGATAACAAAAAGTATCGCTGAAATTTGATACTTTAGTAATAAAGATTTGTCATGTTTTCAGAAATGATAAAAAATTGTTGTAATGATAGTAGTGTTGGTTTTTCTCATAAGTTAATTATAATGTTATATTGAAAATAACATTTAACCAAGTTAGGCTAGCCCTATTTATTGGTACATGTTTAATGGAGGCATGTCCAAAACACATCCAGAGACATTAACTAATGTGAATTTCTGACGACAAACAAGTAATCACCCAACAAATTTGATATCATGATTCATGCATAGACACAATTTACATATGAAACTAAAATTATTAATACTCATTTCATTGTCATCCTTAAGGTGCTACTAATAGATCTTCCCTAAGATGCATTAAAATATAAAGCGTATGTCAATATATGCAAACATCGAATACACCTAAGGTGTACAAGGTGAAGCCTATTAGAGTAATATAGAACCAAAATTACACTGGACTTTTTTACAGACGTCATCATTTCAAAATGTTATGATGCCAACTTAATGACGAAGATGTGCATAACATAAAAAAAATAGCAGATACCATATAACATATTTTAAACGGGATACACTGGGTAATGACGAAGATGTGCATAACCGAATTTTAAACAATTCGGAGGTCTCTTTGGAAGCGGTCTCTCTATCTCCCAAGATAGAGGAAAGACTTGCCACCATCTACCCCTCCCAGACCCTGCTATTAAACGGGATACACTGGGTATGTTTGTTTGTTTGTTTATATAACATATTTTAATCCAGAATACAACTATTTAAATTGTATTTTAGGAATTACTTCTGTTTCATGATGTGTCCAATGTGGGTTGGACAGCTTTTGGTTGGTTACCTGGCTAACTAGATTGTTGTGTGTTTATCAAACCTAAAAAAACAAAGCTTTAAGGAGTCATATGGTTTGGTTCAAACATGTTTGGGCCCTCTTTCATCTATCATTCACTACACATAGCCCACACATCCATCTCCAATGAACAACATGGAATTGGACACATGTAAATATATATAAGATTTTATGATTTCTTTTCAAGAAAAAGGGGACAAATGATTAAATAAAGATGATAACTTTATTAATCTTGCAAAAAACAATACAAATGGCAAAACCTTTTGAGTCTTGCATAATAGAGTGAAAGAAGATCATCAGATGCATATTATTTAACCAAACTTGTGAAACTTAATACCCCCTTTCACTTATCATCATCATCTAGGAACTCAGGGTCCTTCGGTTTTGGCATGGGGCTCCGAATGATATTATCATCATCGTATGCTCGTCCTCTTTTACACTCGTTGCTAGTATTGATAAACCGGGCTCCTTTCTTTTCGGCTTGTTCTTGATGTTAGAAGTGCTGGAACCCTCTTTAGCCCTTAGTAGTCCAGCCTCTTTTCGCCTTTTGTACCTTCTCCAAGCTGCTTGTATGAAACAAGCAGCCCATGTTCGCCATTGGTGCGAGTGAACCCTGAACGTGTGTCTGAGTTTCTTGCTATGAAGCTTACGGAACTGTGTGGCTACAAATCGTAAATCCTCTGAGGTGAGAGCAAAAGCTTCCACCTCAGTGATGGCAGTGACTGTACGTGTGGATAATGGGATGATGACACTTGGACGTGGGTCTAGTGCCCACGTTAGCAGTTCCTCACCACAGAAGTCTCCTGGGCCGATCTCACATTGGTTCAAGAAGCCAGATCGCCCCCCGCCTGTGGTGTACGAATCTAGACGACCACGCATGATGAACAACATTTCATTAGTGGGGTCGCCTTCTCGTACTAGACAAGTTCCAGGTGTTGAGATCACAGGTTTTAATCTTTCGCATATTGCATCCACGGTGCGTTCATCCATTTGATCAAATAATGGAACCTATTCAAATTTACATGATCTTGTTGAAGCAAAAGTTTTGTGTAACAATATAAAAAATGTAGAGTTACAAGAACTCACCCTTCTAACGAGTTCGGCGCATACATAACGCTTGATGTCTCTCCTGAGGTCAAGCGGAAGGGATTGAAGAATTTCCTCTTCATCAACTCCTCGGGTTGTAATCCATTTGTAAAGATCATGTTTGCGTACACGTTCCCTCAATTCGTTTGGCAGATGTCTATGGTGCATCCATTGCTCGGTATCCATCCTTTTCACCCGATACTCCTCCAAACGTTTAGTTCTTGACTCGAGATATTGCTGTTTTGAAAAAAACAACATACCGTTCATAACTCAAAACATATGTTTTTCAACCACAAAACATCAATGAAATTCGACTTACTTGCATGTTGCCAATGAGCAAAGCAAAGAGCACTAATCCGGTTATCCCAATGAGTATGCAAAAGTGTGTTTCCGCTATAAATGGACTCGCTTGAAGTTCTTGTCCTGCTGAACTGAAAGGCACGAAACAAATAAAATAAGCTCGTTGCTTCGAGATTTTACATATTTTCACCAGAGGACATCCTTTATGCCTTGTACAAATGTAACATCGTACTGTTTGTATAGCAAGAAAATGATGTCCTTCTACTTATGTATGTAAGGTTACCTTAAGCCTCTTAGGCCCCACCAAAGACAATAAGAGTACTTTTTAAAGAAATTAGCGGACGCAATACTGTATCGAACTGCATCTTCAACAAGTCCATATTGGAAGTTATCAGCATCGGCACATATACTCGAGACATTACTGGTAGGAAACCACGCTTCTCGTCTAGGAAGATTCACATTAACACAATCAAAATACCGATGCTTGCATTCGGTTTCAATGTCACATATTTCCACCCAGCAGAGCCCTTGCCTCTCGATCGCCAAAAGATACCACATCGCTCCAATCACCTTCACAACAATAATCAAGGAAAATGATCATGTCAGTGATACTATACCAGTAACTGAAACATTTGGCTCATGATTTTGAACAAAACATACATGTGCAGCCAACATAAAAAGCACTAGATTGTAAGCAGCCCCGACCCACGCCACATTAGCCACTAGACCGGCTTGTTTTGATATATGTGACCCGAGTCTAAACGTTAGATAAAGCCTCAAGATGAACTGAATCATGATGAAGTATAACACACTCGTTTTAGTACTCATCATTTCAGTCTTATCAACAATGTGAAACCATGTCATCACTTGCGGAATAGGAAGCGTGGCCAAGAAATCAAGCCAGAATTCACCCTTCAGGTACCTCTGAGAGATTCTAGAAGAATCTAGAATCAACTCCCCTCTTCCCAGCAAACGGGAAGAAGGCGCCACATAAGCCGTACGAAACCGAACATAAATCTTGAGTGCATAAAGGCTATCAACAATCGTACGGATGATAGTGAGTGTGATCTTGAGGGTAATATCCTCATCAAGACACATGTCTTCCTTGGTCACAGGCAAGTAGAAGAAGAGTGGGTCTACTGCAAGTGAGACCAGAGCTGCAATGAGAAACAACTGGTTCCATTTATGTGTGGCTGCACCTCGTGGGTCGAGAATAGTTATGTTGTTGGTCTTCCCGTAATCCTCTGAGAACACTCGTGAAAGCTTTTTCACGAGCTTTGCGTCATCTTTCTTCAACGATGTAGTATCGTGTTCAGCAGATTCCACATCAGCATCGAATCTGGTAGAGAAAACATATAATTGGTCAAAATTTATAGGTCACATGAAGTTGATGACATGAAGTATGTATAAAAGAAGTAATTTTTCTCAACCTGACATATCGTTTTGAGTTGTTCATTCTGCTTGCCCAGATGTGCTGAAGTTTCTTGATGATCTAAAGAGCCAAAACTCACATTTTATAGGCAAAACCAAGAGAAGATAAAAGGGTATATTACCAAAATTGGAGACTTCTGGTTTGGGTCGGGTCAGGTTGTTCTTATATTTGTCTCCTATATGTGGATACTGTATTTCTTCTTATTAATTGTCAACCTTGCTAGAAAACAGAACAGGAAAGATACAAGAAAAGGAATTTATAGAATATATCAGATACAAACAAGAAATCATTTCACTCTCAAGATTGCATGAAAGATGCTAATCAGTAATCGCAGTTGTTTTGTGCATTTTCACTTTGGTGCAACCCAAAAGACACAACAGTTCTCTTACACATTTCATCAAACAGGTCACACGCGTTTAAAGTTCAATCATCTTAACCTGATTTTCATATGAATTTGAAAAACATTTTGATTTCAGAAGCAACATAAAATCATGGGATTTTGTTAGATCAGAAAATTGATACACACACAAGAAACCAAGAAACTAATCACAGTTATTTGAGCATTTTCACTATTGGTGCAGGCCAAAGAAACAAGAGTTCTCTCAGGCATTTCATCAAACACGTCTCAGGCATTTCATCAAACACGTCTCAGGCATTTCATCAAACACGTCTCAGGCATTTCATCAACACGTCTCAGGCATTTCATCAAACACGTCTCAGGCGTTTAAGGTTCGATTATCTCATCATGAAATTTATATGAGTGTGGACAGACTAATATCGGTCTCAGAAGCAACATAAAATCTAGGATTTCATAGATTGAAGAATTGATGTATACATTTATAACACACAGGATTTCATAGATTGAAGAATTGTATTTCACAGATTGAAGAATCGATGCACGCATACGTTTTGATTTACCAATAGCCTGATAATTTTGTAGATAGTTTTACACTTATAATCAGATTTTGCTTTATTCTGTTGCAGAAACAAAGGCACCAATACACTGAATAACATATTTATGAACAATAAAACCACAGTACTCATATTCTTGAATCGATATAGCAAACTCTAATTTCCAGGCTCATAAATTCACAATCACCATTCTTCCCACAAAATATCCAACTGAATGCAATTTGCATACACCAAAATGATTGATTACAAATCAGTATATAGTTTAAAAGCATTCATTACAAAACTTAATGACACCTATGAGACCTGCTAATCCTTAAGTTACATAGAAAATGCAGGTAGTCACAACGTCACAATAAGCATCACTTTCATCTTTGTATTGTAACATGCTGCACCTGTGTCACAAGGATTCACATAACCAATTAACAGCAAATCAAAAAGATTGTCTAAAAACAAATATAAGTTCACAGGTCAATCTTACCACACCTTTTGTTTTTTTAAAACTGACGCCTTTGTGGGGCTTCAGCAACGCTAACTCGGATATTCCTACCATCAAGATCCTGCACCACAATTTTATAAAAATCCATGAGCTTTATATATATGCATATACTTGCATACACCAATTTAACAAAAGGTTCTTGGAAAAGAAGCTATCTACTTACAACGCCATTTAATGAGTCGATTGCGCTGTTGACCTCATCAGCAGAACTGTAAGTCACAAACCCGAAACCCCTTGACCTACCGCTCTCCCTATCATAAACCACCTTAGCTTCCACAACATTTCCCTGCTCTCTAAATAAAGTTTCAAGAGCAAGATTATCAACACTCCAAGCTAGATTTCCAACGTAAACCCTGTTTGTGTTGTCAAAACTTCTCCCTCCGCCGCCACCACGGCCCCCAAAGGATGACTCCTCCCTCCGTGGCGGTGGGGGACCTGAGTTCACCCTCAATGCTCTTCCATCAAGCTCCTGTCAGATTCAAAACTCAAAAGCTCAAAACTCAAACAAGATTACACGAAATTAAAAGAAAGTTCTCTTGACACGCGTTAAACAATCTTTAAACCGATAAAGCTTTCAACTTTTTACATCCCAATTGAATATTATAAGAAACTTACATAGCCGTTGAACTTACGAACAGCTTCCTCAACCTCTTCAACGCTCGACATTGTAACAAAGCCAAATCCTCTGCTTCTTCCACTAACTTTGTCATATATAACCTGCATACAGTAATTACTTCAGTACACCTGCTAATTGACACGTTATCCCTCTAAAAACCCTAAACACCCAAAACCCATAAAAGATTAACAACCCTCAGTAGCTATAATTCAACAGTTTTGACTATCATCTACAGAAATTTTAACTGTAATACACGTTTATCCAAGAAAAAACACCCAAATTAGGGCTAAAACAGTAGCAACACCTCAAATTATCACAAAATTGCAACGAAAAACATCAAATTGAGGTTACAAACAGCAATTATACCTCAACCATCTCAACATTTCCAGCACTCTCAAACAATCCAGCAAGCGCAGCACTATCAACACTGAACGGCAGATTACCCACGAAAATCTTGAGGTCAGGTGAGAAATTCTGCTGCTGTTCATCATCTCCATCGCTGGACAGCTCTTCATCGAGCTCTAAACCAGAGGAAACAGCTACAGTGCTGATGATTCGAGACGATGGTGTGGGTTCAAAGGGTTTAGTGGACAAGAAAAGCTTTGGAAAAGGGTTTAGGGATGAGGGGAAGAGGTTAAGGGAGGTGGGTGATGGGGTTTTAGAGGCTGAAATTAGGGTTTTAGTGGAAGCTAGGGTTAGGAAATGAAGGGGTGTTGCAGAAGAAGCCATGGGGGTTGATGGACCTTAGCAGAGGATAAGGTTTTTGCTAAGGGATGGAGGATTTGGGTTGGGTGATGAAAGGGGGTTTTATAGGGTGATGATGATGATGAAGATTTGGATTGACCCGACCCGGTTGTGTCTTATCTTCACAGCATTCTTGGGTTAGGGTTTTGAGTTTGAGGTTTGGAGTATGCTATCAGTTCATGCATCTTGTGTAAGTTGTTCAAAGCTATCCACGCTAGTTCCAAATATGTTCGAAAAATACTCGTTGAAACTTTAGCTTGGTTTGTAAACGAGTCAAGCATGAGTAAAAGTCTACTCAACTCAGTTTGGCTTGAATTATTTTGTATTTAATATATGTATATATATATATTATACATAACACTCTGGTAGATTTGACCCGCTATATACAAATATATGATTATATTCGTACATACTAGATTGGTCAACCTAAAAAGTAATTTAACACTAAGCATTACAGTTAAATCCTACGTCGCTAAGAGACAACTTTTAACCCCGCTCTTACTCTTAGTCGATTATCTTGTTTGCAATATACTTAGAGCCTCGTCGGCTACAGCTTTAACCTTATAGTCAGTCCAAACATATTATTATTAATAAAAACTAGATTTAAATGCCGCGCGTTGCTGCGGCCGTGCACGTTTGCGTTTTCTGCTACTAAACGGTTTTGAGAGTGCTGGAGGGCATGCTACAGCAGATACCTAAATACATGCCGGTCTCTACTGTTAATTACGATTTAGGGGTACATTTATGACAAAACAACACTTAGGAATGAATGGCAAGTTCTACCCAATGTGTATGGATAAAATATTATTTCCAAAGGATCCTGCTTATATTTGCTCACAAGTAAAATATCTCTATTGCGGCGCCTCACAAGCTAATGGGAATACCATTTGATCATAGGATCCTGCTTATAGTTGTCCTTTTAACATAAAGATCAGAAAATGGTGAAAACAACATACTTTTCTAACCACATCTTGTTTATATTTGCTCACAAGTAGAATACAGTATATTAACATATAACAAAGCTTAGATATTTGATATATTAATGAAGATCCATAACCACATATGTCCAATTGTCCATTAAGAATTTTTCATATTTTAAGAAATGGCATTGAATAACTTAGCAAGCTATGTTATCCGCCCGCAAGGCTACTCCGAACTTCAATGAGGATACCATTTATTAGGTCATAATATGTTGCCTATTTTTAAAAGCTTTTTATACGTCAAATACTTTAAATCTATGTAGAGAAAGATTCCGTAGAACAAACAAAAGACCATCTCTTTTACTTACAAGCCCCTAATTATCAGCAAAAAAATAACTTAGAAAAATGGTCTTTTCACATCTTCTTAAAATTGTCTATTCTACAATTAGTCGTCTCCTTAAAATGGTCTATTTCACCATTAGTCTTTCTTTATCAAGCGTGATGCTTCTTGTTATTACTAAGGCCCGTCTTTTCCTCTTACCCTAGTGAATTTATAGCCATTCAGCTAACCCTCCTTTGCTCCTAAGTTTCAACACGTTTGCTCAATATTCATGCTTCTGCTTCTAGTATAGTAAGTTAATTTGACACAGGCAACTAAAATAGGATAGAAAAATTAGATTCAAGAATAAAAAAACCATGCATTAAGTCATTAACAGTTAGACATTAAAGAAACAATGTCAAAAACAGAGAACAAAAATGATCAAATGGAAACCTTATTGATAGTAAAATCTAAGAATCTAATATTATACAAATACATACACAGAATTTTGCGCAGTATATAAAATTAATGACTCGTCATTACCATGTAGATATTCCAATGACCCTTTCAACTTTCACTTGAACTATTTGGGTTATAAAGGAGCAAACGTACAACTTACAAAGTGTCTATGCATTATATTACCCTATTAAACCTGAGTTGTAAAACCATATCCAGCATTTCTTATTCTAATGGCCTAGCATACGATTGTACATAACAAAACCCTAAAGCTTTCATGCATTACCTATCAGCACTTGGTTACAAGGATCCAACCATTCACATTACACGTCTAGTCTTGGTTTTCCCCATGCACTCTAAATAAGAACAACATGTGGCCTAACTTTAGTATTTCAAAGTCCTAACCCGCCTAGCTTATCAAAATGAGAATCCAGTTAATCAAACTTGGTAGCTTTTATAAGTTACACGAATAGTTTCTAATGCAAAATCAAATCACCTTATTCATAAAATAAGCTAGAAAGTTATTCAAAACAGTAGAAATATCACAAATAGAAACATACCACAATTCCATTTAGCTGCAGATTCGAAAAATTCTTCATCCGTTTAATACAAGCTTGATGGTATGCCTTTGGACAATTCCTACACCAAACAGAAGTACAAAAAAATACCACATGATTAACTGATTTAGCGATCCGAAAAACCAATAGCAGAAGCAAAAACTTCAATATCATCAGTAACCAGTAAAATTCACATCCTAAAACGAAACCGATGATCACATGCAATTCAAACAAATCCACCACATGCCCCCAAATCACCTACACAACATATACACAACAATTAAACTCAAAACAATCATAGAACCAAAACATAGTTGTGATCGCAAAGCAAAGCAAATATATACAAAATGTTTCTGCAAAGAAGACTGTAAACTGTTATTTCCAACAACATACAACATTTGATGCAGATTAAACTTTGACCCAAGAAGCAAAAAATTTCATCATAAGAAAATGAAGCACTTGCCTTCTGCAATCTCTCTCTTAAAATCTTCAAACCCATGTGCCTGCAACATTCACAAACCAACAATCACCAAATCAAACTCATGATCACCCAACAACACAACAAATGAATCAAACACAAAAGATACCTTCCAAGCATATACCCTGTCCGCCTGCAAAACAACCAAGAAAGAAAGCAAACCTGCAAAATCAAATGTTAGAAATATACCCACTGCCAAAAGAAACCAATTAACAACAACCTTACCCATCAAACAGCAAAACCCACAAGTAGAGCAGATCCTGCAGTAACATAAAAAAGGCGGAAGAGATGATGGTGGTGGTGGTTGTTGCGGTGGTGGAGGTTGGGTGAATCCAGTGATGTTGGTCTGAAAGCACCGCATGTAGGCGGAGATCGGCGATTTCGCCGCCGCGTAGACCGTCGAAAACGGCGGAAGCGGGGAGATAGGCTGATCGTTCTGCCGTTGACCGGAGAAGAAGGTTCCAAAACCACCACCACCACAACCTGGTCGGAAGCTAGGGTTCGCCGGAATCACGCCGGAGACGGCGGCGGCAGGACGGTTGACGATGTTTTCCAACGGCGGCGGACGAATCCTCTGCAACCGTGAGCTTTGGGGTTTCACCGGCGGAACGGGGTTAACCACCTTCTCATGCGCCGCAGATCCGGTGAAGATGGTGATGGTGTGGAGGCCGGTTTTGAAGATGGTGATGGTGTGGAGGTCGGTGATGACGATTTGAAGATGGCGATGATGATTTGAAGATGGTGATGGTGTGGAGGTCGGTTTTGAAGATGGTGATGGTGTGGCCGGTGTAGGTTCCAAGGTGTGAACTACTGTTCACACCGACAATTTAGATTAATATGAATAGAAATATTATGTTATATGTCTGTTTTTAAGTTATTAAAACTTAAGATTCAATATTATCATTCTCTCATTACAATATAAATCGGGATGACACCCCAGATAGGTTGGGTTGTTCAAATTGTTTGCCGCTTTTTTTCGCTCACTCTATGCTCTCTCGAAGTATGCTCATTCGATTTTCTGCTTGGTTATAAACGAGCCAATCGACTCAGATTGGTTCGGAAATAAGCCAATAACGATCAAAAGTTCACTTGATTCGGCTCGGCTTGTGAACAACCTTAATCTTATGTGCTGCGCAGACCATGCACAGACGTTGAGGTCTGTAGAGTGTTTGTTTTTTAAAAAAATTTTCATTAAAAAAGGTCTGAGCGATGTCTGCATGGTGCAGACTTGGCACAACCACTTCTAAAGTCTGTAGAGGATTAAACACCATCCCAACCACTACCCATGTCCACCACCACCACCTTCCGCCACCACCATCGTCCGCCACCACCACCGTCCGCCACCACCACCGTCCGCCACCACCACCGTCTGTGACATCCGTCACCAAAGGTCCGTCTATCGACGTGTTCTGTTAACTTTGTTGTCGGTCATCCTTCATCTTTATAACTCATCTATGTGGATATTATGTTTGTTTGCTTGCTTGATTATCCTTGTGCTTGTGCTATTGTTGCTTGCGTTGTCGTCGTCTTAAAACGTTTTCTAAAAAAAAATTCCCCACGTTAACATTAAACGCATCATTTTTGTATAAAATTATTGTCACGAATAAAACCATTTTTAAGTTTCAAATACTATTAACAACATTTTATCATTAACAAAACAAGCCTAATTAATGATGTTTTCAACCGAAACAAAAATTGGGAACTCGGGGGCAAAGTGCGGGGACTAAACATGTCATTTTGCGAAACTAGGGCTGGGTATATAAACCCCTTACCAGCCCTAGCCTCCTCATTCTTACCTTCTTCTTCTTCACCTTCTTCTCCATTTTTCTCTCGATCTAGCACCAAAATCCGTCACGTTTGTTGCGTTTTCACCGTCAATTCTTGGTTATCATCGTGAATACTTACTCCTAGCAGGTAGAAAACCTTGGTTGTCTCGTTTATTGCTCGTTTTCACTTCTGCGTTTTCTAGGGTTTCGGGTGCTCGGGTTCATCCGAGCACATGAGGTCGTGTGGGCTTGTGTGTTGCATTTTTGAGTGTGTTTCTTGTTTAGATATGTTAGATGAGTGTTTCTTGAGGCTCTTGAGGTGTGAAACCTGTGCACGAAGCAGCCGAAGGCTGCTCAACACTTCAGCAGTCGCGATCTGCTGCACTGGGCGACTGGGTCTGTTCATGCGACTGAGCCGTGCGATTGGGTGAGTCGTACGACTGAGTCATGCGTATGGGTGTGTCGCGCGACTGAGCCGTGCGATTGGGTGACTCGTACGACTGATTCATGCGCCTGGTTGTGTGCGATTGTGCGTGAGTCGCACGACTGAAAGGCCAGTCGCACGAATGAATGTTCAATCGCACGAACGAAGCTGATTCGTGCGAATGAAGGTTCAACCATGCGTATGGAGGTTGAGTCGCGCGATTGGGTGTTGCATGGTACGACTGAATGCTTAGTCGCACGAACGAAGGTTCAATCGTGCGAATGAAGCTGATTCGTACGATTGAAGGTCCATTCGTGTGAATGGAGGGTTGAGTCGTGCGTCCGGTCCTGTTGTGTGACTGATGATGCGTGTACGTGTGAAATACCTTTTGAATGTCTCGTGATGATCGGGTAACATCAATAAAGTGTCATTGCTTGACTACAAAGATTAAAGTCAACGTTATCAATAGGCACATACTATTTCAATTTAAAATAACCTAA
Organism: Flaveria linearis; assembly: GCA_024085815.1. Taxonomy (NCBI): domain Eukaryota; kingdom Viridiplantae; phylum Streptophyta; class Magnoliopsida; order Asterales; family Asteraceae; genus Flaveria; species Flaveria linearis. The sequence continues at coordinate 8,135,032 of CM044011.1, forward strand.
CCTTTTACAATTATTAACAACCCATTTGGGACTACAAATATCTAACTAGCACTACCTTTTATAATAATGGGATCCCCATACGGATGTCATTAGCAATGACGACTACCCTTAATACTTGGATCTACATAAGGTCCGATATGTGTATGCCTGCTTGTGTGTGCTACCCACGACCGAACCGAAACAGCCCGAACTAATCAAATGTCATCTTATGCCTTATGCTCATTATTAATGCTTGTCAGTAACTGTCAATAGGTGTTTGACTGTTCATAGCATTTTGCTCTTGGGATACTTTCATCATTCGTGCTTATCATCTATCCTGTGAGTTTCGTAGCCCTTTTTCCTCTATTAAAACCTTTTAAATATTTTCAACTTGGGGGAAAAGAATGCTCACCTACTTAACTTGATTTTAAGCATCTTCCCTAATGGAAGTTGGCTGCTACTTTTATGAGTATCTTATCTTGCTTATCTTGTTGATTTATGCTATATGAACTTGACTCTATGCTATGTTACCACCTTGTATGCTACTTGGTGGTATTACATTACTATGTGCTACTACTTTGATATTATGTGTTGATTGATGCTACCTGTGATTGCTACTACTTGATGAATGTATCGGCTGTGTGGTTCTTCTGTGTGGTTCTTCTAAGCCGATCATCCATTACAACCATTAATCCCGGTAATAGGACCTAAGGATTGGTTTGGTTATAACCTATACGTATGCGCTGTGTGGATCTTGCTACGTCATGTAAAACTTATGGGATGCTTTCTTTACAGCCATCAATTCTCATGTGGAACCGATGTTTAGGTTTGGCTGTAGTTATCTATATCTTGTAAAACCGCTGACACATAAGTGTAATCGCGGTAACTCTTATTAAACTTACAAGTTGTTTTCATCTTAACATCTTTTATTACTTAAAACCTGCGAAGCTCATCAACAATTATGTTGACCGTTTTGAGCATGTCTTTTCAGGTGATCAAGGTAATTGAAGTTCTAGGAGTGCTGCCTTTTAGAGGAGACCCTAGGATGCATTTTGGATGATTAAGCATTTTTGTTAAACATTGATTTTGGAACATTTTGGTTGCTTAAACTTGTACATTGTATACTTGTTCCCGGGTTGAGGGAATTTACAATACAAGTTATCATCAATGCTTATGTGATCATTTTATGTTGTGCTTATGGCTATGCTGTCGTGAACATTGATTGAACACGACACAAGTCTCCATTTGTGTTCGGGTGTTGTCATGACACGCTTGTCATCATACTTATATTGCTTCTCTGACGTATACCATGTGTTATGACGATCCCGTCTAGTTCGCATCCCCGTGTTTCCGCTATCAGCGGGGGTGTGACACCGTCCGCCACCACCACCGTCCGCCACCACCACCGTCCGCCACCACCACCGTCCGCCACCACCACCGTCCGCCTCCACCCACCGTCCGCCACCACCACAGTCCGCATCCACCACCGTCCGCCTCCACCACCGTCTGCCTCCACCACAGTCCGCCACCACCACAGTACGCCTCCACCACCGTCCGCCTCCACCCATCGTCCACCACTACCACCATCTATCGTCCACCACCACCCACCATCTACCACCATCATCCAGCACCACCGTATAACATCACCAGTTGATTTTAGCAGACTGCAGACGTTAAAAACAGACACTATTTTTGTTACACACTGCAGAGGTTGGGTTCATTTTTTCTCATTTATATGTCTGCAGATATGGTACGCAGACTGCAGATATGGTACGCAGACTGCAGATATTTTATTGTAGAAAAAACAAACAACACTTAAGACATATGTTCATAATGCATACCAAATTGATAATTAGTATGCAGAATAAGAAGATATATAGAAAAGTTGATGTGGTGTGTTTTTAGAAAATGAACATAAATTTAAAGCATGATGGTTTTTAGGGTAAATTACCATTTGCATCCTTGAGTTTTGGTGATTTTGACCATTTGCATCCCTACAGTTTAAAAATCCTCATATACCCCCTAACGTTTCATTTTTGTTCCCATTTGAATCCAAAACACTAACACCGTTAAATTATTCTGTTAACTCTCTTGTTAAAAGACTAAACCGCCCTTCAAATTAAAACCCTAGTCCCCTCTTCATCTTCTCCATCTTCCTCATCAAACTTCTCCTCCTGCTCAATCACTATCACCGATTCTTATAGTCAGCTTTGATGAAATTAGGGCATATACCTGTGCGAAAAACAGCGGATACGAAGAAATGTCGCCGGAGTAATCAACCGTCGGAGTAAGCCATCGAACTCCGGCGACGGCGTAAACTCACCGAAATCATCCAACGTCGAATCCGATTCACCTTCAACGAACAAAACTCCTTCACCATTGCAAATAATTACGATCCGACCACTCTCATCTCTGTCCAATTGCCCAGCCATCGGGTAGAACGACACAAGCACATCTGCGAGTGCCTTCTTCATCATGTTTGGATCGAAGAAGATTGACGATCCATTAGGCCTGTAGAAGTAGACTGTGAGGATGTGGATTCTACCGACTACGAGATCCAAATTGGAGGTCCATAGATGCTTAGGGGATTGAGATGTGATCTCCAATGGAGGTATGATTGATGATTGTTTTATTGTGATGTTCATCTTTGTTTTCTAATCGATTTTCATGGTGATGATGATGGTGATTTGAGTCTGTTAATGGAGGTTGTGTGTGGCGGTGATGGTGGCGGTGGTGGTGGCGGTGGTGGTGACGGTGGAAAGAAGCAAAAAGCTTCTGATGCGAATGTGGTGGTTCTTAAAATCGATCTTCATTGTGAAGGCTGTGCTGGTAGAGTCGTTAAAGCTGTTCGTACTCTCGATGGTGATTACAAATTTACAGATCTCTGCAAATCGTGAGATTTTTCGAATTGAAATGTTACGATTGTTGATCAATTTGGGTGTGTTTATAGTGTTGATTCTGTAAGAATCGGTGATAGTGAGCAGGAGGAGGAGTTTGATGAGAAAGATGGAGAAGATGAAGAGGGGACTAGGGTTTTAATTTGAAGGGCAGTTTAGTCTTTTAATAAGGGAGTTAACAGAATAATTTAACGGTGTTAGTGTTTTGGATTCAAATGGGAACAAAAATGAAACGTTAGGGGGTATATGAGGATTTTTAAACTGTAGGGATGTAAGTGGTCAAAATCACCAAACCTCAAGGATGCAAATGATAATTTACTCTGGTTTTTATTAATTACGGGAGATGAGGATTAAGTACTCCTGTGAATACTCTTATTACTTGGATGTTTTCTGTTGGAAAATGATTAAAACAAGTTTTGAATTGTTAATTCCGTGTGAACATGTAGATTTAAATTCAGAAGCTATGATGAGGGTGTTGATGTGAAGGAAAATATGTAATTTTCGGTTTCAAATAAAATTATATTTAGACATAGATAAAAAAGAACGTCGTAACTCACAACGAATAGAATAAGAAGTGTAAAGATCGACACTATACATAAAAATGAATCGCGAAGTAGTTTTGATGTTTGCAACGTTTGTGCTTTAATTTAAGCTTACATAGAAACGCAAGATAAAAGTTGCCAACCTATTAAAATTTACATCTAACATATATGGTAAAATTAGTTATAAACCACCGTAAGTTTAATTAAAGTTGAGGAACAGAAAAGGTATTGGCCAAATTTCAAAGTATAAAAGTTAATTAACTTATTAAAAAGAATAACTTGATAAATATATGTTATTTAAAATTAAATGGGTTATAATTATTCAAAATTAACATATATTTAAAATTAAATGGGTTATAATTATTCAAAATTTAAGACCCTAACTAATAAGTATCCAGAATCACATAAAATCCATTAAACGGTTGTATAAGTATTTTTTTATATATATTAATACTAGATTAGAAACCATTGTATTATACACGTTGAAAAGATAAAAACAATTTAATTCATAATGTTTAAATACTTATTATGATTAAGTTACGTATTACATATAAATATATAATAATGAAAACTGGAAAGTTACATTTATAATTTATAAATCTAGGAATACTTATTTGAATAATATGACATACAATTAACTTGTGTAATATTCAAAACCGCCTGTCTTAAAATCACACTACTTCAAAATATAAATATATCGATAATGTTTTTTTTTTTTTAACTTTTTTTCTCTATTTGGATCCACTTTGGCTATAAAAGTATGTATAAATTAAAAAAGCATGATTAAACAATTTAGCTGATGACAATAAAAATTAAATTTTAAAAATCAATAGAAAAAAACTAAAATTAATCACTAATTTAGTTAAGTTTTTTTATAGATAAACATGAGAGTGTCATATGATATCCTTAATTACCCATTTATTATAAAGTTTAGATATGAGAAATTGTCATAAAATAGTAACCAAATTTCAAAAGTGTTTTAATTTAGTCATTAATGCATACTTTTCTCAAATTGGTGAGAAAGACGTGAGGCCAAAAATTTTTAATATATAAAATTATATTAAAAAAACATGCTAATTATGAAAAAAATGAAAAAGAATACCTAAAATTTACGTCAACGTTCCATATCAGCATCAAAATATCGAAAAAAAATATTTTCTAATTGAAACGAAAAGTATAACATGCTAAAAAACATGTTAACATGTTAAGACTTAATTTGTATAAACTATAAAAGCTGAATAACCTAATTGAAGCACTTTTAAAATTTGAATTATCTAATTGAAACATTATTAAAAGTTGGTTATTATTTTACAAAGTTACCCCGATAAATATATATACTCTCCTTAATATAACTCACTAATAAAATATTAAATAAAATAAAAATTATTAATTATAAAATGATATACTAAGACATGATATCACTGGAATTACGTATGATTAATAACTATAAGTAATAAAATAATAATATGAATTTTTTAATTTTTTTTGTTTTTTCAGAGATAAATTAAACATTTTGTTTAAAAATAACGTCTTAAAAATTTTTCATTTTTAAAAATGTCCTTACTATAACTCTCTATTTTAATTATTTTTAATAAAAAAACTTACTTTTGAAAATCAATTTTAAAATATTACGTAAAAATAGTCTGATTTTTTAGAGAAAAATTCTTTTTTATAAAAACTATTTCTATAGAAATAACACTAATAAAAAGATCTATTTCTTAATTTATTAAAAAACTAATTATAATGTAAAAATAAAATAGTATTATTATTATTAGTAATTAATAATTAATATAGTTATTTAATAGGAGAGATAAGCATGAAAAGTTTAATTAAAATGAATATGTTGCTAACACGTTTCACCCACATTTACCGTTTTATTAGATTAAAAAGATTCTCATTTTCAATTAATGAGAAATGTTACGTTACAACGTGTTTTTTTTCGTGCGAAGCGTACAAAGTTATCACGCAAGAATGGAGGTTACGGGTGAAATTATAACGCAAGGGTAATAATTAATCACCCAGAGATGAAATTATCACGCAAAAGTGAAATTATTACGCATAAAGTATTCTTGTGTGATAATTTCATCTCTGCGTGATAATCCCACGCGAGTGTCATTTGTATTGCATAAATATCACTTTGTTCTTGCATGATTATTATTATTCTTGCGTGATAATTCTACACCAAAACTTCGTACATTTCGCACGAAAAAACATTTTGTATAGTAACCGATCCCTTTATTTAATTAGGTTAGCTATTTTAAAAATCATAATTTATTAGCTATTTGATATCTGGATATTGGCATATTGCAATGTTCCCATGAAAGATAATAAGATTAAAGATTTTTATGCCTTCAAAAATATCTTAGAAGCAAATGTTAGGTTGTGTAGAAGCCACATCCCACTGTTTTAAATCACTGGATGAAGAAGACAAAATGTCTAGTAGGCTATCCCACAACTGTCAATAAAATAAAATACATACTAATTCAATAGTTCAAAACTTGATAATAAAAGGAAATAAGGTCTCTAAGGTGTAGGTTCCAAATCCAATCACCTCTCTCATCACACATTTTCGATCGATCCTAATTACCTGTCTGCGAAAACAAAAAAAATAACAGCTGAGATGCTGTCTCAATTTTCGGATGCCAATCACAATTGACAATATAACCGAAACAAAGGGTTATTGATACCAAATAGTCTACCAAACAAAACATCTAAAATGCACACCAATGGTGTCAAAATCATGTATCGTATCCATATCGCATAATGTGCCAGCCAACTCTTAGACTATTTTTCGGCAAGTTGCTAAAATCTATTTGCCAGTTGATTGATAGTTTTTGCTAACTTGTTGACAACTTGTTTTAGACAGTAATTAAAAGGGGTTTAACCTTAATCTCTACTCTATGTATATGACCCTTGAGCGTCTAGCACTCCTGATGTTTAAAAGATAAAAGAGTCGGATCATTTAGTTGGGTTTTTAAAGATAGCATAATATTTAGTAAAACAAATAAAGGAAACGCGTAACATCTGTACCTAAATGAGCGTCTAGCACTCCTATTGTTTCAAAGATCCAACCGACGTGTTCAACAAATCTACAACAAGGAATTTATCTGTTTAAATCGTTTAACATGTTTATTAACCCCTATCTAACCAACAATTTATAACTAACCTATAGCCCAATAGTCAACATAATAATCTGATCAGGTCATCTTTAAATAAATTAGATTACTTCTTGATTTGATCAACCCTCTTAGCTTTAAGTAGTATTTGGTTTTGTAGTTTACGGGTCGAAAGGAAAATGTAACAAAGGTGAAGCCAGAAAAAAGGAAGAACAGTAGCAGCAAGCGTAAATCATTCAGTATATATTCAACGGATCTTGAACAGTATAGTATAGAGTATATACACAACGTTAAATTTTTTTAGTTAATATCGTTGATTTAAGCGGTAAGAAACACAAAAACACAAAATTCTTCGCCTTAACGAAGATCAAATGAGAATAACATGATCCATAAATAGTTCTAACACCTAATCTAAAACAGTGAGATGCATGTTACAGTAACTCGAGCAAATTTTATTATGCGGAACAGAAAAGAAAACTAACAATTGACCATAGAATGACTTACATTCGGTCAGGCTGCAACTGATGCTTGTTTCTTCACTTTCTTGCCACCTGAACCGTTGATCATCCTAAATAAAATATCTGCCTGTCTCGTGTTCCCCTGTTCGTTAAGAATCTTGATCAGTTCCTCACCGCTACTTTTATCTGTAACACCCCCTTTTTCTTTAATTTTACATAAGATCGCGTAAGCATTAAGCGTCTTTCCAGCAGCTAACAAAGCATCCAAAACCTTATCATAAGTCGAGAATTCTACACTATAATCCCTCTCCAAAACATAATCCAACAGCTTCACAGCAGCAATCGTCTTCCCTTTTTCACATACAACCGATAATAAATGATCAAAATCAAGGGTAAAACCAGCATTCATCATCAAGTCAATTCTTCCTAAAGCTTCCTCAATGTGACCCCGTAACAAAAGTGCTTCCAAGATTTTGGAAACCAAATCCTTGTGCTCTTTTACACCCTTTTCAATCATAATTTTCATTACCCGACTAGCTGTTTGTACCCTTTCATCTTCAAACAAACTTCCCATTACTGACCCGTAAAGAATAGGATCCGGATTATGCCCGTTTTCAATCATGCAATCAAATGTGGTTTTAGCATCGGCTGGCTCGTTTTTCTTCAAGTAACTCTCGATTAGCAGCTTGTATGAAGTTTCTTCACACGGAACGTTTTTCCTCATCATGATTGTTAAAATTTCAGAGCCCGAATTGGGTGAGCCTTCTTTTGCATGACCCTGAATTATACTGTTAAAACCGACCGGATCCAAAACGCCTAATTTCATCAACTGTCGGAATAAAGTTTCAGCTTTATTTGTCATACCATTGTTACATAAATACTCAATCATCGGGTTATATGTGGTTGATTCAAGCTCTAACTTACCCTTACTGTTCAACACGGTTTCATTTTGTATAAGTTGATCCAACAACTTAACAGCTTCATCATAAACACCGCTTTTGCAAAGATTTTCGATTAAAACACCGTAATGTCCGGCTTCAGGAGCAACATTTAATCGCATCATGAACTTGAGCACATCTGCAGCAGCCTCAAGGTTACCTGCCTTACACTGACCAGATATCAACTGTAAAAAGACAGAATTGTCCTTTGGGGCAATATGACGGTGCACCATTTCCTTCACAATCGCATGTGCATCAGACATCTTATTAGCATCACAAAGCCCGGGTAGCAGAGTCGAGTATGTAAAATCATTCGGTTTCATACCAAAACTCTTCATTTCTTGAAATAACCTCAACCCATCATCTACCCTACCAACATTAACATACCCTTTAATCATGGTGGTGTAAGTTATAACAGTTGGCTCAATGTTTTTCCCTTTCATTTCAAGAAACATCTTCTCTGCCTCATCTATCTTTTTCACCCGATTAAACCCGTTAAGCATTGTATTATAAGTAACAACATCTGGTGAAAGTTCTCGACTTTTCATATCTTCAAAGAACCGAGTTGCAGTCTCAACTCTCGACGAAAGAAAGAATCCCCAAATCATAAGATTGTAAGTATGTCGACTAGGGTTTATGCCTTCACTCAACATCTTATTAAAATACCGTTTCGCCATCATATACCTCCCTCTTCTCATGATCACCTTAAACAAAACATCATATGATTTTATAGTTCTAGGCACACCTAATTCATCCATGCTCCTAAAAATCTTAACACTTTCTTGAACGATACCCGCCTTCCCGTAACTATCAATCAAAACAATGAACAAATCTTCATCCCATTTAAGACCCTTTTTAGGCATATCTAACAAAATGCACCTAGCATGATTAAGCTTTGAGGCTTTCCCCAATATATCAATCATCTTATAATGCGTTTCGCGGTCGTGTTTGAACAAACCAGACCGCTCGACCCACCGAAAGAACTGTAAAGCATGATCAGGGTTTCTAGCACCATGTAACACATTATACACAAGATTATGATCAAACACAGGGACTAAATTTCTAATTGAGTTCTGTAAACGGGTCGTCCATGCCCTATTTGCCATCATTCTACAGATTAAATCTTCAATCTTTTCAGGGTTTCGATGCTTACCTCTTGGGATTCTTGATTCGCGAATCTGGGTTGTTTCGGGTTGTGATTCTTGGGTCGAATTGGGGGTTTCGGGCTCTGGGGTTTGTTCATTTGGGGGTTTATCTGGAGAAGACGATGAGCAGAAGAAGTAGAGTGATTTGAAGGCATGATTCGAGTTGGTGATTCTTGCAAGATTGGAGAAGAAGCTGTGATTGAAGATTTGGGGTTTTGATGCAGAGATCAAAACCATCGTTTTGAATGATGTTTTGGAGAATTGAAAATGAGGGAGTGAGATGTTAAAAGTGTGTGTGTATGAGGCGATTGTGTTTGAGGGCTAGGGTTTTAGGACGATTACTGAGTCGACTCGGTCCTAACTCGGGTAATAAAAAAGTATTTTGCACCTTATAGTTTTAAGCCGAAAATGTTATAACTTATAAATTGATCCAACGGATGATAATAAAAATATAACAACAGATTAAGTCCGGAGATGTTTTCCGGCCGGTATCGGTTTTATTCTTCATTATAGCAGTACGTTGCCGTAGGTTGATATAACCTACAATACTAAAAAAGTATCATATTTTAAATACATCAATGTTTAAACTGAATTTTACACTGGAACGTCAAAAAGAAAATAAACACTACTACAATTTAGTTTTCTTAAAGAACAATTAACGAGCAAAAGTTATTAAAGAAAAATATTCTATCCTATTTACTGGAGATATAACCAAATAAGGTTTGAACTTCTGATCATCAACAATACCATTATGTTACTGTTCAGTTGAAAGCTAACGACAAAAAATATATCTTTTATTAAAAGTTTATGGGCTAAAAGCATATATTACATATAATATATGGTTCAAGTTGAAACTTCAGAAGCTTACAGGCTTAGTATGTACATTTTAAGTGGTAGTTGGTAGCATATACCACCGACATTGCTAAATGAGTATATATAGAATACGTCAAATTGAAGAGATAGTGGGTTATATGCGAGTTTTAAACATGTTAGATATGTTATAAATGGATTGACGTGTTGTGAATGAATGATAATAAAGTTGTAACGGGGCATCAAAGGATGAAGGTTTTGGTTTATATATTAAGTATTATTATTATTATATTTAGATAATTACTTATTTATAATTCAACCCAAACATACGGATTAAGTGGCACAGTTAGAATTTGTTTAGACCATGCTAAAGTCTAATTATTTTATATGATGCTTCATGTTGTGTTAAGAATTATCATCTATGCTTGAATTTTCTTGAGACTTTGTTATATTTATATAAAAAAGACTGTTATATTGATATAAAGTGAACTTATAGAAGTATTTGTATTATGCAACATCATATGATACTCAAGTGAAACAACTCAATCGAACCTTTCAATCCTTTGAATTTACATAAATAAATAAAGAGAACAAACTTTCTAAAGCTAAACAATGTTTTTACATCAGTTACATCTGTTACAATGAAAGAATATTAAATTATCCTCTACCCAAATTAATCAACAAATCTCTATGCAACCTTTCACAAAGCTTTCAAGAATGAAATTATCTGAGCAACCAAATCTGTAACTGTACATCATGTAGCATTCCATTTTATATCAACATGTATCATTCCATTTCGCGAGTTAATAAGATGGTACTTCTCGTTAATACGATTGTTATAAACCACTTCTACAAGATTAATATCAACATGCCCCAAAGATTCCTGCAAATTATACGACTTCTTAGAGAAATAATAAATCAAGTGTAATATTGAACTATATTTGCCTAGGTTTTACATCAAGAACTTATTATGTTTTTGGTTCTTGAAAGACAGTTTACCTTTGAAGAACCAAATCCAATCGTATGCTTTCGTTTGCTAATTACTTCGATATGAATAACGTTCTCCAATGGAGCTTCATCTAACACAAACTGAAATTCCTCATTCCAACTTGGATCCCGAGTTTTCTTTAGTATCTGTCAGAAAATATAAACCAGATCAAGAATTACATTACTGATTCCATAATATATACAATTCTAAACTAGTGAAAGCACCTTGGTTTTGCGCTTATCTCCTTTGAAAACGACTAAAGCAAACGGGTTAGTATGGTGTTTTCCTTCAACACTCTTTGCACCGATTACAGTAACTAAAAGTAACCCTGGTCTGTTAACAAATGAACTCCCAAGTTTTTTAGAAACAGTTTCTTTCCTCATGTAGAAGTCAATAGGTCCATTCAGGCTCATTGTTTCTTCCACAAAAGGAACAAAAGTTAACTCCACCGTAATACTTCCTCTTGGCTTCCTGTTTCTTGTATCATTGGAATCCAAGTTTTTGACCAAACCAACAGTCAACTCTTTTTTCTCGTTCGGTTTTAGCACCATCAATGGGATAACTTGCATTCCTAACTTGTCATGAAGCCCAACCTACAAGCAAAATCATGATCAAGTTGACATCTTGATGTCAAAAATGTTGTTATACAACATTGAGTTTTAATCTTGAAAAGTGCAATGTTTGACTTTGACCATAGAGTAAAAAAATCTCAACCTTTTCCCAGTCATATACATGTAATTCAAGGACTTGAGACATGTGATCATTTACAGTAAGTTTGAATTCTTCGTTCCACACGGGGTTCAGATTCTTATGCTTTACAGAAGTTTTCTTAGAAGGAATAATCCTCCCTCCACTAAGTTTGAGCTTTACATATGGATCAGATGATCCAATTAAATCCATCTTCAAAAGATCACTTGCTCGTACAACTTTCACGTGCAGTATACCCACCGGTTTGTTGGCTGCTCCACTGTTCCAAAATCATGTTTAGCAAATGTTAAATCAAGATTTTCTTGACCATGCTTTAGTTAACAAGCCAAGATTCAATTGCTACTGCAAATTAAAGGGGTGTTTGGGCTGTGCGCGTTTAAATGATTATGTGATAATGAATAATCCGATTTATTCAGCTGTTAACAAGGTGGTCTCAGACTTGCAGTAAATAGTGTTTGAATGTGCTTTTGTTGTTTTTGAGGTTCTAATAATCAGATGTTTAAGTGTTTGATAAATTGACATAAGTTAAGGATAAGTATTACCAAAAGTTACCGAAAATGACATTTTCGTGGGAAAGGAAACATGAGTAGAAGTTTCACAAAATTAACTAGGTTAAAGAACGGTAAATAGGTAACTTGATTTACCCTTTAGCACAATCATTTTCGTTGTGGTGGCATGGAATTGATTATCCAAAAACTATTTACTTGACACTCATATAATCAGAAGCATAAGTTGTTTATCCAAACACTATCTCGTATAGTCAATATGAAACCGAGAATCTAAACACCTCCTATGTATGAAAAAACTAGAAGAGCTTACGTGGAAGCATCAAGAATCGGTATTTCTAGACACTGAGGCCATAGATAAAGATTAGCAACATATTTCTTGATTATGTTCTGCCATCAAACCAATAGTTACACTGATTTAGTCAAAGAACTACACGATCAAATTTAACCTACAAAAATTACCAAAAAAAATAAAAGATGAAGAAGAAGAGCACCTGAACGAAATGATAGAGTCCTGGGATCGCCATCAGATCACCCCCCATTACTTTTAACCCGAAATCTACATCCGGCTAAACATTCACAGCATAAAAGTATCCAAATATTAATGATATATTAGTCCATGTATTCAAAAACTACATTTAAAATCATACCTACCTTGTCCATTAGAGAGACAGCAACATTAGAAAAGCAAGGGAATGTTGGCACAAATGGTTTTAGTGTCACCCGAACGGCTGCAGTTATTTGCATATCTACTAACTGAACTTTGATTGGTAGATAGAACACATTTAACACGAGAATTATGTTGGGGTTTCCAGCCCATTTAGCCTCTAGATCAAAGACCAGACTGTCCTCGTTTAATTCGTGTATTTTCATGCCTGTCAAGTTAAAAATAGCAGCCTATAATTGTTATACAAACTTGCTGATTATATCACTTACTGGAAACATTTGGAGCTATAATGTGTGCACTAGTAATTAATGAACATACCTTGAACTATAGGCGGAAGACTTCCAAATGTAAGGCTTTCAAAATCCATGGATCTTATAAAATACATGCCAATGTATTCAGAGAATATAGGTTCACACATGCTTTTTATCATACCACATATTGCCTATACAAGAATGAAATGGATGTGAGACGTGTCACTTCTTGTACATAACAATCTGAAAAAAGATTCAAAAAGTGTCCAAATTTGTGTCACCTTATCGAGGTAAGGCCACATATCACGAATTACATCATTTAACCAATCAACCTGTATAATCACAAAGAAGCCATGTTATGTTGCATTGTTCTTGAAAATATTTATATGATCAGTAAGAATGTTTTTTAGTGCTCACACGTTCGTAGTCGGGGTGCTTTACCCATAATGGAAGCTCTGGTAAAATATCAAGCAATGAATCTTTATCAAACTCTTGGATCGGCCTAACGAATGGATTCTGCAAGTGTAAGTTGAGAAAGCTCTAATTGAACATTTCAACACAATATTATAATTTATAACATGATATTGCCAGTGAGTTGTGATCAAGCATATTGAACGATTATATATAACTGATACAAAAGAATAACAAATTTAAATGGTATGTTCAATTCTAATGAGCAAAAGTAATCATTTATTTACATAGCAATTTCACAGAGACATTTTATCAAACACATCGCACGTCTTTTCAGAACTACAAGTTGAACCCATATTCATAACACTAAACAAAATCATAATCATGTTTTAACATTCATTAATCAACATGAATCTTGAAACTTAATGTTCACCTTCACGTCTGTAGTCTCTGTGTGTCGAAAAAGGAGAAAACCCAAAGAAAGACCAACGGGAATTCCAATTGCAAACCCTATAATCCCCAATAAGCTACCAAAAAAGCTCATCTTAATGCAATTTCATTTGGGTGTTTGGAATGAACTCGATCTTGGTGTGTGAATCATGTAAACAGAATGTTTGAATGATGGAATCATTGGTGTTAGATGAAGATGAACATAATGAATTGATGGAATCACTTAAAACTGATGAATGATGAGGATGATTAGATGGTTTTCTATGGCTTGCAAGATTGAATTTGAGATGGGTTAGCGTTAACGTAATGCAGGAGTGTATGATGAAACACGATTAAAGGGACAAAAATGTGCTTTTGTGAAGCAATAGAAAACAAAAAATGGTGAATATGAAGAGAGAAAATATGTGTTGATTTACTTACATTTTAATCACTTATTTTTTCATTAATATCTTTTTCATCCCCTCTAAATATAATTTGTGTTACCATGTTGGAAATCTTTTAATTTATTATTATATCTAAACAAACGTGAGACTAGTGTGAAAGTACGATTATATTTCACCTATGGCATATTAAATGTGTATCAACAAGATAACTTTCTAGTGATCACGTCACCCTTTAGAAAATAAGCATTATATAAAACGACTCTAATCACCAAAGACATGTATACTCAGAGAATACTCTCAATCGAAACGTACTTATTCTTACTCAAGATTCGTCACTCTAAAATTCTTAAGTCTTGTCTGCACATTTTTTGCAGCAGCACATAGAATGACAAATTTCGACATCGTTCCATATAACTTTTTTTAAGAGTGATTACTGTATGTTCTAAAAAATTAAACTAACTAAACTGAAATATAATATAAGCGTGACGACTAGAAGTTGTTTGATGTTAACGGACAAAAGTGTATGTGACAATGAACACAAAGTGCAAGATGGTTGAAAAGTCACTTGTTTATGCATTATCATGTTACTAGAAAAATAATAAGAATTAGGAAGGTAAGTGAAAGAATAACAAACTACAAGGATTGTTTATATACGTATATAGATATTTGCGTTTGTTAACTCTAAATTAAAGCTTGGGAAATAAAAAAAAAAGCAAACTTGTGACAGAATATGCTTAAGACTTTTTCTTCATGAGTCATGACTATACACCACCACACGTTTCCTCATCAAGTTTCAAACCCAACTCTGAGATCTCAACGCAATCGCTCATTTAATGTATTATTATCTAATACGTTTAACCAATGGCAGATTAAGGTAGGTAAGATTTAAGAATGATATCACATGTCACATGTAACTTTTCTATTGTGTTATTATGTGTGTTCGACATACAAGGAATGCAACATATTTTCGAATGAGTACGCATGTGAACAATCAACGATGTCCGTCGCGATGCGATTTACGGTAAGAAAGGCAAACGATAAGGTCCGAGCCTAATCGAGTGTTTTATATATATAATATTTATTTAATCTATTAAACATATACTTATAAAAATAGTTATTATGTATAATGTCATTATAAAATAATTAAATAATATAAAGTATGTTATGTGTAAATATGAAATATATATAATTAAATATAAAAATGCATATGTAAATTAATAAACAAGACGAGCGCAAGCAAAGTCAAGCTTGAACAATTTAGAAATAAACTCTAAACGAGTCAAGCTCATCTTCAGGCTTTGTTAAATAAATATGAGCCGAGTTTGGTCACGACTCTGCTCGTTTACACCTCTCACTTCGATGAGGATACCCTCTCTTAGGTGGTGTTTGTTTTTTCTGCAGCAAAATGTCTGCAGTCCGCAGACCACATCTGCAGACATCTGCAGGAGAAGATATCGACCAAACGTTTGTAGTCTGCAAGAAATAAACTGTTTGTTTTTTAACATCTGCTGACTACAAAATAGTCTGTAATTAAAATGTCAAATTCATCCACCATCATCATCTCCCTCCTCCTCCTCTCCACCAGCACCATCACTAGGATCTCTAAGGCTCATCTTCTTCATCTCATTACCACCAGAACCTCCACCAACGCCACCACCACCACCAACGCTGGAAACAAAGGAGTGTCACCCAGCTAATTGCGGGTTGAACCCGGGTCCTCCGATGTCACTGTCGTCGTTGCTGTTGTTGTTGGTGGTCGGAAAGTCAGAACTCGATGAAATTTCAGCCATGGGGATGTTATTTTGCAAAGATAAAGCAGCAAAATTCATTAGATTTGAACAGTGATTAGGTATGAAATTAGCGGGATCGCATGTGAAATCAAGCATGAGATCATAAGGATTCAAATTGCTGTTGAATTTGGGGGGAAGAAAGGGTACAATTGCGACGGAGAACACGAAGACGACGAATCAATGGATAAGAAGATCGAATTGACATCGGAGGGGTTGAGGTTGTTGTGGTGGTGATACCACTCGATCTCCAGCATTGATTTCAGAGCTGCGCAGCCTATTAAGTTTTCAGGCCCCTTTTCTATTATATTCTATTAGTAAAGCGCTAGCGCCCCATAATGGTTGTCTCGCTGTCTACTGGAGCTCGGATCTGACTCAAAGTGGGTTGCGGCGGGGACACCACGAGGGTGGCCGGCGGTGGCTGATGGAATATGGTGAGGGGGAAGGAGGATGTTAGAAGAGGTTAGAAGTGAATGGATTATGTTTTCTGCATGCAGAACTCTGGAAGACCTTGAAAGACCTTTTTTAACGAAAGTCTTCCAAAAAACAAACAATCTACAGACCTCAAAGTCCGCGGGTGGTCTGCAAGGCGTAGACAAAAGAGATCAGTAAGTGCTTCTCAGAAAAAAACAAACACCCCTAGTCTCATGTGTGACCAGCTAGGGTTGGAGAACAAAGTGTGGAACATGAGTTTCTTTCTAATATTTGCATAATATTGTATAGAATATAGAATTCTATTTTTATCTCTTGGATTTTGATTAATATTACATACGAGTTCCTATATCGTATAATTAAGTTTAACTATTCATTTACCCGTCGCGTGTTGTAGTAGTGGCGTGAGGCGGTGTGATTAAGTATAGTCTACAATTGACCAGATCTGTTTCCAAACTAAATTTACTTTAAAATGTAAAATAATTCGAATTTATACAACCAAATAAAAATATATTATATTTGCTGGGACTCAAATTAAAATTTACATCAAAACGTAGACTAACTCAAAACATACATAGTATCTAAAATTAGTGTTACAGATTTTATGCTCACTGATGTCTAACATTAATCAAAGTTGATGGGTTGCAATGGCCGAAGGCAAATGCCATCAACTTTATAAAATGTGGTATAGTAAATAGTACCTAGAATTGATGTTGCATATTTTAAGCTCAATGATATCTAACATGATTGTATGAGCATTATTAGTTTGTATATTAGTTAAGGTGACAAAATAATAGTTAGACATTTTAGTGAAATAAATGGTTTGCAACGACTAAACTAGTATAATATAAATTAGGTTTTTTTCCTCTTGCTACGCAGCGTGAGTTTGATCATTTTTCTTCGAGTTACATAGTGTGAGTTTGGTCGTCATCTTCTCAGCTCGCCGAATACCATAAAAACGAATATTAAATGAAAAATCATAATCTATCCGAAATCCGGAACGAGTTATTCGATTTGAAAATTTTATGACCCTATCCAAAATCCGACCCTATCTAAAATCCAATTTGATCCGAATAAATATATCTCCATCCTATTTGAATCTATCCGAATTCAATTCAAATCGAATTTGAGTATATCCGAATAAACTAAATAACATTTTTTTCTAATTTTCGTTCCTATTTTTTTGGCTAATTTTATTATTCTTAACATTTTATATTTTTAAAATCACATTAGAAAGATATAAAACCAGAAAATACAAATTTGACTTGAACACAAATCGAAACATAACAAGTAATCGTACAAAACCTGAAGATTAGAATCTTTAGTTTAGAATAACAATTGATTATCATATAATTGTTTAGGATTAGAGGACTAGAATATGTCAAGATTCTTGATTATTGAATTGAAAACATAATATGTAGTTGGGGTAATTAGAATTGTGCTAGGAATATAGTTGAATTTTATTTGGATTAATCATATATCCGAATAAAAAATTTATGATATCCGAATTCGATTCGAATTCGATCCAAATCCAAACAAGGAATTCGGATTCGGATGAGATCCAATCCGAATATCAAAATAGGGATTCAGATCGGTTTACTCGGATACTGATGGGTTTTCGTATAATTTCAAATATCAGTTTTTTTTAACACCCCTAGTTAAAACTAAACAAAATTCAAATGGCAAAATTTGAAAGTTAATAAAATATCTTGGTACTCAACTTGCTTTTTAATATACATACATACACAGACATTGTAATTGAGGCCTTAGAATCATAACAACCATTGTAATTATATTTATAAAAAAAATCCAAGATCGCTTGCAAGTGCATCTGATCGTTATGTTCATATTGATTCGAAGAATTAACAAATTTAATTAACTTTAAACAATAATATTCTAAAGATATACGACCTTAGAAATATTAAAATTACATTATTTAGTACCGCATTTTACATCAATTTTAAAAAAAAATTGCTAAATCGTATCTTTTAAAATTTAAAACTAAACTATGAATATTTTTTGTGACATATGTCAGTATATAAATAAAATCACAACTTGTGATTAAGGAATATTTTGATTTACAAAGATTAAATCTTGAAATTATTAAGAAAAATCTAGTAAAATATTAAACAAATTCAATTGTGGGAATAAACACTGAAAAATCTTTATTTATATATTGAAATATTATTCTGGAAATTTTGGCAAAATTATGATAAGTGAAACAATTTATACAAATTATTTATATAATGAAAATAGAGAAAATATCAAAATATAAATAAATTTGAGAAAATTCTAATAAATTCACAGAATGATCCTTTTGAAGTATAAAAGTCTCTGGAAATATTTCAGAATTTATTTCCTTATTATAATTAAGATATGAATTTTTATGTATTCTGCAGTAGAAAAATCAGAATAAATAGTTAAAGTAAATAATAAATTCTGAGAAAATCAGGGATATAATATTAAACCTGAATCTACAGAATATATATAAATTTCATAATTTTTGGAGTTATATAACTATTGTTGCTAAATATTAAGATTATTATAAAATTTACAGAATCTGATCTGATACGATTTAGACCTTGATATATTTATATGATGTTCTATATTATTTATGAAGCTGTATGTAAAATTTTAAGAATTTATGAACTACAGAAGCTATTTTTAATAAATTTTGGGAATATTATAAAAATTACAGAAAACAGTCTATTGAGA
This sequence comes from Flaveria linearis, assembly GCA_024085815.1. Taxonomy (NCBI): domain Eukaryota; kingdom Viridiplantae; phylum Streptophyta; class Magnoliopsida; order Asterales; family Asteraceae; genus Flaveria; species Flaveria linearis. The sequence continues at coordinate 8,154,215 of CM044011.1, forward strand.
GTTAGATGTTATAAAATTTATGGGATATTACTAACTGTTGGAATAACATTCTGTAAATTTTTGGTAATTTTTGGATAACTGTAGGTAATTTTGGTGATTTATGGAAACTTTGGACTAATTATAAGTGATTATGTGTAATAAACCAATTATTGGAAATTTTGTGGTAATATCATGTGACCATTTTTCAGCTGAATTAGTTAAATCTGAGGTTCTGAAAATTTTAAAGAAAATTATGTCTGATATTGTGAATTATTTTATAGGTTCAAGTTTGGAGATATGGTGAGATTCATAGCCCCATTTTCAACCCTTTTGGTATTTGTAAAGTTTTGGGGAAAAAAGCATACTGATTATGTTGATGTGTTATTTTGAAAATATTTTTGAGACTTACTGTCATTTGTGATACAACCATTAGTTCGAATGAGGAACCGTCTGATAATACTAGTAGCGCTACTTAGGAGAATATTTGCACCAACAGGATGAGTGTTGCTGCTATTTTCCTACACCTAACCGAATGAGGGTTGAGATGTAATATTATCTGATTTTGTGAATTATTTCGTGACAGTATGATTATGTTATGAGCAGGTTTTGTTGTAATTGGTGCATCAACAAAATATTTTGTTTGGATATAAACCTATGTTCTCACCAACGTTTCGTTGATTGGTTTAAGTATGCTTTTTCAGGAGATAATGAGTAACTCTTTTGACTTTAGCTTTGAAGTGCATAATGGTTGGGGAGAAGTGGTCGGAAGGGTATGTGTCACGTTAACTGTCAACATCGTTAACGGTAGTGTGTACGTTGACGCACACTTTCATCGGTTCTAAAGACATGATGTAGTCTAGTTGTAGAAAAATTACATCTAATTTTGAAAACTATGTACAAGATGTAATTCCAAATATTATAAATAAAAGCATGTCTTATGTTGTGATTTTATGTATGTATATTTATTGTGTTTACTTCACCATAATTAATGTACTCTGATAAAGTAAGTCACACCCACCCGCATCTTTCACGCTTCCGCCGGGATATGACAAGTTCTAGTTTCTAAACTATGATTTTGAAAATTTAGCAGTTGTTATATTTTTTTCTTCATGGGCAGGAGTTGTTATCTAAATCTACAAATTTACAATATAATTAAAAATATTTTAGTGTATTCTAGAGTATAAAAATAAGATGTTCACTATATGGTACAAAAAGGAATTAACAAAAATATATATAATTAATTTTTTTATAATAATAAATGTTTTGCATAAGCAATTATAAAACTTCATAAATATGAGTCCTTTTGTGTAAACATAACACATACTTCCTACCTACCCAAATCTCAATATTTAATTTAAAATTATCTAAAGATAACAAATTATATAAATTAATAAATATATAATTGGGAAATGTCACTATTGTTTATTGAATGGGTCTCCTTTTAAAACAAAATCACTTATATTTTTCTTCAACCTAATTATTTAAGTTTTTTTTTGAAAAATACCTAATTATTTAAGTAAGTTAAAGATGTTTATCGGATATAAAGTATTATCTTTGAAACAGCCAATCAAACCCTGTAAAACTCTTGACTTTGACTTGAATAACACGTTTGTCATATCTTATCAAAAGATCGTCAAATTAGAAATTCTAACGATGCACATAACAATTGATTAATAAACAAGACAACTAAAATATAGGGACGACTACAAAAGTATCAATAGTTTTGTGTGAGTAGCTCATTAATAACATTTTTATGTTTTATATATAAACTGTGATGTGAATATGTTGTTATTCATGTAGCAAAATTTATTTGTTTTTTCCCTTAAAAGCACACTTATCATATGTAAGAAGCTCTCACGTATCTAACTCATACTTTCAAGTGACTTTGTCAATTGTCACGTAACTCTTGTTTTATTGTATATTTTGACCCAATAATTATAAGATACAGGAAATTAAAAGTAATTGAAATAACAAAAACATTTAGATAGAAAGGAAAGAGAAATGCAATGAGTGACATTGGTGTAAAACTTCAAATTAAATATTGAAATTTGTATTTTATATAAGGGTGTTGTTGAGTTTTTTGTGTTCATAGAATGATAGATTTCGTATTTACAGGTTAAATAAGAGAATAAAACATGACTTAGGGAGGAAGGGGCACCACCTTAGACTACCCTGGACTACTATGAAATCCATCAATCACACACTGACACGTCACAAATACTCTTAACTACCCTGAAACCCCTAAAAAGCTAGAAATGTAACCCTGGACTACCTTAGAACTTTTATTTTCATTTTAAGAAATTCAAAAGAAAATTAACTTTTATTAAAAAGTAAAAATTATATAATTAAGCATCGTCGGAGCAACTCTTGGATCCACCACCACCGCCTACTCCACCCATGAATTCACCTGCAACTATCGAATCGATTTCAATTGCAGACGTAATTGGATTGAATTGTGTGGTGGATTATTGCAATGACAGTGAGTAGGGCTCATTGTCGGGTTCCACCTTCCATATATGGTTTTTATATAGAAAACCCAAATTGTAGAGACACAGTGTGTGTGTGGCTCCTTCTCTTTCACGGCTACCCATCGACTACTACAACCCGAAACACACTACCCGCAAGGATGGCGGCGGTGTACCGAGCGGGTACCCGCCTACCCGAGCCGGTACCCTTGGTACCCAAGGGTGCCCTCCTCCCTTATATATTTATTATTTTCAAGACAACAATCATATTTAAACACCATTCATATCATGTTATTTGTGTTATGTTTTCAGATTTGAAGTTCATTTACGAATACAAGGAACATAAACTTTTTGACAATTAGTGTGATTAAAAATTGAGGTATAAAACTTTAAATGTTAAAAACTTTTCAATTAACGCCAATACAAATAAATAAAAACTGTTATAAAATCTCTTAAACATGTTAGCAGGTTTGCATACTCATATTAAATATGTCGTTTATCACAGACACATCGATATAGATACGATTATACATATAACATTGAATTAATATTTTTTTCGCACCCATTAATCCACTTTTCAATCAACGTCACCTACTCACCTATTTACAAAAAACAACAAAATACATTGATACCATCAGACTAAATACCTTTTAATATAAGCTTATTCATATATGAATATTCACGGTAACATCTCATTTTTCATCTCTATAATTTAACTAAATGTCATATTTATATATATCTATCTCTAAATTTGTTTAATTTCTCATATCTCATTTTTCATCTCTATAATTTAACTACATATCATATTTATATATATATTTAACTCTAAATTTGTTTAATTTCTCATATCTCATTCTTCATCTCAGTAATTTAACTAAATATCATATTTATATATATTTATCTCTAAATCTTGTTTAATTTCTCATATATCATTCTCCATCTCTATCTCTATTTCAACTCACAAACACTTATTTTATTATCATTTATCTTTCTTATACACTCACAAAAAATAAAAAAAATTGGTAATAGTAATTTTTTTATATTTAAAAATCACTATTCACAAAATTCTAAGATGTATAGATATAAAAAAGTTTTAGATCCTGATTGAGATGTAAAACATAAGAAATCTCTAAACAATAGAAATAAACGTAAAGATATGGACGGATAAAATTTCTACGGTGAGTGTGAATGCTCTAAACCCATGTTTTTAAAACAAACTAAACAATAATTTCTTATATAAATATATATTTAAAGAAATAAAACATATAAACCCACCCACCACCACTAGTGTTCATACAATCATACATCATACCTCTAGCTTATTGACTCAAAAACACTTCAACCCTTAAGTCCAATCTGCCTGCCCACGTCCGCAAATCCACACCGTCCATAAACACCCACCAAATCCAACGGCTCAGATTAATCTCACAACCAACCAACCAACCACCTTCCACCGTTTTTCCTTCATATTTCCCCACTACCTACCACCCCACCACTATTCACACACCCCCACAAACACTATATAAACACCAACCAATAACAATAACTACCATTCAACACTCTCAAAACAACATTTTATCATTCTAACTTTATTTGTCATATTAAGTTTACATCTATCCAAACTAACATTTATAACAATGGAGAACAATGGCAACAATGAGTTTTGCATCAATGATCCATTGAACTGGGGGGCGGCGGCGGAGGCGATGACGGGGAGCCACCTCGACGAGGTGAAGAAGATGGTGGCGGAGTTCCGGAATCCCGTGGTGAGGCTCGGTGGCGAGACGCTGACCGTGGCGGGGGTGGCGGCGGTTGGTGGCGGAGACGGCGTGATGGTGGAGCTTTCGGAGGCGGCGAGGGCCGGCGTGACGGCGAGTAGTGAGTGGGTGATGGAGAGTATGAATAAAGGGACGGATAGTTATGGTGTTACCACGGGGTTTGGTGCTACGTCTCACAGGAGAACTAAACAAGGTGGTGCTTTACAAAAGGAGCTCATTAGGTATATTTTTAATCTTATCAAATTATATGTTATGATTTTAATATTAGCTTAACATTTTAAATCAATGAGTAATCATTAGTTTTAACAATTTTACAGTTTTAATATTGAACCATAAACACTCCTCTTAAAAATTGTTCATATATATTAATCGATATCTTGTAAATTTTGTCACTGTTAACATTATTTATATACTTTGTTGATCCATTATAGATTCAAACTATATATGTTTAAACATATACAATTGTTTTCTATTTGTATCAACAGTCTACCACAATACATTTTAACCCATGTACTTGTTACAAAATCTAACGACAAACTACTATAATATTACAGATTCTTAAACGCCGGAATATTCGGCTCCGGCAGCGAATCCACCCACACCCTCCCACACTCCGCCACAAGGGCCGCAATGCTCGTCAGAATCAACACCCTCCTCCAAGGCTACTCCGGCATCCGGTTTGAAATCCTCGAAGCCATCACCAAACTTCTCAACCACAATATCACCCCATTGCTCCCCCTCCGCGGCACCATCACCGCCTCGGGGGACCTCGTCCCCTTATCCTACATCGCCGGCCTCCTCACCGGTCGGTCCAATGCCAGAGCAGTTGGACCGACCGGAGAGATCTTCAACGCCCAAAAGGCGTTCGCAGAGGCCGGTGTTGAAGGGGGTTTCTTTGAGTTGCAGCCTAAGGAAGGGCTAGCACTTGTTAACGGGACCGCCGTGGGGTCCGGGATGGCATCTATGGTGCTGTTTGAAGCTAATGTGCTTGCATTGTTGGCGGAGGTGTTATCGGCGGTTTTCGCTGAAGTTATGCAGGGAAGCCGGAGTTTACGGATCATTTGACGCATAAACTGAAGCATCACCCGGGTCAGATAGAGGCTGCAGCCATCATGGAGTACATACTCGATGGGAGCGACTTCGTTAAAGCCGCGCAAAAGGTTCATGAAATGGACCCGTTGCAGAAGCCGAAACAGGACCGTTACGCGCTTCGTACCTCGCCACAATGGCTCGGGCCGCAGATTGAAGTTATTCGATCGGCCACGAAAATGATCGAAAGGGAGATCAACTCGGTTAATGATAACCCGTTGATTGACGTTTCGAGGAACAAAGCGTTGCATGGTGGCAACTTTCAAGGGACACCGATTGGTGTGTCGATGGACAACACACGTTTGTCCATCGCGGCGATTGGAAAACTGATGTTTGCTCAGTTTTCCGAGCTGGTGAACGATTTTTATAACAATGGGTTGCCTTCGAATTTGTCTGGTGGGCGTAACCCGAGTCTGGATTACGGGTTCAAAGGCGGAGAGATCGCCATGGCTTCGTACTGTTCCGAGCTCCAGTTTTTGGCGAATCCGGTTACAAACCATGTCCAGAGCGCGGAACAACACAACCAAGATGTTAACTCTTTGGGGTTAATTTCAGCGAGAAAGACAGCCGAAGCAGTCGAGATCTTAAAGCTCATGTCATCTACATACTTAGTAGCTTTATGCCAAGCGATCGACTTGCGCCATTTGGACGAGAACATGAAACAAACCGTAAAGAGCACCGTGAGCCAAGTAGCGAAAAAGGTCCTAACCATGGGCGTCAACGGCGAGCTCCACCCATCAAGATTCTGTGAAAAAGACTTGCTTCGTGTGGTCGACCGTGAATACATTTTTGCCTACATCGACGATCCTTGTCTCGCCACCTACCCATTGATGCAAAAGCTCCGACAAGTGCTCGTTGATCACGCCTTAACCGCGGGTGAAACCGAGAAAAACTTAAACACGTCAATCTTTCAAAAGATTACAACCTTTGAAGACGAGTTAAAGGCCATTTTACCTAAAGAAGTTGAACGTGTTAGAATGGCATTTGAGAATGGTACATTGTCGATTCCTAACAGGATCAAGGCTTGTAGATCTTACCCTTTGTATCGGTTTGTTCGGGAGGAGCTCGCAGGCGTTTACTTGACCGGCGAGAAGGTGACGTCGCCAGGGGAAGAATTCGACAAGGTGTTTACCGCCATATCGAAAGGTGAAATTATAGACCCGTTGTTGGAATGTGTCGAAGGGTGGAATGGTGTACCACTTCCAATATGTTAAGTGTACATTTGTGAATGTGTTTGATTTTTATTATTTTGTAATATTTTGTCTTGTTGCATTTGAAGATTCAAATTTGTATACGGGCTGAAATCATGGGCTGGGCCAGATGTTACGTTAAATGAAATGGTATTGAGCTGAAATCACTTATTGGGCCGTACTCTTCATGACACTAATTTGTAATTTTGTACCAAGTTATTGTCTAAATGAAATTACCCAAGACTAACAAATTCTCTTTGAAGAGAGATGATATCAAATACATAACCTGATCTAACAAGCCTAACGAGGAATATGAATCGGGCAAAGGCCCAAGAAACAAGAATTCGAGCGTGACATGTACAGTAGGCGTGAGCAAATCCTCGTCAATCGGGAGAAGGATGTCGTAACAAACTAATGGTGTGACAGAAGAGAACTACATCATGACAACATACATACATCATGTGTCCCGTATTTATAGGAGGAAGACAATAAATGTTCATTCATTCACTCTCTTACTCTTTCTATCATACACTAGCTTATTGTTCTCCGATCAAGCCTAGTTGCTTATTCTCACGTTAGAGTAGGTCAGGTCACAGCCTCACAGGGAGAATCCTCTTCTTGTGGCGTGATTAGTGATATTAGTTGTTTTGTAGTTTAGGAAACATGCTAGCCAAGTCAACTGTTTTTTATGACTCTAACTACTCTTATTCCTACTCATACCATTTAGTTACACCAATGCTCGAAATTGAATGAAAGACCCCTACTCTAATTAAGCTTCTACCATGTCGTTTAACCCCACAGTGGCAAGTATAAGAGGCATAATTCTACAGTTTGTACTAGAGCTGTAAACGAGTCGAGCTGAGCCGAGACGAGCATAACCAGGGTGGGCTCGAGCTTAGCTTGTTTAAAACCAAGATAAGCTGAGCCGAGCCGGCTCGTTTATCTTAAAAAGCTCAAAATATTTGAATGTGTTCATAGGTTCCACTCCCTCTACAAGAACTCATGATAAGAAGGTTCTGACAACTGATAATCTCTAAACGTTTAATGTATTTAAATGTTTTTTTATAAAGTTTCCTGATTGATCATGGCAATATCCTTGAACCACTCGTGACTTGCCTGCGTAATAAAAATATTTTTTTTATTTTTTTTTTGTTTCTGAAAAGACATATGATGCTACTACAATTTACACTCTTGGTGGCTTGATGCCTGCGTAAATGAGTTTTGAGTTCGAGTCTGATTGAGCTCATCTTGGCTTGTTTCCGAGTCCTATGTTAAAATCTCGAACTTGTGAATAAGTTTACAAGCTAAAGCTAGGTTTAACTCGACTTGTTTCATTTACCATTTATGTCTTTATTTTTACATCTGGTAACATTTTTTCAAATTTTTGTTTTTAATTTTTTTATTAACATTTTGTTCAAAAACAAGCTTTTTTTTAAATGTAGTTTTTAGAAATCTTTATATAATAATCTCAAATTTAAATTATTTTGGATATTACATTATAAAAAAATCTCTTTCTTAAATCATTAAAAAAACTATTTCAATCTTAAAAAGAATTAAAAAATATCATTAGTAGTTAATTTAATTATTTAATAAGAGTGATAAACAAGAAAATCAAAATTTAAAAATCTAAAATTATAACAAGTTTCTACCTGAAAGATTCTTTTATCATAATAAATAGATTATAATCATCTGTCAAACATACGTTATTTACTTTTTTTAGTTATAAATATACAATAACACCTTTTACATAAAAGTATATTATCTAACTAGAATTATGCGTCCCTTAAATACGCTTTATAACCAAAAAGTTAAAGTATTACAGATTGTGATTTATTTATTTTAGAAATTTAAGTTGATGTTCGTGACAACAAATCTCACAGGCCTCCTCAATGATACTCCATGCCCACGGACCGTCTTCTCTTCTCTCTTCGTCTTTTCGACCGTTTCAGTGGCGGAGTTTGAGCGAAACCTTGTGGGGCGAGTACAAAAGTAAACTATTTTAGAGGGGCAGACTCTATATTTATTAAAAAATTTCCACTACCGGACCGAAACTTTACATTATCGAACCGAAAAATTACACTACTGACGAAAAAAAGAGCCCACATCCCCCCCCCCCCGACCCCTATGAAGCTTCGCCTTTGGACCGCCTCTCCTTTCGTCTTAACCCTCTCTCCTTCACCTTAACGTCTAGAATTCAACACACCCCATTAATTCCATATTCTTTTTAACTTTGATTTAGCATCATGTAACATGTTTGATCGACCCACACTACACGTCACTTGCCAAAATACATTTCACAAAGGAGCCACATTACGTGTGTAAGCCCAAAGACATGTCATTTAATGTGATCATGTCTGGATCCATAACAAGCCAAAGTCGCATTAAATGCGATCAAACGGTGGCATAATTAAATTAAATGACGATGACTTTTAAAATGAAGCGGCTGTAATGGTGAATATTCCCGACCAGATTATTATTTTTTTAACGACAAATGCACGACACTCATTTAGAGAATAAGTGTTATCTTAATCGGTCAATCTATCCGTTTCCCAGCCGGGACAACATCCCAACCCCTTCAGGATAAACCCATTGCTGAGAAAACCCACTGGCTCAACTCTGAGCATTTTACTCAGAGTGAGACTTGAACTTATGACATCTTCCTATTTACATGTTATAGGTACCTTACGTTAATCAATTGGTTTAAAGATCATTACTTCCCGACCAGATTATTAGTGGATACATCATACCTATAACATACTGTGGGCACTAAATTACGATGATGAACAAGCCGACGTGTACGCGTCACCACCGGAGTCAAGTGTAACCATTTGTCAACCTTAAATGCCTACTCACCACAACCTTTTTTGAGGTGGACACACACACGTGTGTCTTGGGAACCTATTAACAAGATAACTTTCATACTCTTTTATTTTGATTTTTTTTAGTTTAACGGCGTTTGAAACTACTCACAATACCCAAGTGAGTCTTACGGAAATTATATGTCAACAGTTCATACTGATTTTGGTTAGAGTTGTCCCCGAGAATATTTGAAAAGTTTTGGGCCTTAGACGAGTAGAAAAATAGGCCCTTGCAAAATCAAGAAGTTTATGGAATTGTTAATGAGCTCTATGTTTAATAATGCTAGATTAATTAAATTGTTATCAGGTATTAGATTGGGTTTGGATTGGATAAACGGTAGTGGACTCCACTAATTAGGATTGTTAACGAGCTCTATGGTTTGATAGACTAGAATAATTGAATTGCTATTGGGTTGACTTAAATTATATATACACACACACACACACATATATACAAGTACGTATATTTATATATAAGTACATATTACAAAGTATATAACTAAGAGTTACATATATGTAACGTTATCTATATGTAAGTACGTGTTATCAAGTGTACAACTAAGAGTTACGTACATCTAACTCATACAAGTTACGTATACATAACTCGATTCATTATCATTGCCAACCTTGGAGTTTAAACTAAAAAATAAATAATAACCTCAAAAAATAAGGTTAAAGTTTACTCAAATATACTTTAAACAATTGAAAATTAAATCAGTTATAAATTATATTATTAGATAGTGGTGATTTTCACGGTTTTCAATTATACATATAGTTTTCATTTGATTCCTCTCATATATATATATATATATATATATATATATATATATATATATATATATATATATATATATATATATATATATAAATATATATATATATAGGAAAAGTTTCAAGCGAGAGCCCTCTTTTATTGTGAGAACTTACGAAAACCCATCAAGATCAATAATTATTATTGTTTTTTGCTTAAATAACATTATTACACATATAGAAGATTGTGATTTTTATGTATATGTGTAAATTCGTAAGTGTAAAAGAGTTTACCTTGGTGTAAGTTTTGTAAAAAAACACATATATTAAAGTTGTAAGTAAAACTTACATCAATGTAAACTTTTTTACATTTACGAATTCACACATATATATATATAAATATCATAAACTTGTATATGTGTAATATTGTTATTGTAATAAAAAAATTTTTGATTTCAATTGATGTTGACGGGTTCTTGAAAGTTCTCGCAATAACACAATGTTCTCATTTGAAACTTACCCCGTATAATATATATAGGTATATATATAGGTGTGTGATATATATATATATATATATGTATGTATACTAAAAAAATATATTTTGCCTAAGAAGGTTAAGAAATTATCTTAGCTTTCTTTTTCTTAATCAATGGCTAAGATGATAATGTTGCAAATAAAAAGATGAAAGAGTATTTTTAAGTATGTAACCAAATCTGTTGACTTTTTTAGTTTCCTCTAATTTATTTAAACGTTTATAACTTTTTGATGCTAGATTATTCTTTAAAACAAATTGCACCATGAAATCAAGCATTTTTTCTCTTTAAATTGAGATAGTATTGCTATATTGTTTATGAAAAAAATCAAATTATATGAAATTGTGCTGCATTTTAACATTTTTGTATTGTATTTTATAAAACAACACAATTTGTGCTGTTTTCCATCAAACAACATAGTTTTGTGTTGTTTTGCGTCAATCAGCACAATTTTGTGTTGTATTTCATCAAAACAGCATAAAATTATGTTGTGTTTCATAAAAACATCACAGTTTTATGTTGTTTTACGTCAAACAACACAGTTTTGTGCTGTTTTGCGTCAAACAACATAGTTTGTGTTGTTTTTATCAAATAGCACAGTTTTGTACGGTTTTACGTAACATGTTCTATGTTATTTTACGTCAAAACAAAAAGGTCTAATGTGTTGTTTCTGTGGTGTATTATGTCAAAACATCAAACAACATAGAAACGATATTTTTTTTACTATTGTACATTAATATAACACGTTTTATGTTGTTTTTCGTTAGAACAACAATCTATGTGTTGTTTTGTGCTCGAACAATCAACGTGACAACAGAGTATGATAAAACGAATAACATTCGAGTTTCATTGATCATTGATGTCATCCATCGTAATTATTCATTACCTCTAATTACCGTTATCAAAGACTATCGAATCATTGTCTTAAAACACTACCTATTAACACCCGTCGCTCAAGTTAACACCTCTAATTATCGATAAATTATTATATGTAATTATAGAGTTTAAGACAATGAGAGACATTTAGACTTTGATTGTATTTTGAGGTTAATTGTTCACAGGGTTTGTGGGTAAATATAGTGTGTAAAAATGTGTTAAATTTTTAAAAGGAGAAATGAAATTTGATTAAATGGTTAATAGACCTAAATACCCTTTAACCTTATTTTCTAGTTTTGTCATATGTCACCACTTCATTTCTTCTTACACTTCTTAGACAAATGTTATTTTTTTATTTGAACATCCTCCTATATATGTATATACATACATGCATATATATACATACATTTATATATATATATATATGTATATATATTATGTATGTATGTATGTATGTATGTATGTATGTATGTATGTATGTATGTATGTATGTATGTATGTATGTATGTATGTATGTATGTATGTATGTATGTATGTATGTATGTATGTATGTATGTATGTATGTATATGTATGTATGTATGTATGTATGTATGTATGTATGTATGTATGTATGTATGTATGTATGTATATGTATATATGTATACGTATACATATAGATATATATGTATACGTATGTGTATACGTACTGTCACACCTCGACCGACGGCGGAATCATCGGAGCGGACGAGGGAATGATGGATTGTTCATAACACATGGTTGTCTAATAGTGGAAATAATATTACAATCAGATTACAAGATAAAATAAGTTTGACATACACACATACAACAATTTAAACCACAAATAGTAACTGTCTTTTATTTAAACTAGGTCCGAGTCTTAAATGAGCAGGTAGAAGTCCACTATCTTGCTTAACCTGAAATCATGTGAGAAAATAAAGTCAGCTAACAAGTTAGCTGGTGAGTAATCACAGTTTTGAATATACATATAGATTGATTGATTGATCCATCGAGAATAATTCAATTCACAAGGTAATATTAAGACTTATATGGCAACCGCGAAGCATATAGATAAACCGACACAATATAAACCCCTTGACTTGACACTTGCATATAATGGACTCCACACAAACACCATAGATTGACTAATTGCCTCTGGTATAATCACCACTCGTAAGCCATGTGGGGTGGGTTATCCAAACCAGTAGATCTACCATTGATACCAGTATTGATTGATTGAATTAGGGTTTTACTGTCGTCCAGTTTATCACAGTATGTTCACATAATTGCAAGTAATAACATAACCTGTCTTGAATTGAATTTTGAATGAAATAACAATAGAATATCATGATTGAATATATTGTATCACATGATTTCCCCCAAATAAGAAATGATATAAAAAGGGGATATGAATACTCACCTGATTGATGAGATTTGAAGTTGGACGTGATGGATTAGACACCTACGATTTCCTTATGATTAACCTAAGGAACGGTGTCTCGAGTTAGAATAATAACGATTTGGGAATTCGGGAATGTACTAGGATTTCCATTGTGTCTTGAATGGTAATTTAAATCTATTAATTTTATTTGGTTTGAATGTCTTGAAATAAATAAGCGAATTTGTTGAAAGTAATTATGTCAAGAATTTTAATAGAATTTATACATATAAGTTATACATATATACAATTTATTAATAAATTATATATGTATAATTATATTCATAATTATATATAATCAAGTAATTATATATAATTATATGTATAATTATATACATGATTATATGTATATAATACATTTATACATAAGTGAACATAATTATATATTGTATGTTAATTATATACACGAGTTATAAATTGTATACGATCATATAAAATTATATACATGTAATTTAATCAAATAAAAATTGTTTTGATAATTGGATAATATATACCTATGTATATATATTGGATTCAATCTATTTATTTGTATAATTATATGTTATTATTTATAATTTGGTAGAAGATATAATTAGTTATTTTATTTATTTAAAACAATTTAAAATAAATGAATAAAATATAAGAATAAATTTCAGAAAGTAGTTAAGTGGTTTTAAAAATTTGTTATGTTTGTAAAAGTGTTTTGATGATTTTTAGAATTTTTTCTGGATTTTTTTTAAAGGCTTAAAAGGCCAAAAAAAATAGTGTAGGTGCCCGGGGTCGAACCCGGGACCTTCTGTTTAAGGGGGAAGCATGGAACCGGTGAACCAAAGGCCGTGGCCGCGGTAATGATCCGGCTTTTAATTCTTTTAAACCAATATAACCAAAACCCCAACCCTCTTCGAGCCCAAGTTCAAATCCCGTCCAATTGAACCCCGATTCGATTATTATTGCTACTGAAATCATGGGGCTTTTATTCCCCATGAAAAACCGAGTTCATAGAGGTATTAATTACCTGTTAAGATGGTGTATTCGATGAGTTTGAGTTCGAGATAGGTCCGCGACTAGGTGCCAATCGAATGTTGCTCAGATCGTGATGATAATCAAATTAAATTGGTATGAAGCTTTGGATGATGATCGAGAAACAAAGCCCCTTATCAATTTCGATTAAAATTGATTGGAGGTTGGCTATCAATCGAGTTGCAGGTCCGCGATGAAGATGGTAATCGATTTCTGTGTTTGTGGTTGTTTTTGGTAAAATTGGCACTCGAGTTCGATTAGGTGTGTATAAATGACCGTTTTGGTAGCTTTAATTTGTTTATTATGGTTGTTTGAGTGCATCATCGAGCTGTAACGAATCCGAGAATAAAGTGAGAATTTTAGTCGTTTGTTTGACTAATTCAACACGTTTTTGTGTTGGAATTCAATCCAAATTGGATCCAAGGAAACTTTCGGTGTGATTGTGGGGTTCAAATTGGGTAAATTGCCCGATTTCTTGTCGGGAATTTTGTGTGTTCGATGTGGAAACTTTGGATTCGATTTTACCGATGATTAATGGTGTTTAATAGGTGCCTTAGGTTCGAATCTAGTCCACGAGGGCATTGGAACCGGTTTTGCGAGTTGAAATGATGAAATTTGGTCGTTTTTGGCTTCGCCGGAGTCCGGCCGGAGTCTCGCCGGAGACTCGCCGGAAAAACGGGGTCGACGGGGGAAGGGGTTGGGTTTGAAAAATTTACACATTCGGCCCCTGTGGTTTTAAGTTTATTATTTTATGTCTAAAACTTTGGTTTTAAGTTTCATAAATTACAAAACACCCCCTGCACTTGATTTATAAAAAATATATTTTTATAAACAATTGTTATTATTATTATTATTATCATTATTGTTATTATTATCATTATTATTATTATTATTATTATTATTATTATTGTAATTATTGGCATCAACATCGACGTTTTAAATAAAATTAACTTTTATTAACTAAAATACGCGATATTACACGTACGTGTATACGTACGTGTATACGTACCTGTATACGTACATGTATACGCACCTGTATACGTACCTGTATACGTACCTGTATACGTACCTGTATACGTACCTGTATACGTACCTGTATACGTACCTGTATGCGTACCTGTATACATACAAGTATGTGTATATGTACATGTATATGTATGTGTATATGTATATATACATGTATATGTATGTGTATATGTATATATACATGTATATGTATGTGTATATGTATATATACATACATATATAATATATATCTCTGTGTGTGTGTGTGTATGTATGTATGTATATAGGGGATGAATCCATTAAAAACCATGTTATATATGAAAAGCATTAAAACTAATGATTACATATATGTAAGTACGTATTACAATGTGTATAATTAAAAGTTACAAATATGTAAGAGTTATGTATATGTAAGTACGTGTTACAATGTGTACAACCAAGAGTTACGTACGCTTAACTCAACAATTTATGTATACGTAAGTCGTTTCGTCATCATCGTCATTCTTTGGAGTTTAAATTAAAAAATAAATAATGACTTCAAAAAATAAGGTTATAGTTACTTAAATATATTTTGAACAATTAAAAAGTTAAATCATTTATAAATTATATGATTGGATAGTGGTAGTTTTGACGGTTTTCAATTATAAACATGGTTTTCATTTGATCTCTCTCCTATGTAGGTTATATATATGTATATATATGTATGTATATATATGTGTATATGTATGTATGTATATATATG
This sequence comes from Flaveria linearis, assembly GCA_024085815.1. NCBI lineage: Eukaryota > Viridiplantae > Streptophyta > Magnoliopsida > Asterales > Asteraceae > Flaveria > Flaveria linearis. The sequence continues at coordinate 8,169,915 of CM044011.1, forward strand.
TATATATACATATATATGTATTATATGTATATATATACATATATATGTATATATACACATACATATATATACATATATATGTAGATACATATATATATACACAAACATACATATATATACATATATACATATATATACACATATATATACATATATATACATGTATATAAATATATACATATACATGTATATATATGTATACATACATATATACATATACATATATATACATACATGCATAAGTATATAATTTTTATTTAAAAATTTTGGGCCTCGAGAAGATCATGCCTGGGCGGTCGTCCACCCCCGCCCCCTTTAAGGTCGCCGCTGATTTAGATGCTCCATACCAGACTCAGTGAGAGATAACACCATCAAGTAAAAAACTTATCACTGTGAGAAAACCAACTTGAGTCAGGTTTGAACATAAGGCTCTAAGTCCGACTAGAAAACCAATCGCTATAAAGTTTGTTAATGTGCATAATTTTTAGTATCATTTTATCTTTGATATGAGGAAGTTTAGAATATAGAGTCTGCTTTTTGTACAAATTTAGATAGAGTGCTAGTGAATTACTAAGAAAGAAGGATTACAATTGCTAGAAGTTATCACGCGGAAATACAATTATCATAAAAATATCTTGCGTGATAATTCAATTATTACTTGATAATTTCATTTCTACATTATAGTTTCACCCTTTGCATGATTTCTAGCATAATAATTTTGTATACTTCATGAAAAAAATATACGATGTATCATAACTTAAAGAAAAAGTTAGCTGTAAAAATAATAGGACGTGCATTTGTCTTAATTATATTTTTTGTTTATTTCTATATGAGTTATTCTAAAATTGTTTGTAATTATAGTTTCTTTTACATGTAATACTTTTAATTATAGTTTCTTTTACATGTAATTATTTTAAAGTATTATATTATGAATGAGACTGAATTAAATATTTAAACAATTACATTAAAAAAGATGAGTAAACGAATAGCTGACTCACAAGGTTAGATTTCACGAAATATTGCTAAAAGAATAGAACTTATATGAAATAAATGTAGAACACAACATTTATACATCACAAAAAATACCATTATTAAAGAAAAATGTAAGTGTTTTTCCCAAGAGTGAAAAGACAAATGTTACAATTTCTGAAAGCCAGAAAGTGACAACACAAGGAAAACGCTAAGAAAAAAAATAAACAAATGGTTAAATCATGAATGTGATATCAAAGAGAAAAATATCGAATCGCCTGGTTTATTCTTATGAGTATATATATTAACGTATACACACGGTTAAAAATTAATGGATCATACAAGTTACATAAAATAAATATTAAAAGCAGTCAAAACTAAAAATTATAGGATGACGTTGTAGAACAAAACATGATTGAAATTACGTATAAGTTGTAACTAATTTAAGTAATAATGTAATAATTTAAAAAAAATAAAAAATGGTTATTATTCATAACTCTCCAAATACTTAATTGTTATGACTTCTATTAGTCAGTTTACCATCATTATATAAAATCAATTGTTTTACTCTCACTCTACTTTTAACTATAGATAGTGCAATAAACAAATGATCATGTGTGAAAATTAGTTATATAAAAAACACACCAACCTTGAATATATAGTTATTGTCTTTAACTCTTACATATTGCAATTGCAAATGGAGCTATCATTTTTAAAAATCCAAAGGAATCATTATGACTGAACTTGTCTTTCACAAGTTAGAAATAACAACACAAAACCAAATTATTTTCATGCCATGAAAATATATATCACCTCATTACCTCAACATGTAGCAAGTAATGAAAAGCAAGACTCTTGTGAGTTCCTCATTATCACCTAATTAACTAGGTGTAATTCATAAGTGTAAGAAGATTGACATTAATTAAGAAATAGTATAATTAAATTAGGGGATGTTAAAAAGAAAATAAGAATAAGCAACTAAGAAAAAAGAACCAAAATCTTAATAAACTCAAAAAAAAAACAAGGTTTATAAATTTGATTATAATATAATACCAAAGTAAATAATATATAGCGTGTATACTCATATTGCTTATTTATTACTATTATTTTAAAAAACACATACTCGTAGTCGTTTCTTACCCACCACTTCACACCTACCATCCTTGTATGAATCACCTTTTACCAAATATATCATGCATATGTTTTAATTAATAATCAATCCAGATCAGAACATGAGAAATCGTTCGATAGTCAAACATGAAATTTTTCGTTTTTATATATTAACACACTTTTGTTTCAATTAATACTCATCTTTTTCTCTATTTCAAGAATTAAAACACGGTAACTTTTACTAGTTTAAAATATCGTAACCACATAACACCTCATGAATCAAAATAGATACATTTATCTCATACATTACAAAGATGATGAGAGATATATAACATCTAAAGAGACTATACTAGAGATACCATTGTTAAGGACTTAAAAAATAATAATAATAATAATCTTAATGAGACAACGTCACTTTTGAAAACTATTAAAAAAACTTAAGTTGTTGATGAACTGAATCACTCAAGCAATTTTTACTTACGTGTTTATCATTTGGGATTTTATTTATGTGAGTTATGAATGCAAATTTTTACGTGTGAATCTTACAGAGCGTATTAAGCATGCGATGTGTGTATCCAACAATAAAATGTGGTTTTAGATATAACTTTGTAATGGTTTTGAATCACCATTGTTCATGCATTAGACATGACTGACTAATTTGATACACCATTTATAACTTAGACGTATTGTAATTGTTAATTGGTTTATATGTTGTAAGTACGTACTAGACACATTGTTAAACTTAGACAGATTGTTGTAATTAGTTTAAGCACGATTACAATTATTAGTGTATTATTAAATATATGTATATAGTACTTTGCATAAATGTTATAACTAACACTATACTCATAATAAATTTTAAAAACTTCGAGCTTTTATATTATAATTTTTTTAAATACAATGAAAAATATAACAGTTACAATTGAAATAGCTCTTATCCTGTCCTAGTTATCCAAAACTTCATATTATATAATCTTATTAATGATCAGATTACCCCTAAGACCGGTTTAATTAACAGTCAACATATACCCAAAATGAGCCTCAAATGACTATGTTCATAGACCAAGAAATCAGACATATGATGGTACGAATTAACATCTATCGGGATGGGGATACGAGTGTTCTTTATATAAAACAGACATGAAAACTAGAAATTTTATTTAAACTGGATTTGAATTTCATTCTATTCGAATATGCATATTAGATTTCAAATCTAATTTTTGATTCAATTCAAAACATGAATACAATTTATACGTATAACTTTTAATTTTTTATGTATACATATTATATATATACAAAAATATGGGAGTGTAACAATTACGCCTTTACAATTAACTATTACTTTAACTATCTTAACATCCAATATCCAACTCACCAACCTTGTAACCAATTCCTAAAACTAATCACTAATTAATCTCTTCATCTATGAACGTGCTATGAACATAGATTTGAATGCTAGCATTTGTCATTTTTATAGTTTGGACGTACTTGCTAGTTTAGATGTTTTGGATGTCTAACGTGCCACCATATTTTATACTTTTAATCTTTTTGCTAATTTGAAATTGCATTTTAATATTGCAATTTATATTTTGGTTGGACAAAAGTATCAATTATAATGAATAACATACCAATAATACACTTACCCAATAAATAAAAACTGTGACCACTAATAAAAATAAAGAATTTGCTACGCAAGGGAAAAGCTCATAATGAAGAACATATAATGATCGTCAAGAGGTTTTTTACATTCTTTTCTCATATAGAAGAGGTAATTCAATTCTCGTATAACTACTTGTTCACTTAGCTTTAATTTACTATCGTGAATTAGATATTCTTACACCAGATATTAGTCACAATAAAAATCGTCAAGCCATCATTGTGACGAGACTCACGATATTCTCTGTCATGTATATAAGATTGACATGTTTCAATACGATAAACCATCCATTTCAGCATTGTTTTGAAAACCTGATCAGACCGGCCGGTCTGACCTATTGGACCGGGAACCGGACTTCAATCCGGTCCGATTCGATGCTTAAAACCGTTTTGGCATTGAACCGGTGGTTGGAACGGTCGGAGCGGCGGTTGAACCGGGCATCGAACCGCTTGAACCGGGGGTTAGACCGATCGAACCAGTTTTTCATATATATTTTTCATTTTTTTAGTATTTTTTACATATATATTTATAAAATAATCATAATTTTATCCGGTTCTTATATTCGATCCGACCAGTAAACCAGAAATACGTCCGGTTCACTATACGTCCCGATTCTTGAAAACATTCCATTTTAGTGTTACGGGGTCAACTAACACTAAATCTTAACCAATATTAAAATAATATCATAACATAAGTTTTTAGATTTTATAAACTTGTCTACGTATGAACATCCTCACCATCCATAACCACAACATGAAGATCAACGGCTAGGATCAACCTTCAACAAACCCATTGTCTTCTTACCAACCCCCTTCTCCAAAATCTAATACAAACACCCTTTTCACCCACCTACTAGATATACACATCCACACATACATACATCCACACACACACATCATTTTTATCTATATATACCACCTCGTCTTCTCCTCCTCACCAAATCAAACCCACTTTCTCTCTCTTCTTCTTCTTCACCATAACCATGGGTAGCATTGAAATCAACCACAACGATGATCAGTTTTGTGTTAAAGGTGATCCCTTGAACTGGGGTGCGGTGGCGGAATCGTTGAAGGGTAGTCATCTTGATGAGGTGAAGAAGATGGTGTCGGAGTTTAGGAATCCGGTGGTGAAGTTAGGTGGGGAGACGTTAACAGTGTCGCAGGTGGCCGCTGTTGCTGCTGCGGCCACCAGCGACACTGTTAAAGTGTCCCTCGCGGAGTCCGCAGGGACGGAGTGAAAGCGAGTAGTGAATGGGTGATTGATAGTATGAATAAAGGGACGGATAGTTATGGTGTCACCACCGGCTTTGGTGCTACCTCTCATAGGAGAACCAAAGACGGTGGTGCTCTTCAGAAAGAACTCATCAGGTACCTATATATTTGAAGAAACCTCAATTGTTATTTTCATTTGTTATGTATATATATATGGAAATTAAGTTAGTTAAAGTTAGTTAACTTGTAATGTATGTTGTAGGTTTTTGAACGCCGGAATATTCGGCTCCGGCGGGGAATCAACGCACACGCTGCCGCATTCCGCCACGAGGGCGGCGATGATCGTGAGAATCAACACTCTCCTCCAGGGATATTCCGGTATCCGATTCGAGATATTGGAAGCTATGACTAAGTTTTTGAACCATAATGTCACTCCTGTGCTGCCGCTACGGGGCACCATCACCGCCTCCGGTGATCTTGTCCCGTTGTCGTATATCGCGGGTCTACTCACCGGTCGGTCCAACTCCAAGGCAGTTGGACCGACCGGAGAAATTTTAAACGCTGAAAAAACGTTTGTGGAGGCTGGTGTTGAAGGTGGGTTCTTTCGGTTGCAGCCTAAAGAAGGGCTAGCACTCGTTAACGGGACCGCAGTAGGGTCCGGGATGGCGTCGATGGTGTTGTTTGAAGCTAATGTGCTTGCATTGTTATCGGAGGTGTTATCGGCGGTTTTCGCCGAAGTTATGCTGGGGAAGCCGGAGTTTACGGATCATTTGACGCATAAACTAAAGCATCACCCGGGTCAAATGGAGGCTGCAGCCATCATGGAGTATATACTCGACGGTAGCGATATCGTCAAAGCCGCGCAAAAGGTTCATGAAATGGACCCGTTGCAGAAGCCGAAACAGGACCGTTACGCGCTTCGTACCTCGCCACAATGGCTCGGGCCGCAGATTGAAGTTATTCGGTCGGCCACGAAAATGATCGAAAGAGAGATCAACTCGGTTAATGATAACCCGTTGATTGACGTTTCGAGGAACAAAGCGTTGCATGGTGGCAACTTTCAAGGGACACCGATTGGTGTGTCGATGGACAACACACGTTTGTCCATCGCAACGATCGGAAAACTGATGTTTGCTCAGTTTTCCGAGCTGGTAAATGATTTTTATAATAATGGGTTGCCTTCGAATCTCACGGGTGGGCGTAATCCGAGCTTGGATTACGGGTTCAAAGGTGCGGAGATCGCGATGGCTTCGTATTGTTCCGAGCTCCAGTTTCTAGCGAATCCGGTTACAAACCATGTCCAAAGCGCGGAACAACACAACCAAGATGTTAACTCTTTGGGGTTGATTTCGGCTAGAAAAACAGCCGAAGCAGTCGAGATCTTAAAGCTCATGTCATCTACATACTTAGTAGCTTTATGCCAAGCGATCGACTTGCGCCATTTGGAAGAGAACATGAAATCAACAGTCAAGAACACGGTTAGCCAAGTAGCCAAAAAGGTGCTAACCATAGGCGTCAACGGCGAGCTCCACCCGTCAAGATTCTGCGAAAAAGACTTGCTTCGCGTGGTCGACCGCGAATACGTGTTCGCCTACATCGACGACCCATGTCTCGCCACATACCCGTTAATGCAAAAACTCCGACACGTGTTGGTCGAACACGCTTTGAAAAACGGCGAAAGCGAGAAAGACGTAGAAACCTCAATCTTCCAAAAGATAGGTGACTTTGAAGCCGAGCTAAAAACCATCTTGCCAAAAGAGGTGGAGGAGGTTCGAACCGCATTCGAGACTGGCTCATTGACAATCCCAAACCGCATTAGGGCGAGTAGGTCTTACCCGTTGTATCGGTTCGTTAGGGAGGAGCTCGGAGGGGCTTATTTGACCGGCGAGAAGGTGGGTTCGCCAGGCGAGGAGTTCGATAACGTGTTTTCGGCTGTGTGCAAGGGCAGGATCATTGATCCGTTGTTGGAGTGCGTCGAAGGGTGGGACGGTGTTCCGCTACCGATTTGTTAGTCGTGTTTTGTTGATACATTTACATTTACGGTTTGTGATTCTGATATGTAAAATGTAACATGTGTATTTACGTTGACGTTTTAATCCAAAGTTACCGGTTGTTTTATAAATCGTTTTAAGTTGTATTAGTCTACTAGACGTTTAAACTTTACTATTTATATTTTATATATTTAGAAGATGGAGTTATTTATATTTATTGTTATCTTAAACTGTTTAACATAAACAAGACAATTTCAAACAAATAAAAAAATGGTCGATTTGAACGGTTAAACTTGTATTATCCGTTTATCCATCTAACCCAACCGTAACGATATTAAATTATTATAAAAACCAATACAACCGATAGAAAAAGATCACCAACTCTCGTTTAGAAGTTCAAACGTCAACCTCTTCTTGCACAATCACTTGGTTTTAAATGTAATTATTATTTAAAGTAACTTGAATTGAAATTAACTAATATATCTTTTAAGTATATTAAACTTTGGTTAATAACTTAATATGAACCGGGTCAGAGAGGACATATATGCCCATCCAGGTCAAAAGCCAAGACCGCCTTTGACTGCTTCCTCACTCTTGCTGAAAATCACATTTATTGTATTACACTATATACTAAATTATATTATATATCTATGATACAGTTTAGTATATTACTAATGATAATTATATTGTATCATATGATAAAATAAAATTGATAAGTATTATACAATCTTTAAATACACGCTATCTTTTTAAAGATTTACTTTACTTTTTATGATTTACATGTTAAACATCAATAACAAATTAATACTTGAGTTATGTTGGTCTCATGTCTGATGTTTGAGTGAAATAGAAAGCATCTTCTAGCAGATTAAACATCAAATTGATGTTAAACAAACCATGATCACAACTAACAAACATTGAAATACATCTATGATTTTTTACGATTACAAACTTTATGAACACTTTCAATCATGTTTACACATGACCACCTTTATTTTGACGTAACTTCTAATAAGTCTTGCCAGGCCTTTAAATCATTTGATGAAATCCGAAGGGTCGGTTCCAACCCTTTGATATGACTATGAAATTGGATATAAGTCTTCATGATTTGCAATCTATATGGTTTTTTATAATACCCCCATATAAAAAAATATATATATATATATATATATATATATATATAATAATAACTTTGGGAACAAACTGAAACAAACACCAAACCACAGGGACTAGTTGTGTAAAATAAAAAAAAAATCAAATCTCTCTCTCTCCTCTACCCGCAAATCCGGCGGGTTTTCTCCGGCCAACCGCCGGTCGTCTCCGGCGAACCCCCAAACCACTATTTTTATTCGATTTTAGTTAATCAATTGATCCCCGACACACTAGCGTGAATGATTCGACATAGTACCCCACAATAATTCGAAAGAAAACGTTAGTGCGATCGATCTAAACCCACAAAGCAACTTTCGGCCGACCACATGTGCAAATCGCACTAAACATCTATAACAACTTAATTAAAGCTACCTAATCAATCATATACGAATTCCTAATCTACCTACACTTTCAATTACACCCGAAATACACGAATTCATCCTGTTCGATTCCTTCAAAGTCGCGGACCTGCAACATACTCGAACACCATCCTCCGGCCAATTTGATTCGAATTTGATAGAGGGCTTTTCATCATCGAAGCCATTAGAAGCTACCTGTACAATTAATTGGATTATCATAGTCGTTTGAGTATCGAACCGGTGCTAAGAAGCCGCGACCTATCCTCCGAGTGTTCTTGACGTTTTGCACTTCAATTCAGGTAAATAGAACCACCTACATACTCGGTTTCACATGAGCAATCAAAGCCCTAAGCTTGATTTCATATACAATAGCCAATTGGGGTTCGATTTGTGGGAGGATCAATTCTAGGGTTCTTGCAATTTGGGGATTTCTCTAATATGTGTTTAAAAGTAAAGGAACCCAACATAAACCGCGGCTGCGGCCTTGGTTCACCGGTTCCTGCGCTCTTTGCCTTAGATGAGGTCCCGGGTTCGACCCCGGGCACCTCCTGTTATTTTTTTTTATGCCTTTTTGACCTTTTAAAATTTTGTAAAAATTTCTAAAAATTATAAAAACAAGTTTTATAAACCCTGGTTATTTTAAAAAGTTATCCAACTATTTTCTGTAAAGTTATTTCATTAAAACACCTTAATAATTATTATATATAATAGTAAGAAAACGTTATAATTAGTTTATTTTTATAAAAATAAACTTTAAATAATGGGAATCATTAAGATGTTATTAGTCATTATGTTATCCTTGAATCTTAGACATCCTAATTAGTATTCTAGTTCATTGCGTTCGATCATAGGATGCCCGTTTGAATAAGTACTCGTTTAATTCGGTTTACGTTTTAAACATAGTTTCCTTGCTTAACTTAGTAAACTTGATACGATCCTATTTTGATAATGTTTTAGCTACTGGAAATATAAGTATTTTGACCAAATTAAGATTTAGTCATTAACCGAGCATTTTAAACAAGTCACACGTTTAACTAGTTTTTATAAATATTTTGGAATGTGATTTTATAAATGACAAACGGATTAATAACATGATTAGCCAAATTTTTCAGAAGTCAATCATGATTTATACTTATTTATAAAAATATTTCCAGACCCGTAACGGACGTATTTTAACTAGAAATAATTTTACGGTTTACCAAAATACCTTGATTTATACGTATTTTACAGCCAACTTACGGAGGCCATAACTTTATCATAACAGATCCAAATCAGTTAAACCTTATGTCCACGACGAAGTTCGTCGAAAAACGAATCTGTTGATATATAAAACATAGAAAAACTCATTCGTTTAGACCTCCAAATAGTCGTTTTCGTAACAGCTAGCAGTTCTGCGCAGCTGTAAAGATCCACGTTTTTCTCATATTTCGGTAATCCAAATCAGAAACATTTCTAAATGAAAGTTGTTTAGAAATCACTAATCTAGTAAACTGGAGATTTTCAGAATTTTTAAACGTCGTTTAGTATTTTTAACGAGTACGAAAAGACAAGGGCAGAACTGGAATTTTTCCAATTTAAAATAGGAAAATCCAAACTATAATTTGCGTTACATTATCGTAGGTTCTCGCGGCGTTAACCGAGCTTAGACCTTGTTTCTGATTATTGTCATTCGTGTATAAGGTACGGATTCCTGATTCTTTATATCTTAGTATAAATAATATTTTCCGTTACTTTGAAGTACGGATTCTGTTACCATAATATTCACTTTTGTTCTGTTACTTATTGTACGGATCCTGTTTCCTTGTTATCATAAGTATTTACTTTTGATTCCGTTACTTTGCAGTACAGATTCCTGATTTCTGTCTCGTATTTGATTTCCGTTCATTTCTAGTTTTGATTCCTGATAATTTGCTTTTGATTCTGTTATAAGTAGTTTGACTACTATATATTTCTGAATTTGTTACCCGAGCTCTCCCTATCTTGGGGGTGACCAAGACGCGTTATTGCGGCATCGATAACGTGGCACCAACCGTGGCGGTGAGCTGAGATCACGGCGTCTCTAAAGAGGACTCTGAAAATTATGTCTGGTTATATTATTATTTCCTCAGAGGCGTATGGATCGATCCTAGGCTAGTTCTGTTATTTCCTGACGGATGGTTACACACCATTCCATTCAGGACTCTGGTGAATGGTTTGTATGTCTGCCCATACTCCATTTCACGTTGGTTCACGGGCTCGCTACCTGTGTTCCCCCTGTTCAGTTATTATATGATATGATTATTAGCTCGGGGTATGTTCTATCTGATATATGTCTTATGACGTATGTTCTATTTGATATATATATATATATCTTATGATCTTTGGTTCTCCATTATCATTATGTCTGTTTATTTTTGATATCTGCCAATTCCTTGATTATCACATGTCTGTTTATTTTTGATATCTGCTGATTCTTTGATTATCGTCATGTCTGTTTATTTTTGTTATCCGCTATTCCGTTCACTGAGCGTTATGCTCAGGCGTGCTTTTGTTTTCATGCACGTCAGGTCAGCAGGGTAACCCGGGAAACCAGTGAAGAGTGAATTGAAGACCAAGATTATCTGTTACTTTAATTAATGTATTGAACATCTTAATTAGGTTTTGGAATTTGAACTTGTAATCGTTTTTAATATTGGGAATGCGTTTTGATTTGATATCCTTATTAGTGACACGTCAGCCCTATCCGGGCCGGGGTGTTACAGTTGTGGTATCAGAGCAAAGGTTCTTTCCTGTAGAAAACTTAAACATTAATAATAAACTTGTGAGGTAATGGGTAGACGTAGGGTTAGGATCTAATTTCTGTTTCCAATCTAAATTCCAGTATTCACACGTATGTTTTCATTTCAGATGGCCCCTAAGAGACGTGTGAACAACCACAATAAATCGAGTGGCCCCTCATCTGATACTCCTCTTGAAACCCTCGTTGCTAATGCTGTAAACGCTGCTATTTCTGGAATACTCCCTAATCTGATGACTCAGACTGCTCAAACAGTCATCCAGCAGATGCAACAGACAAATTCGGAGGGAAACAACACAGGACCTCCACCCGGTGGAAATAACTCAGAGCCACCTTCTGGCGGGAACCACACTGGACCATCTTCCGGTGGAAATGCAACACCACTTGTGGCTGGGATTCATGTCTGGCTTGAGCGCTTTATGAAGCAAAGACCAAGAACTTTTAGTGATGCTGCTACACCGATGGATGCTCGGAATTTGATAGCCCATGTGGAAAAGATATTCGAAGTACTAGGAGTCGATGACATATTTAAAACTAGGTTGGCCTCTTACAAACTGGAGAATGATGCTCTAGTTTGGTGGGAAGGGGTAAAACTTGCACATGGTGGAGAAGGGTATGCTGCTACCCTTACTTGGGCCGATTTCCGCACAATATTCTTCCAAAAGTATTTCTCTGAAGTGGAACGAAGTGAGTATGCACGGGAATATGCATCTATTGAGCAACGCGATGGTGAACCTTAGCAAGAATTCATGGCAAGATTCTGTAGGTTGGCTAGTTTTCTTGGGGAAGCTGCAGGTAGCCCAGAGGCCCAAGCAGAAAAGTTGAAATGGGCTGTTCATGAGAGGACTCGGAGGTGGATAGTGACTCAAAGGTTTAACAATATCAATGAAGTAGTTGATGCCGTGAAAACACTTGACATGGAAAACAAGAAGAGGTTAGCTAAAGCTGAGGAGAGTCGAAAGAGAAATCGTGAAGGACACCATACCGCACCTTCTGGGCAATCTTCAAGCGAGAAACACCATACAGGTGATCGAAAAGCCCAATTCAACAGAAATAATAACCGCCAAGGTAATCAATGGAAACAAAAACAGCAGAATCCTAAACCTGCCGAAAACCAAGGTCAAGAGCAAGTCCCGGTATGCACTACATGTGGAAAACGTCATTTTGGTGTTTGTCGGCGAGCTTCAGGAGCCTGTTTTAGATGTGGAAAGACCGGCCATGTACTGAAAGACTGTCCGTATCCTGATAACAAAGGGAAGGCTGGAAATAGTGCAAAGCAGCCTACAAATAGAGGACGAGTGTTTGCTCTGAACGCAAAGGATGCAGCAAACACACCAGGTATGACTCTTGATATTCCTCCCATATGTGAATCTGTCGTATCTGAATAATCTAGTAGTCTTACCATGTAAATTATGCTTGTTATCTATATACTAAGTGTGCCATGGCAACATAAATTCTTTAGGTACTGTTTCTGGTACTCTCATGTTAGGAACTCGTGAAGTTCAAGTCTTATTTGATACTGGAGCAACACACTCCATAGTTTCTCAATCTTTTCTTAAACATCTAACGATGAGCCCAACATTATTAGAAAATACTTGGTATATTATGACTCCTATGGGAAACTCTGTTACAATCTCTCATGTGTATGAGGATTGTCCGATCCGAGTTGAATCGCTCATTCTTACAGCGGATCTGTTGCCCATGCAAATGGAAGATTTTGATATCATCTTAGGAATGGACTGGTTAACTCGACATCATGTTACAATTGAGTGTCAGACTCGTCGCATTCTGTTTGGAGATCTCAATCATCCTGAACTCATTTATCAGGGGACTAAACCTCGAAAAACTCTTCAAATAATTTCAGCACTTAAGGCTCGTAAATCCCTACTGCACGGCGCTGCAGGATTCCTTGCTTCAGTTAAAATTTTATCTCCTGAAGAGCCTAGTATTTCTGATTATCCGGTTGTTTGTGATTTTCCCGATGTGTTTCCTAAGGAGTTACCTGGACTTCCACCAGACCGCGAGGTGGAATTCACTATTGATCTTATTCCTGGTGCTGAACCGATTTCCAAGGCACCTTACCGTATGGCACCACTTGAACTCAAAGAACTGAAGGAGCAATTACAGGAGTTATTAGATCTTGGATTTATTAGACCAAGTGTCTCACCTTGGGGTGCACCGGTCCTATTCGTGAAGAAGAAAGATGGTTCTTTGAGACTCTGCATTGACTACAGAGAACTCAACAAGATCACTATCCGTAATCGTTACCCTCTGCCTCGTATTGATGAATTATTTGATCAGCTTCAGGGTGCAAAGTGTTTCTCTAAAATCGATCTGAGGTCTGGTTACCATCAGCTAAAGATCAAAGATTCTGATGTCCCTAAATCTGCCTTCCGTACGCGATATGGTCACTATGAATTCCTGGTTATGCCGTTCGGGTTAACGAATGCCCCAGCTGTTTTCATGGACCTAATGAACCGAGTTTTCCATGACTATCTGGATAAGTTCGTCATCGTGTTTATAGATGACATTCTTATCTATTCTAAGAGTAAGAAGGAACATGAAGACCATCTTCGTATCGTGCTTGAAACTCTGCGTAAGAAGAAGCTTTATGCTAAGTTTTCAAAATGTGAATTTTGGTTGAGTCAAGTAGCCTTTCTGGGTCATGTGGTCTCTGCAGATGGTATTATGGTAGATCCAGCAAAGATAGAGGCAATCACTAAATGGCCAAGACCTACTTCAGCCACAGAAGTCCGGAGTTTTCTTGGTCTTGCTGGTTACTATCGTAGATTTGTCGAAGGGTTCTCTGTTATTGCTTTACCCCTTACGCAACTTCTAAGGAAAGGGGTTAAGTACTCTTGGAATGATGAGCGGGAGAAAAGCTTCGAAGAGCTTAAGAAGAGATTGGTGTCTGCCCCGATTCTTACACTTCCATCGGGCACAGGTGGATATCAGATTTACAGCGATGCCTCTAAAAAGGGACTCGGATGTGTGCTAATGCAGCATGGTAAGGTCATTGCTTATGCTTCGCGGCAGTTGAAACCTTATGAGGTTAATTATCCTACGCATGATCTTGAACTCGCTGCTGTTATTTTCGCGCTGAAAATATGGCGTCACTATCTTTACGGAGAGACTTGTGATATTTTTACTGATCACAAGAGCTTGAAATAAATCTTCACACAAAAAGAACTAAACATGAGGCAGAGAAGATGGTTAGAATTGTTAAAAGATTATGATGCCAATATTCAATATCATCCGGGAAAGGCCAATGTGGTAGCTGATGCTCTTAGCAGGAAGAGCTCAGGAATAGTAGCCTCCCTACAGCTACAGCCTCAGAACATTACCGATCTTGATAAATTAGGTATTGGCTTACATATTGGCAAGAGTGACGGATATCTCGCTAGTCTTCAGATAGAATCAGACTTAATATTCCGGATCAAGAACGCACAGAAAGACGATGGTGAACTCTGGGCAATCTTACAGAATGTGGAGATTGGTAAGCAATCAGAATTCAGAGTAGATGAGCATGGAGTAATATGGTGTGGTAAACGTTTATGTGTGCCTAATGATTCTTCTCTTCGAGAATCGTTATTAGCTGAGGCACATAGTTCTCCGTTCTCTATCCATCCAGGATCTACTAAGATGTATCGTGATCTTCGTCAGAATTTCTGGTGGAATGGTATGAAAGAAGACGTGGCTAAGTATGTTAGCCGTTGCCTTACTTGTCAGCAGGTCAAGATTGAGCATCAGAGAGCTAGTGGTTTGCTTCAGCCACTACCTATTCCTGTATGGAAATGGGATGATATTTCCATGGATTTTGTGACAGGGTTGCCAAGGACATTTAAGAAGAATGATGCAATATGGGTTGTAGTTGACAGATTGTCAAAGTCGGCTCACTTTCTCCCAATTCAGCAAGGATTTTCGGTTAGCAAACTATCTGAAGTGTTCACACAAGAGATTGTTAGACTTCATGGCACTCCGGTGTCTATCGTGTCTGATCGAGACCCGAGGTTCACTTCTCGCTTTTGGAAGGGTTTGCAAGTTGCATGGGGTACCAAGTTGAGGTTTAGTACGGCGTTTCATCCTCAGACTGACGGTCAGTCAGAGCGTACTATCCAGACACTTGAGGACATGCTTCGAGCTTGTGCCTTAGAGTGGACTGGAAACTGGGACGAGTACTTGTGTTTGGTCGAGTTTGCTTACAATAATAGTTGGCAAGCTAGCATTGGCATGGCACCTTTCGAATTATTATATGGTCGTAAATGTAGAGCACCTGTTTGTTGGGAAGAAGTCGGTGAAAGAGTCATCGAAGGACCCGAGTTAGTTCAGATCACAAATGAGAAAGTTGCTATTGCTAGGGAAAAGTTAAAGGAAGCTCAAAGTAGACAGAAAAGCTATGCAGACCGACACCGTCGACTTTTGGAGTTTAAGGTCGGTGATAAGGTATTCCTGAAGGTTTCGCCTTGCAAAGGCGTACGACGTTTTGGTCTAAAAGGGAAACTTAGTCCACGGTTTATCGGACCCTTTGAAATCCTGGAAAGAGTTGGTGAGGTTTCGTATCGATTGGCTTTACCACCTCAACTGTCACATGTGCATAATGTCTTTCATGTATCTCTTTTAAGGGGATACAATTATCACCCTATTCACGTGGTTAACTATCCACTACATTTGATTCGTGAGGATTTATCATTCGAGGAAGAACCAGAAGCTATACTTGACCGACAAGAACGCATTATGCGAAGGAAAACTATTCCTTTTGTCAAGGTATTATGGAAAAACCATTCCGAACGCGAAGCTACATGGGAGATAGGAGATGAAATCCGTTCCCGATATCCGAATCTTTTTACAGCTTAGTACTTGGTTTTTATTAATGTATTCTTGACATATTTTGGCTTTACGCTATAAGGTTATCAGTTATTAATTTCTGACCATCAGACTAGCTATTACATGTTTCTATCTTTGTGAATAACTTCGTCTCTGCATCTAAATAATTAAGAGTTATCTCATCCACTCGTTGATTCCTTACTACTCCGTGTTCGTTATGTCATATCTTGTTTCGACCTATACCTAGCAATTTCGTGGACGAAATTTTTTAAGGGGGGTAGAATTATAATACCCCCATATAAAAAATATATATATATATATAATAATAATAACTTTGGGAACAAACTGAAACAAACACCAAACCACAGGGACTAGTTGTGTAAAATAAAAAAAAATCAAATCTCTCTCTCTCCTCTACCCGCAAATCCGGCGGGTTTTCTCCGGCCAACCGCCGGTCGTCTCCGGCGAACACCCAAACCACTATTTTTATTCCATTTTAGTTAATCAATTGATCCCCGACACACTAGCGTGAATGATTCGACATAGTACCCCACAATAATTCGAAAGAAAACGTTAGTGCGATCGATCTAAACCCACAAAGCAACTTTCGGCCGACCACATGTGCAAATCGCACTAAACATCTATAACAACTTAATTAAAGCTACCTAATCAATCATATACGAATTCCTAATCTACCTACACTTTCAATTACACCCGAAATACACGAATTCATCCTGTTCGATTCCTTCAAAGTCGCGGACCTGCAACATACTCGAACACCATCCTCCGGCCAATTTGATTCGAATTTGATAGAGGGCTTTTCATCATCGAAGCCATTAGAAGCTACCTGTACAATTAATTGGATTATCATAGTCGTTTGAGTATCGAACCGGTGCTAAGAAGCCGCGACCTATCCTCCGAGTGTTCTTGACGTTTTGCACTTCAATTCAGGTAAATAGAACCACCTACATACTCGGTTTCACATGAGCAATCAAAGCCCTAAGCTTGATTTCATATACAATAGCCAATTGGGGTTCGATTTGTGGGAGGATCAATTCTAGGGTTCTTGCAATTTGGGGATTTCTCTAATATGTGTTTAAAAGTAAAGGAACCCAACATAAACCGCGGCTGCGGCCTTGGTTCACCGGTTCCTGCGCTCTTTGCCTTAGATGAGGTCCCGGGTTCGACCCCGGGCACCTCCTGTTATTTTTTTTATGCCTTTTTGACCTTTTAAAATTTTGTAAAAATTTCTAAAAATTATAAAAACAAGTTTTATAAACCCTGGTTATTTTAAAAGTTATCCAACTATTTTCTGTAAAGTTATTTCATTAAAACACCTTAATAATTATTATATATAATAGTAAGAAAACGTTATAATTAGTTTATTTTTATAAAAATAAACTTTAAATAATGGGAATCATTAAGATGTTATTAGTCATTATGTTATCCTTGAATCTTAGACATCCTAATTAGTATTCTAGTTCATTGCGTTCGATCATAGGATGCCCGTTTGAATAAGTACTCGTTTAATTCGGTTTACGTTTTAAACATAGTTTCCTTGCTTAACTTAGTAAACTTGATACGATCCTATTTTGATAATGTTTTGGCTACTGGAAATATAAGTATTTTGACCAAATTAAGATTTAGTCATTAACCGAGCATTTTAAACAAGTCACACGTTTAACTAGTTTTTATAAATATTTTGGAATGTGATTTTATAAATGACAAACGGATTAATAACATGATTAGCCAAATTTTTCAGAAGTCAATCATGATTTATACTTATTTATAAAAATATTTCCAGACCCGTAACGGACGTATTTTAACTAGAAATAATTTTACGGTTTACCAAAATACCTTGATTTATACGTATTTTACAGCCAACTTACGGAGGCCATAACTTTATCATAACAGATCCAAATCAGTTAAACCTTATGTCCACGACGAAGTTCGTCGAAAAACGAATCTGTTGATATATAAAACATAGAAAAACTCATTCGTTTAGACCTCCAAATAGTCGTTTTCGTAACAGCTAGCAGTTCTGCGCAGCTGTAAAGATCCACGTTTTTCTCATATTTCGGTAATCCAAATCAGAAACATTTCTAAATGAAAGTTGTTTAGAAATCACTAATCTAGTAAACTGGAGATTTTCAGAATTTTTAAACGTCGTTTAGTATTTTTAACGAGTACGAAAAGACAAGGGCAGAACTGGAATTTTTCCAATTTAAAATAGGAAAATCCAAACTATAATTTGCGTTACATTATCGTAGGTTCTCGCGGCGTTAACCGAGCTTAGACCTTGTTTCTGATTATTGTCATTCGTGTATAAGGTACGGATTCCTGATTCTTTATATCTTAGTATAAATAATATTTTCCGTTACTTTGAAGTAC
Source organism: Flaveria linearis (assembly GCA_024085815.1). Lineage (NCBI taxonomy): Eukaryota > Viridiplantae > Streptophyta > Magnoliopsida > Asterales > Asteraceae > Flaveria > Flaveria linearis. The sequence goes on from CM044011.1 coordinate 8,188,355, forward strand.
GGATTCTGTTACCATAATATTCACTTTTGTTCTGTTACTTATTGTACGGATCCTGTTTCCTTGTTATCATAAGTATTTACTTTTGATTCCGTTACTTTGCAGTACAGATTCCTGATTTCTGTCTCGTATTTGATTTCCGTTCATTTCTAGTTTTGATTCCTGATAATTTGCTTTTGATTCTGTTATAAGTAGTTTGACTACTATATATTTCTGAATTTGTTACCCGAGCTCTCCCTATCCTGGGGGTGACCAAGACGCGTTATTGCGGCATCGATAACGTGGCACCAACCGTGGCGGTGAGCTGAGATCACGGCGTCTCTAAAGAGGACTCTGAAAATTATGTCTGGTTATATTATTATTTCCTCAGAGGCGTATGGATCGATCCTAGGCTAGTTCTGTTATTTCCTGACGGATGGTTACACACCATTCCATTCAGGACTCTGGTGAATGGTTTGTATGTCTGCCCATACTCCATTTCACGTTGGTTCACGGGCTCGCTACCTGTGTTCCCCCTGTTCAGTTATTATATGATATGATTATTAGCTCGGGGTATGTTCTATCTGATATATGTCTTATGACGTATGTTCTATTTGATATATATATATATCTTATGATCTTTGGTTCTCCATTATCATTATGTCTGTTTATTTTTGATATCTGCCAATTCCTTGATTATCACATGTCTGTTTATTTTTGATATCTGCTGATTCTTTGATTATCGTCATGTCTGTTTATTTTTGTTATCCGCTATTCCGTTCACTGAGCGTTATGCTCAGGCGTGCTTTTGTTTTCATGCACGTCAGGTCAGCAGGGTAACCCGGGAAACCAGTGAAGAGTGAATTGAAGACCAAGATTATCTGTTACTTTAATTAATGTATTGAACATCTTAATTAGGTTTTGGAATTTGAACTTGTAATCGTTTTTAATATTGGGAATGCGTTTTTATTTGATATCCGTATTAGTGACACGTCAGCCCTATCCGGGCCGGGGTGTTACATTTTTTCTGTATTTAGATTCAAAAACTAGCAAGCTTTTGCGAGACAAACGTAACTACATAATTTCATGACTTAGTTGTGATAATAGATGAGTGGATTAGACGCATCAAAGTTAATCATTAATACGAAATATAAAGTTATAATTACACTAGTAAACTAAAAGTTAGCAATTTTAGGAGATATTATCTTAGCTACCACAAAATTCAAATTAGACCATACAACATACCTAATACACACAAAGTAACAGTTAGGTTTTAATGTGTATTAGGTTTCACTGATGCACTAATATCATGACTTCATACAATTAATATATTTTACACACAAGACCATATAACATACCTAATCACACAAGACAATTCTACCTAATACACACAAACCATAGTTAGGTTTCTATTTGCGTGCAAGGTTTTATTAGATATTTAGATGCACTAGTTTCATACAATTAATATAGTTTACACACAATTAGCAATACCTCATACACACAAACTCACAATTATACCTCATACACACAAACTCACAATTATACCTAATACTTCAATTGAAACCTAAAATTTAAGGATCCACTTTAGAATTGAGATGAAACACGAGTCAAAATGTCTTAGGATCCACTTTAGAATTGAGATGAAACACGAGTCAACATGTTTGAGATAGCTAAAAATCATGAGCTCAAGAATTCTAAGAGAGACATATGGTTCGGAGACTAAGCACGAAAAGAGATTGAAATTTGTGAGTAATGTGAGACATGTTTAGAAGTAACCCAAAACTTAACCAATGTTAAAGTTCTGGTTTAAGCCAAGCGGTTTAAACTTTAAACGACCTCACTCAATTGCAATAAATGAAGAATAGATGGCGTTAAGAAAACTGGACATGCAAATTAGTAAGCCTGCCAACATGTGCGACTGTTAGGAGTCAAATAGGTGTAAAGACCACGATTAACAGAAAAGACGTATTCATAAATGCAAAAGCAAGGCGTGTCGGGAAAGGATATGTGTAAAAGGGTATGAAATTGATTATGAAGAGTGTTTGTTGCACTTGCGAGATGGGATATAATCAAAATGCTTTGGAGTTTTGGCTATAGCTTCAACAAAGATTACTTTGTCTTCCAACTTGATGTAAAAACTTCTTCTTCATGGCACTCTAAAAGATAATTTGTACGTGAAGCAATCTAAGGGATACGCTCAATTTGAAGTAGAGCATAACGTTATAAACTCAGGAAGGCGGCATATGGGTTAAAACAAGTGCCAAGAGCATGGTACGGCAGAAAGGAGGAATATCTTACGCGTGAAGGATATGCCAAACGGAGACACAAAAATACCTTGTTTACCAAGAAAGATGCTATCTTATTGGGATCCTATATATCTTTTTGGACCAGCAAACTCACACGTCCCTTAAATCCTACGATTAAATCTTCATCTTTTGTCCACGAATAGACTTGAACCCTCAACCTGTTGAGGAGTGGCATTTTTTCCAGACATTTTGGTACCGCTAAGCCAAAGGCCCTTTGGTTATTGGGAGCCTATATATAAATCACCGAACCCGCTTATCACCAATTATGTTGGCTACAGTTTGTTGAGTTTTATTGTATGATTTGGCTTCTTATGCTTATGTTATATGCTTAGAGTTTGAGAATTCCATCATGTTATATAAATTTCACTAAAGGCAATTATTATTCAAGTTAATGATGGCAAAGTGCATTTCACCTGATTATAATTTTCTTCACATATTTATCAAAATAGGCTGAAAAAGTTTAGCACCTCCCATAACGATGAGATCACTCGACTGTTGCTGCAAGTCTTTGGGAAGATATATTTAACTGCTACTAGTCATCACACGTCGTCATTGCAAGCTGATCAAACAAGATTACAGTTAATAAATGACGGTCAATTAACTTCAGTTACAGTTAATAAGTGATCATTGTAAGAGAGCAGAAACTTCTTTCGTTCATTAGGTTTCACATAGATACAACACGAATTGATCATTCAGTGGTGATAATCAGATAAATGATGCACCATGCTACAAAAATAGATCTACCAAAAATAAGCATGCGTCATGTTCATTTCAAAACTTTGTAATTTGTTATTGATCTAAAATAAGGTATCTTATGGACTTAAATGTTTTCCTATTCAGAGTTAAAACAAACAGATCCAAGACATTCCATCTTTGCTTCTCGATCTTCATCTAGTCTTGTCAACGCCTACAAATGAAGCATGTACCACATTATCAAGAGAGATGCCAGGCAAAATAGAAATTTAAAAAAATGTACTCATATTTACACAAAGCACACATAGAATGAGGGTGCAAAGTAGATGGATGGTAACATCTTGAGTTGTAAAACACACACACGAACACACAAGTGTTGTTTCCATGCATACAAAGATTAGCCCCCCAGTGATCTATAGACACCGTTTGATAAACACTAACGTACCTCAAGATCAAATGAAAGAAGATCAAGGAGGGACATATTGTAAAACACACACACGAACACACAAGTGTTGTTTCCATGCATACAAAGATTAGCCCTCCAGTGATCTATAGACACCGTTTGATAAACACTAACGTACCTCAAGATCAAATGAAAGAAGATCAAGGAGGGACATATGACGGTTTGTTAGATACCTAATCAATAAGAAAAACCCAGTAATTAGGAAACTATTCCAGAACCATGAATCTTGAAAAGGTGATGAAAATAGAAGCATAATAGTTTAAAGCCAAGAAATTGGATCACTATATACATAAATAAAATATTTCAATTCACCTTTGAAAGATTACACCCTGATCCCATAACTAATACCTAGAGTTCGTGAATGTTACAAGCAAATGCATAAACTAGAATCTACTATCATGATATAAACAAACATCCAATCTAGAATCATCAAACAAAAGTAAACAATGACATTATAGTTCTACATGACTACATGCATCAAAATTGTCACTTACAAACCATACAAATTGGATAGCAATCATGTTGAGTTCATAGAATATGAATTTACCTTCAGGAAGCCAGCCATAACCACGGTGAGAAAGGGTTAGCATGGACGTCATCAACGCAGAAGCAGTGGCTGTGTGAAAAGGTTGCAATGATTCCAAACAAGCACTCATTTCAGCTGGACAACTGACCACAAGCAAATGAAAAAAGTTACAACTAAAATCTACCGCATTAAAAGCCCGACAATTTGATCTTTTGCCCCAAATGAACAAAACTAGGACGCATTCTTTTTATAACTGTGCTATAAGTCTATACCTATAAATCTTTAAGAAATCAAGTTAGTGTTACGCCTGTTTGTATTTCAGAATCTTCACATTATAACTTAATGACTATAAATCTTTTGAAGAAATCAAGTTAGTGTTATGCCTGCTTGTATTTTAGAATCTTCAATAATAGCTTAATAATCTAAAATCATGACCAGATGATATTATTTCCTTGTGCAGTTAACTTCAGATCCCTAAAGCAAAATATGTCAACTGGTGTAAACCCTACAACTTTCAGCACTAAAAACGTTCTCATTAACCGGCTAATCCACCGAATCCGGATCCACCGCACCTGATTTTTAGGGTAACAGTGGCATCCGATCATTGACGACAATCCCATGGGATCCGAATCCATGAGATTCGAATACTTGAACATTCAATTAACCTAATTCTCAATGTCATATGGAAAACCCATAGATCTGTATGTCTGTGAGAGTTTGAACGGTGGTTACCTGAAGATGCGATTAGAGAGAGAATTCCGGCTGCCGGTACGGAAGGGAGATCGAGCAGATTTCGCCTGAGAAGATGCTCTCGCCGCCGCGCTACGGAGAGACGATGATCGGAAAATTGATCGGGCGGCAGCCGCTGCGGTGGCCATTTTGATGCGGGTGTGTGTTTTCTGATTCTGTAACAGTGAAGGGTTTTGAGTCGTTGGGCCGAAAAGATGCTAAACCCTACGACCCACTCGTGTGTAGAAAACCGGTTCCGAAACCCAAGAAGAAATCGACCTGAACCGGAACGGAAAGTAGTTGGTAAATCCGGTTAGAGTTGAACCGGAATGATTAGTTTGTAATCGGTTTGTAAACTTTCATGCTCAAGTTGGTTTTAAACTTGTATGTATCGATCAAAGAAGAGACCGGGTTAACCTGAAAAGCTGGAACCATACCTAATGGACCATTTCACTCTTTAAAAAATGATATCTACCCTGAACCAGTTCCATTAATAACAAAGTTTGCTTTTCGTTGGTCTTGTTGAAACTGTTATTAGTCCGAGAAGTAACACGATTTGTACAATTCAATCGAATCATTTCGAAATTTTGAGGGTGAATTTAGGATTTTTAAGTGATTTGTGAAATAATATTTTTTAGCAATAACTTTAAGCTTCTAAAAGCCATCTAATCTTGTATTTCTATTGACTTATAATCACATTGTTTTCAGGAGGACAGCCACTAATTTTTTATTTTTTTTAAACGGTGGTAGAAAATTTTGGCGCGGTGGAATGTCTTTTCATAGCCTAGGTGTGTCCATATCTCAAACAAGATTTCAGCCGTCAATCATTAGTTTGACGTTCGATGGTGGCGCCAACCTGTTCCAAAAGAAAATCAACTATCTTGTAGAACCCGATGACTTGCATATGTTTGAAGGGTTTATTGACAATCTTTGTTAATTACTCCGTATGTTTTACGTTGAAGTGAGATTCAAACTTGTGACATTTGCTCTGAAGCTTGATAACCACTAGTAGCACTATACTACGATGGCACGGATAATTTATAACTTCGGATTAGCATTGAAAGGTCCCTTCGTAATATATGATCCGCGACAATGACACGATGCTTTTCTTTTTGTATCACATAAAACTAAAATTGCTTTCCAGAGGATAAATAAAAGACGATTGTATATTTGTATACCTTGGATATGGAACTAAAACAGGATGAAAAATGAGCTTTGATTTCATTCCAAGCCTTTAAATTTCATCCTCTCAAACAATATCGAATGTGCTTGACGGTGATAGAAGAGAAATTGAGAATTTACGACAAATTAAAATTAGAACGTATATATAACAATGTAATTCATTGATTATTATAAGGTGTATAAAAGAACGAACACCCAAGGTTTATGAGCCTTGATTAACAATAAAAACGGTTAGACTGACCGCTATCACAGTATCGATAATTTTATACTAATTATGTTTAAAGTAAATATCAAATGAGAACTCATATTTTCGTGAGAACTATAAAAACTATATTTCGCACATGTGTAAAAAAGATAAATAATTGACACATGAGTAAAATTGAAAACTAATTTACACATGTGTAAACACGCATAAAAAAAGTTTTTTGAGCTTTCACAAAAATAAAAGTTAATATTTGTTTTTATGAGAACTGTGGGAGCTTTTATATAAATGTGTGTGTGTGTATATACATATACATATATATATATATAGCAAGAGAAATATTTTACGTATGTTTATACATGTGTAAAAAAAGTTCTTAAAATTCCGAAGAGAAATTAAGTTTTTAAGGTAACTCTATCATATACTTAAATAGATATAAATTAGACATATTATTTACAGGTTAAAATCATGGCATAAGCTAATCAGACGCCCTGTCAGATGTTAAATGTACGTCCTTTGACTTTTTTCACGGCCCGTGAAGGGCCTCATGGGCCGTACGGTTTTCGAAATTTAATTTTCACACCTACATTTACTCACGGGCCATGTAACACCTAACGGCCCATAAATGTCCACTCCCACGGCCTGTTAACATGTTCCATAACGGCCCGTGAATTATCTCACGGGCCGTAGCAGTCCTTCTGAGAATTTACTTTCCTCGATTTGCGTGCATTTTTAAATTTTATAATTATGTGACGTGACGTATTATTCCTTGATTTGATTTAAGATTCTGTATAAAACGTTATATATATTAGTTGTTATATACGATTAGTGAGAAAATAAACAGTTAAAATGTCTTCTCGTAGAGGTAATAGAAGACGTCAAAATGAGTCATCTTCAAACTCATGAGATATTGTGGAAAGTATTCCTGATCTAATAGATAATCATAATTGGCAGAATGGGAGGAACTGGTCTGAGAATGTTATTCAGTTTATACGTAACGGTGATTCCCAAACATGTAGGGTGTATTACATGGGTAATTCCGATATTCAGTTAGAATTTTGACGTGAATTACTCGGAAACGTGTCTTTAGGTACAGAGGTATGATTTAAAGTTTTTTTTTGTAAATTTTATTTTATTTTAAAATTCTAAGAATTAAAAAAGTTGTTATTTTATAGCATGTTCGGGCGTGGACAAATAGACTCACAATATGGAGATACGAAGAAATACATAGAACAGAAGAGTTGTCGGGTAGTGATCGTTGGACGATTCTCCCATTTGAGTGGTTTAACTTAATATACTCGAGATCCGTTAAGGGTAACGAATACGGCGACGGGAGTGACTGTCTATATCCCGCGTTATGGGAAGTTGATACGGTAATACTGTTTTCATGTTTTACAATAAAAATCATGAATTTATAACCGTGAATTAAATTGTTTTGTAGGTTTACGTACCAATGACTGATGACGAAGAAAATTGGTATCTTTTTAAGATTTCTATGGACTCACTACAAGTTCGTATATATTCTCCATACGAATGCCGACCAAATACGTGTGATGATTCATGGTGCATTCATCGTAATGCCCGAACGATTTTCGTACAATTCGAATCGTACTTTTACATTTTCTGTCACGTATACAATATTGGCAGCACTCCGGACAAGAAGAAATCGAAGAACTGGTGGTATCGGGTGAAACCGTTTGGCCTCCTAACGCCGATCATATTGGTCGAGATTCGGGAGTTGTAATTTGTATGTTATTGCGTAGGTTGGATCAAAATAGATCTTTAGAGTGGCAGGAGGTTAACTTACAGGATGCTTGCTTTAGATTCCGAAGATTTATGGCAGACGAACTGTATTCTAGACGTATAATGTAGAATAGTAAATAAATATTTTATTAAAACATAAACGTTTATTAGTACACTTTATTAAAAACAATAAACCGTTATTATCACACAAAAATAAAACACATAATTTTTAATCTTCTTGATCTTTATAAAAGATCAAAGAGGCAAAATGGTTAAAAGAAATTCCAAAATTCTCCCGATATCTTTCTTGAGTTCTTGTCATAATATCCGTATCATTCCATAACGTATTTCGATTGTTGTAAACGTCTTTGTAGAGCTGGTGAAATGTCGTGACCTTCCTTCTCAAGTCAAACCACTTGTTGCTAAGTTCACGAGTGGTGCGATATTCTTCACGTTCGAGAATTTGGTGAAAACGAGTTGAAACCCGGTTCCAAAATATTGAATTTGGCGGGATAGTCCCTGAATTTTCGATACAAGATCTTACTAAAGTCACCTCTTCTTCATCCGTCCATGGATTTTGATCACTTGCAGCACTCATGGTTTGGATATTGAGTAAACTTGTGTGAATTGGTTGTGTGAAGTGGTTGAATTTATAGACTTAAAAAATTAATGAAACGGCCCGTGAGGGACTTTACGGGCCGTTTCGGTGTTACCAAACGGGCCGTGAAGTCTCAACGGTTGTTTTTTAAAAAATACTAAGCCTCACGGGCCTTGAGGACACTCACGACCCATTTTGAAAATATGTAACGGGCCGTGAGGCCCTTCACGACCGTGAGGCCGGATAATATATACGATCTCATGACCCATTTCTTCATTTACGCCCCCTAAACACACATACGATTTACTCTGTCACGACCTCCGGATTTTCATCATTTTCATACCGCCGACTCCCTACTACGGTACGTATTCAAATTCGTATTTTATTTTTGTATATTTATCGTTTAAATATGTTAAAATTTAATTTAAAAAACAAAAAATCTGAAAAATTTGGGGGTTACGGGCCGTGAACAGAAGTCACGGGCCGTAACCCTTTGAAAATTCAGAGGGTTACGGGCCGTGAGTTCTCTTCACGGGCCGTAACCCTTTTTTGTGTTCTTGTGATTTTTAATTTTTTTTTACAGATTATGCCACCACGCAAACGTTCACGTCCGGAGACCGAGCCTGAGGGTCAGGGTGAGTTCCTGGACCCACATCCTGATCTTCGTTTTCCGAGAGAGACACAGCCACGGCTAAGGCTGTGGAAGCTGATTGGACGGCCCCTGAAGGGGACCCGCACCATCGAATGGGACGTGCTAGAGGAGGTTGGAGATATAGCACGTGCCCAGGACATCGTTGGGCTGGAGGGAGAGACGCCGTGGAGGCGGATGTTTGATTTGGGATCGAGGAGGGGCTATAGAGAGCTGACGTTGCAGTTTTTGTCTACGTTTTTGTTCACTCCCGCCACTGAGGATGAGGACCCCGGGAGCACATAGCTGTTAGATTTAGGCTGGGGGGCAGTAGGTTCGAGTTCACCCTCGCTCAGTGGGCGGCGACTCTTGGGTTTTACACTCAGGAGGAGACGAAGGATCCTCGTTTTTATTCTGACGAGGTCCAGTCAGAGGCGGCTCCTTTGGTCGGATGGTGGCCGACCATTTCCAACCAGCCATGGGAGGGCGCCGTTAGGGCGAGCTCCATTAGAGATCCGTTGCACCGTTATCTACACCGGTGCATTGCCGGCACCATTGCCGGCAGGGACCAGAGTATGGAGCAGGTGTCGCTCCTTGATTTATTTTTTTCGAGGGCCTTGCTTTCACCTAGACGGGTGAATCTAGGTCACTGCATGGCCACCGTTAAACCTCTTTTACCGGAACCAGAACCAGAACCGTCATTATCACCGCTGCTATCGCCACCGTTATCACCCCCCCGTCATCGCCGCCGTCATTCCCGCCGTAATTGGACGCGAACGGTCCTAAATAGTTTGAAGCAGCCTCATCGTAATGACCGTAACCCTCCTCAGGGTAATAGTTAGATTCCGAACCGAATAAATAGTTCCTATTCCAGAAAGACATCATAACGTTAAATATTAACGTTTATATAGTAGTTGAAATGGAATATTGCATTTATATCGGAGTTGAAATGAAATGAATTTATATCGTAGAAATTTGAATTATGAAATGAATTTATAAACTAACGTTTATATAGTAGCTGAAATGGAATATTGCATCTCGTCACATAATTAACACGAATATCGAGGAATATTACGTCATATCAAATAATGTAATAAATACAAAATTACATGACTATCGAGGAATATTACGCCATATCAAATAACGTAATAAATACAAAATTACACGAAAAACGAGGAATAATATATCTCGTCAAATTATTAAAGGTGAAAATACTTAAAAGAGGGAACGAAGGCCCCGACCAATCATCGTGAAGAGCAAAATCGGCATAGGTTAGGTGCTATTGATGGACAAAGTCAGGGAAAACCTCTGAAATTTAGGATCCGTAAAGTAGTTTACGGCCCGTAAGTGGAATGCCAAACGGGCCGTGAAAAAATTTGACCGTGAACACCTTCACGGGCCGTTAAGTTTTTGAATGACTGATTTGACTACCCGACAGTCAATACGGCCCGTGAAGGGCCTTACGGCCCGTAAGCAGGGCGTTCAAATAGCGGGCAGGGCGTCTCTTTAGTAGTCCCCAAAATCATTTGATAATTCATAATTATAATAAGAACTGTGAGACCTTATATGAATAGTTCATGTTTTTTTTTAATTTATACTTTTAACATACATTTATGTATGTTTATACATATTAAAAATAACCAATTGTGACATTAAAAATCATTGTTGTTGAGACCGGTTCGGACCGGCCGGCCCGACCGGTTCGACCGGGATTCGGTGCCTGGTCCGGTCCGGTCTGGTGTGACTCGCTTTTCACTGGTCGAACCGGCCGGTTCGTCCCGAACCGCTGGTCGTACCGGGAAACCGGACCGGTTCGGACCAGTTTTTTTTTTTTTTTTATTTTAGTGGGTAAAAACAAGGTGTTAAACCATAAATTAGTACGTCGGATATACAAATATAGTTAAGTTTTATATATAACTATAAAATATATATATAAATCATATATAAATTACTTATATTTAATTACATATATAAATATAATTAAAATATAGTTAAATCCGGTCCAACCGGTCCGACCACCAAACCAGTAAGGCGTCCGATTCGACGTCCGATCCGGTTCTGAAAACATCGTTAAAAATCATCAAATGATCAAAGTAAAGTTTTCATATGCTTTTAGTTTTTCTTTTTATTACTTTTGACGTTACATCTTGCATATGAGTTACAACTTACACATATGCAGATTAAAAATTCGTTTAATATTTTCTTTTCAAATTTCAAGAGAGATGATGAAATATTATATTTTAGTTGTTTTTTATAAAACGCATAAGAGTTTTGTTTTATAAAACATATAAGAGTTTAATATTATGTTTGATATTGTTATTGTTATCAAGTCGGAGGTTTTTTTGGAAACGGTCTCTCTATCTCTCAAGATAGAGGGTCTCTATCTCTTAAGATAGAGGGAAGTATCGTCACCACCTATCCCTCCCAGACCCTGATCTTAAACGGGATATACTGAGTATGTTTGTTTGTTTGTTTATAAGAGTTTTGTTTTGATACGAGTTTTCGGAAGCGGTCTCTCTATCTTTCTAGATAGAGGAAAGACTTGCTACCATATACCCCTCCCAGACCCTGCCCTTCAGCGGGAGACACTGGGTATGTTTGTTTGTTTGTTTGTTTGTTTTGATACGAGTTTTCGGCTTTTCGCAATTTTAAACCGTCTATAAAATCAAATGATCGTAACCCTTTTATTTCTTTATTATCTATCTAATTCTCTTCATTATAATATTAATTAAAATGTATGTGAGTTATTTTAGATTTCATTCGTAACAATGATAAAATCATGTAAACGATAGTTAACAACACATAATATTTCACGATACATTCATTTTATGCTTCATCTCCATTTCTAATGAAGAACAAGAAGAAATAAAACACCCAAAACCCATAAACATCCACCAAACTGAAAATTCATGCTATTAAATGTTCATCTCACAAGATTCATCAACAAAGCTGCAACCAAATCATTGAAAATCATCAAAGAATTTAACACTTCAAATTACTCCTTATCAATCACAGCCATAATCAAAGCATCGTCTTCGCAGAACTGCAATTCATCACATCAAGATTCACCATCATTCGCCGGAAAATACCATCACCACCATGAACGACCACCGTCCGCCGCCGCGCCTCGTTGACCTCCGCTCCGCCACCGACATCCTCCGGCAGACAACCACCGTCGCCACCACCCGCCACCACCTCCGTACACTTCTCATTCTCACTTTCCTCTTGTTTTCTCTACGAACTAACATCGAAAACCTCACTAATTTCATCACTAGTTACATCGATAACGACCCTTCAGTACAATCACTTCTATCTCGAAGTCAACCACCTGCAAATCCCACCATCGCCGCCGGCCACCGCCACCGCCATCGTCGCCACCACCACCCCTTCCACCAGCTCACCCGCATTCTTGACGATGATATGTTCTCCGGTGACGATGAGCTCGATCATCGAATCTTTCCGAAATCCCAATTGAATGAAACCTCATTCATACTCGATTCCTTCGATCCCCAATTGGGGTTCTCCGATTTCGCATCCGATAACGGACTTAGGGTTTCTGAAATTGTGCGATCGAGTGTTCGGATGTCGTTTAGAAGAATTAAGATCATTGAGAAAGAAAAGAACACCATCAGCAACAGTAGTAATGATCTTGCACTGATTGATGGTGGAAAGACTGTAAGTAAAGCCGATTTGCGATTCTTCTTCATTAGGTCTGATCTCGAACAACATGAATTGAACACATTGTTGTATCTAATTGGGGTTTTATCTGGTTCAGATGTGCTTGTGATTCTTGCTTATGTTGTCACTCATGTTTGGGTTCATGGGGTTGTGTTTGTGTTGGTGGTGAATCATTTCTTGCAGAGGGATAACCCCTTCACCCAAACCTTTGAGCGGGGGGCGATTTTGGGTTCAAGAAGATTGTGTTTGTACATTATAATGAGATGGGTTGTGAGGGATGCATTGAGTCAACTATTGGGCTTTTTCTTTTTCGGAGACATTGATGATCAGTATTCAGCATTCAAGGTTTTTGTTAGGTTGAAGTATATGCCATTTTCGATTGTGTCTCCTTGGGTTAAAGGCTTTGAAAAGGAGACTTATGGTTTTCTGTTATCATGGTTCTTGTTAGACATGCTTATATCTTTCGTATTCGCTTTGACTGCTTGGGTGACTATGGTGGATTTTAGAAGAAGAGGGAGAGAAGTTATTGTAGAAGGGTGGCGTTTGTTGTTATTAAGGATTAATACTGCCATTAATCTCAAGTGCTTAGAAGGTATTGCTTGCGGGTCGTTTGCTAGACACATACTTACACATATTTTTGGCAAAGTGATTGCTTCCATGATCATATCTTCTATGGATGTTTACTTTATGGTGGCATGGATGGTGCATTACTTCTCTGTGAAATCCATGGATGCTGATTTTGGTGGAGTACCTTTTGGTAACAGAGAGCTTGAAGGCATGCTTGAAGATGATAGATGATCATAGCGTCATTTTTTTTGCAGTATTCACATGGATTATACAACTGTGAGTGCTAGATGAAACAGTAATATGATGGTGTATGCCATCTTTAATGTGAATTAGCATTACCTTTGTTAGATGATACGAACTTGATGATGCGTATAACATGTACATTCTTTTTACAGATGAAATGGCTATTTTACTTACAGTTTTATCGTTAACAGCATGCCTCAAAATGTAATACACTTGCACTTCATTCTTTTATCTTAAATGTGAATTAGCATGCTGATTTTCTAGATAAAATGTGGGTCATTTATCTTGCAACAGTCCAAAAGGACAGCTTGAGTGGTAAGGTGCCTTGAGAGGTCAAGGATTCACATCCTGTAATGGCAGGTAGTCGAGTAGATCAAGAGTCGTTCCAAAAAAAAATCATCTTGCAATAAAGCTGTATCCTTTACACATATTTTCCTATCTCTTAGTAAAATCCACTCAAATTCAAAGGCAGAAGTTGAATCTCAGATCCCTTGCACATCAAAGCGCGATGAGGAAAATGACCTCATGGCAGGGCATATAGAGTCGGGAAGGTGAAGTCATTCTTCTGGAGCTCGATCCACCAACATGTTAATTGAAGGGCTTTTTAGCAATTTCACATTAGTGACGAATCTGCTTTGGTTTCACCTACATAGACTATCAAATGATCATCTTCATGCATGAATGCTGATGATGTCTGGCTGATAATCGGTGTTCACAGCTTAACAATGGTACAACTACGTTTGTATGTCATTCTATCTAACCCATGCTTCGCAATATTCACTTGCATCAGCTTTTATATGTATATGCATGTGTATATGTAGAGCCTGGAACCAGCAGTGAAGTTATACTCTTAAGAATCTGCCTACTTTATACACTAAACTTTAAATATTTAAAAATAACCCTTACAATTTAAACGCATCTTTTGTCACGGTGAACCACACTGAGGAAAACCTTTTAGTTGCAGGGGATATAGAGTCTGGAACCAGCCGTGATCTCGTACTCTTCTTGGGTTTGATCCAGCAACGCGTTGAAGAGGGTCGTTTTTAGTAATTTCACAGTGATAACAACCAACTTTGGGTATCACTTACATAGACTACCAAATGACCTTGGGAACATCCCTTGGGATGTAGTCTTCATCATCATCGTCTTCATACATGGATGATGATGATGATCATCATCATCATCATGATGTCCATTTGATTGCCCATGGGCACCACTTTGGCATCTTAAACATGCTACAACTCCATTTGTACGTCTACTTTATTTAAGCCATGCTTTCACAATCTTCACTTGCAGCATCTTCTATAAGTATGTACATATAGTCATATAGGTGTACTTCTTGCAGTGTGTGTGAGAGAGAAAGAGAGAGGGAGAGGGAGAGAGGGTTGGTTGTGGCAACTAGGATAGATCTATATATGGCGTGTAGATACTGAAGAGCTTATATCATGTGTCTGCATATATAAGCATGGGCATTTTAAGAGATTGGAAGCTTGTTTGCAACTTTGAATTCACCTCCTTTTATCAGATGATAACTCAAGAGATTTTAGCAATACCCACTTGCGCTAGCGCAGGTCGCCTTCAAAGGGTCGGCGCAAAGTGAATCTATAAAATCCTTTGTTAGAGGGATTCGAGCGTTTAACATTATGTCACAACTTAGAAGGGTTTATTGGACTTTATGTTTAATTTAAGTTTTAAAATTTGATACGATATTGTAAGAACACTTAGGTTGTATGATTAAAAGGAGCTTTTATAAAGTAATGAACATCTTATGTGACACGTAACTAATGAAAACATCCCTTGCCCATTTTCCTCGTATGTTTGTTTGAGATAATCGACACACAAAACTAACACGCTACATGCACCACATGGGTCATGGTGTTGTTGTTAGGAGAGTAAAAATGACCGAGCAACTGGCTCAACATCCAAATTGAATCATATCTATTGTGCGAGTAATCATTTCAAGGTGGTTTGGTGGTAGGACACTTGGGTTCTCCAATGAAGACTCGGATTTTATCATCAAAGTTTGAGCATGATGCAATTGTGTGGTAGGGATATTAATTCAAACACCACCATTTGGCTTTGGTTTAGAGCCGTGAGTCGGTTGCCTCTTTCAATGTTTTGAAACGAGAATGCAACAATCTGGTTAGCGAGTTGGTAACTCTCATTAGTCTATTTTGAAAAAACAACGTGCATTTAAAGTATGTTTAGTAGGGATGTACATACACAGGTTAAAACACCTAGTTAGATGGCGATTATGAAAGTGCAATTGTTAACAGATAAACTAATATCTAATATTCTAGTTGCATAATGTAAAAAGCCCGAAAGAAATATTAAATTAGGGTTTTACCTCCATCCATTCAACGGTATAATTTTGGGGATTCTGATCGAGATCACCATCAATTCCTACATTCTTTCCCTGAATTTCTCCCCGCAATTTCTTCACCCGATAACCATGGTTCTCCACTCTAATAACTCCAATCAATCTTCAATCCATTCACCTCAACACATTCGCTGAATCACCCCCTTTGACCCAAATCCCCCATTGTCAAACTCTAGATTTCAAATACATTCCCTCATCAATCATCCAACTTTCGTCAAATTCATCTGGATCACGTAACACCCAGTTCGCCATTCACCTTCATTTGAGAAATTTTGATCAATTCACCACGAAAACAGAGACGATGATCAATTCTTGCTTTTGAAATTGGTTCATCGGTCATTACTGCAATACAGCCATGATTTTGTTCAATCTTGGGTAAGAAGATGAATGGGTACTTGATCATCATTCTAGTAGCCTTTGTGGGACATTTCCCACAAGATGTTTGGTGTCAAAAAGGTGCTCCTTCACGCAAACCAATACCTCGAATGTCACCATTGCTATCGAACCTCTTTCTTGCAAGGTTTAACAAAACAGTTGAGAAATTTCAGCCAGCAATCGAAAAGGAGATAGGGTTCTGCACAGAAGATGTGTAAGTTATAATTTTTACTCTCATCTTCCCCAATTTTGCCCCTTCGACAGTTTTACCTATGTCTGTGTTCTGTTGTAGAAAGAAAGATTTTCATGGAGCTTTTGACTTCCAAGGCAGAGATAGATTCTTCCAGAAGTGCCATGACAAGATGCAAGGTGAGAAATAAAGATACCAAATTTCTCATTTAAAGCTATAATATTATGTTTGAGAACCGTGAGAATCATTTACAGCTACAATATTATGATGAGCCGCAAGAATCATTTACAGCTACAGATTTGCATGATTAACTGTTAAAATCCTTGATGGCATTTTCATTACAACAATGAAATTTTGGGATCATTTTAAAGTAGAAAAAGGGTGTATTGGGTCATTCAGCAGAACCCAACAAACCAATTCTCACATACGTGCATAACTGCATACATGCATCACCGCATATGGATTACTGCATATGTGGATTAGTGCATACGAGGACTGGACAATGCGCTTAGGATGAAATTGAGTCAATACAACGCAGTTCTATGGGGAATTGGGGATATTTTGGTTAATGTGTGTGCACAGTATTAATAGCCGTATAACACATGTTCATTTCTTCATCTAGATATCTAAACAAACAAACAAACATACCCAGTATATCCCACTCAAAAAGCAGGGTTTGGGAGGGGTAGGTGGTGGCTAGTCTTTCCTCTATCTAGATAGATAGAGAGACCGCTTCCAAAGAGACCCCGACTCGAGGACAATAGCAAACAAATTATATAGCATACAAAACATAGGTATATATCACATAAAGGTACAAAATAGGCATAGACCATATTGTTAAGTGTATTCATAATCATAACATACATCACATAAGCGTAGGCATACCCATAAGCATAACAACCCGAAGTTAGTGCATACATCAAATAAGCATCATGTTCCACGTATAGAAGGCAAATGTCGATTACCTACACATCACGCGGATGGTCACGCATCAGGTCTTCCTTTACTCTTCCTTTGCACAGATCCTACTAGAAGTCCTTAATTTTAATTCTACGCCTCCACGCACTCCTATCCTCGATCATGTGCTCGGAGAGGTGCAACCCTACCATATCTCGCCTAATTATCTCGTTCCAAGTCAACTTAGGTCTTCCTCTACTCCTACCCTCTAGGGTGATGTTCTCTACTGCTCTAACAGGCGTTGACATCGGTCTTCTGTTCACGTGCCCAGACCATCTTAATCTTCCCTCTCGTATTTTATTCGTGATGCAAGCCACCTCTAACTTCTGTCGAAACACGTCGTTCCTTATCCGATCCACTCTTGTGTGTCCACACATCCACCTCAGCATTCGCATTTTCGCTACCTCTATTTGTCGCTCGTGTGATTTCTTTATGGACCAACAGTCTGTTCCGTATAGCATAGCTGGATGTACTGCCACTCTATATAATTTTCCCTTTAGTTTTGCCGGAAACCTCTTATCACACAAAATCCCTGATGCTGCTCTCCACTTGCACCATCCTGATTGAACGTGATGAGCTACATCACTGTGTATCCCTCCGTCCTCCTGTACGTAGGAGCCCAGGTATTTGAAGCTAGACATCTGTGGGACCGCCAAACCCTGAATACTAATTTGGGAGCCCAGGTATTCATCTAGATATCTAAGGAAAAACTATATTACCTTGAGAATAAGTAAAACATTTATTTACTATTAAGTATTAAAGACTTTAGGAAAATGAGTGTCTATGAATGGTTCTTGCTTTTCTCAACATAATATTGGTTCTGAAATAAGTGTGCCATGTATACATTTCATCAGAATTAACTATTATTTAATTTCAGACCTCCCAATTCGATTGTGTACTGTATCGGAACTCAAAGTATACTTTACAAGTTTCTTAAGAAATGGAGACAAGAAAAGCGTTTCTGAATCTCATTTCTTAGAACCAAACAGAAATTGTAATCTGACATCATGGTCAGCTGGATGTGAGGCGGGTTGGGCAAGTGCAGCCAATCCAGGTCAGAAATATGATTACAATGAAACAGATCCCAAAAAAATGCCTTTCAGAACAACAAACAGTAAACCATGCTGCGAGGGTTTTTTCTGCCCTGAAGGTCTCACTTGCATGATACGTAAGTCAAATTTACCAAAATTATCAAAGTTGTCTACTTTGTAGCATTTATCACAATCTTTTCTCATGGTGTTTTCTGACTGCAGCATGCCCATTGGGTGCACACTGCCCTGTTGCAAAGCTCAATCCAACAACTGGGATTTGTTTGCCGTAAGTGATTATACAAAATTTGATCATCAATCATCATCATTTCACATTATGTGTGAGTTATATATACATTATTAAGACATATATTCTTAGAAATCTTTTTACAGATACCGTTACCAATTACCTTCAGGCAAGCTGAATCATACTTGTGGTGCAGCTGATATGTGGGTCCCCGTACATTTGGGTAACGAGATATTCTGCGATCCAGGATATTATTGTCCAACAACTATCAAGAAAATCGAATGCCCTCCAGGGTATTTATAGCATTTCCATAGCCGTGCATAGATGTTTTCTTAGTTTTTCATTCTGATACACGTTCACTCATGCTTAATACTTGGTTTGATTACAGATTCTATTGCAGGATGGGCTCTAGAGTTAAATACCGTAAGACTTTTTAATCAATCAGATGTTGATAATATGATCATATGTCTGTGCATCTATCCTATTATGAAGATTTAGTGATTTGAGTTAGATATATGCAGGATGCTTTACTGGCATTAACTGTGACAAAGGAACAGAAATACCAAGTATGCAGGTTTTTGGAGTTTTGCTCATTGTAAGTAGTTGATCATTTAGGTTTTTGGATTTATAGTTCCTTAAATAGTCAGTATTAGTGAAATTGGCGTAACATGTAATGCAAAGCAATTGTTTTTTGTAGGTTTTACTGACAGCTATACTGATTGTCGTATACAATTGCTCAGACCAAGTAATCTCAACACGTTATGAAAAACAGGCAAAATCCCGAGAAGCAGCAGCAAAATATGCGCGTGAAACAGCACAAGCAAGACAAAAGTCCAGAGCTGGAAGAGACGCGTGGAAACCATCAGGATTACAGGGGTTGAGTGAAACACTGTCACGAACATTCTCGCGAACAAAAACCAAAAGTTCAACTGGACCCTTGAATTCACAAGTGAACAAAAAGGAAACACATGCGATCGATGATAATTTGGAAAGTGATAAGAGTTCAAGTTTGGAGAATGGAGATAAAAATATGAACTCAAAACACGCGCGCAAAGCTTCTAAAGAATTGCATACTAGAAGTCAGATATTCAAATACGCATATGGTCAAATTGAGAGAGAGAAAGCAATGGATGGGATGAACATGATGTTTGGTGATGAGGATGTTTTCTTAAGGAAAAGACCTAAGATTGAAGTAGCATTTAAGGAACTAACATTAACTTTAAAAGGAAAACGAAAGAATATCATGAGGTGTGTCAGTGGAAAGATTTTACCAGGTAGAATATCAGCTGTAATGGGACCTTCAGGCGCAGGAAAGACGACATTTTTATCTGCATTGACTGGAAAGATAACAGGATGCAATATGTCTGGTATGATTTTAATAAATGGAAAGAATGAATCTATCCACTCGTATAAAAAAATTGTCGGCTTTGTACCACAAGATGACATTGTTCATGGAGATTTGACTGTAGAAGAAAACCTCCGGTTCAGCGCTCGATGCAGGTATATTCTTGAAACTTCAACCTGTTATATGCACCTCTTAATATTATCATAAACTCACTGTTTTGTATCAGACTAGCTGCTGATATACCAAAGGCGGATAAAGTTCTAATAACAGAAAGAGTAATCGAGTCGTTGGGACTGCAAGGAGTGAGAGATTCTAAAGTTGGGACAGTTGAAAAACGTGGGATTTCCGGTGGTCAAAAGAAACGGGTCAACGTCGGGCTCGAAATGGTCATGGAACCATCACTCTTGATCTTAGATGAGCCAACATCAGGGTTAGACAGTGCATCTTCTAGTTTACTTCTTCGAGCCCTTCGGCGTGAGGCCCTAGAAGGAGTTAACATAAGCATGGTTGTTCACCAGCCAAGGTATTATATAACAAATTAACAACATTTAGATTACAATTTTTGTTTTTATAAAACCATGACTGTTTTTTTTCTTTTCAGCTACTCGTTGTACAAGATGTTTGACGATCTGATACTTCTAGCTAAAGGTGGTCTAACCGTGTACCATGGACCTGTTGATAAAGTTGAGGAATACTTTGCGGATATGGGAATCGTGATTCCCGACCGTGTAAACACTCCTGATCACTTAATTGACATACTCGAGGGCATAACAAAACCGGGTGGGAATGTGACAGCTCAACAGCTTCCCGTTAAATGGATGCTCCACAACGGGTACCGTGTACCGCCTGATATGTTGCACTTATGTGACCAAAACGGTTCATCATCATCATCACATGCTGAACCCGTTGAGCATGCTGATAGTCAACGGGAGGTTGAAAAGTATAATTACTTCACCACCCCAGATCTATCAGGCCGAGTGACTCCTGGTGTTTGTAGACAGTACAGATATTACATTGGAAGGTAATATTATCATAACATTTTATCTTTAATATTCCATGAAACGCAACAGTTAACAAAGTCTGATTTGTGTGTAAAGGGTTGCTAAGCAGCGATTACGAGATGCTCGAGTACAAGCAGCAGATTATATAATACTTCTGCTAGCTGGTGCATGTTTAGGAACTATGGCGGAAGTGAGTGATGTATCATTTGGATATTCTGGTTATCAGTATACCGTCATCGCTGTCTGTAAGTAAAGAAAATAATATAACAAAATTTTATTCAAAGAATAATTTGTTACAAAAAAAACTAATTTTTCTTGTTGTTTTTTGCGATTTCAGCTCTGTTATGTATGATTGGAGCTTTGAGAACATTTTCTCAGGATAAATTACAGTACAGGAGGGAGAGCGCGAGTGGCATGAACAGTTTATCATATTTTCTGGCTAAAGATACAATGGACCTTTTGAATGTAGTCATGAAGCCTTTAGTTTATCTTTGCATGTTCTATTTTTTTAGCTATCCGAGATCAAGCTTCGAGTCGAATTATTTAGTTTTGTTATGCCTCGTTTATTGTGTCACGGGCATATCTTATACGCTTGCCATCTCCCTCGAGTTCAGCCAAGCCCAATTGGTACGCCGTCTTCCAAAATAGTTACATATACCTATATGTATGCATATACATATGCATATACAATTATACATATACATAACTCTTTTTCACTCTTTTCAGTGGTCTGTACTTCTTCCTGTGGTTTTGACCCTCATTGCGAATCAGGACAAAAGTTCTGCTGTTTCATTAGTATCACGCTTCGTTTTCCCCAGATGGGCTTTGGAGGCCTTCGTAACCGCTAATGCCAGAGAGTATGTTCTTGAAAATAATCTCGATCACCAAATCACTATAACAAGCTTACTATCGTTAAGGGTATGGGATCGTTATAGCAAATTTGGGTTCTTTTTTTCAGGTACACAGGCGTGTGGCTGATGACACGATGTGCAGCATTGAAGAAGTTCGATTTTGATATTCATAACTCAAAGAAATGTCTTTGCTATCTTATTGCAACCGGAATGGGCTGTCGTATTCTAGCTTTCATATGTTTGATATCGAGGTCGAAGTAGCGGGAAAAGTTTGAGCTAGACGGGTTGACTTTATCGGTCAATCAGCTGTTCTCGGTGAGTCAAGAAGCAAGAGGTCTGAGGTTTTATTATCAACAACTTTGAAGGACACACATGTTGGTCATCGGCCCTTTGAGTTTGGGTCAAAGTGTTAGATACCACAATCAAACCAACGGTTTGTAGTGCTAGCTGTTTTTTGTACATATATTACAAATAATTTATGGTTATTTTAGTGGTTATAGCTTACTCAAAAATCCTACAATCCCCTAGCAATTGTACAAAGAAAATAGTTTTACATGATCCAGTTATATTTGGCAACTTATATATACTTGAAAATCACAAAAATAATCATTTCATCTTGCTTTTGTTATACCTCTATTGTCATATGAGAACAATAACAATTTTATGCATATAACCATGACTTAAATGATGAAAAGTTTCATCAGCAATTTTTATTCGTATATCAGTTAAAAATCATCTTTGTTTGATTTGACTAGATTTATCGGTTTAAAGATCTGAGAGACAAGGGTGGTGCAATCGTGGGTGTTCATAAGGCTTGATTAAGTTCAAATTTGATCAACACATTTCCTGATTTCGCATGACCATTGCTCAGTTAGTGTTCAGATGTAGATGAAATCGCAGAGAAAATGAATTTTCATTATATTCAAAAGACTTATAGAAACCCTATATATAAAGCTATAATTAACAACCTAACAAACTATGATTAACAACTAACTAATTGTCTAACTAATTGATGACGTAATCAAAACTATATGTACAATATTCACACGTGGAGAATCCATGAGTACTATATAACAACAACCCCCCTCAAGTTGGAGGTTTGTTCAACCCCAACTTGCTAAGAAGAAACTGATGTTGAGAAATCGGGAGACTCTTCGTAAAAATGTCTGCAAGCTGGGTTGTAGAAGATGTATGAAGTAAATTGATTAAACCTTCTTGAACCTTTTCGCGAACAAAATGACAGTCAAGATCTATATGCTTCGTACGCTCATGAAAAACTGGATTTTTAGCAATGTGAATAGCAGCCTGACTATCACATTTAAGAGGAACGGGTGTCACACATGGAACATGCAATTCAGAAAATAACCGAGTCAACCATGCAAGCTCAGCGGTAACACGACGCATGGAACAATATTCAGCTTCAGCGGAACTAAGGGAAACCGTTGGTTGTTTCTTAGATTTCCAAGAAATGGGACACCCACCAAGAGAAACAAAATACCCACTAACCGAACGGCGGGTATTAGGACAAGAAGCAAAATCAGAATCACAATAAGCAGCAAGATCAAAAGTGGCGTGATTGTTAAAGAATAAACATTGACCCAAAGTACCCTTAACATATCGAAGAGTATGAAAAGCTGCATCCCAGTGTGGTATGCGTGGATCTTGCATAAACTGACTTAGAAACTGAACTGAGAAAGCCAAATCGGGTCGAGTATGAGTGAGATAGTTAAGCTTCCCCACGAGGCGGCGATACTGTAAAGGATCAGAAAGAGGAGTACCTTCGTTTGCTCGTAATTGTAAATGCATAGGAAGAGGGCAAAGAACAGGAGAGTGGTCGGTGAGATCAAACTCTACCAAAAGGTCTGAAGCAAACTTGCGCTCAGTCATGAGAACACCATTAGACTCCTGCAAAACCTCAATTCCCAGAAAATAATAAAGGAACCCTAAGTCCTTAATTTTGAATGTAGAGTGTAGAAAATCTTTTAACAAAGAAATCTTATTTGTATCGTTCCCTGTAAGTAGAATGTCATCAACATAAACGGCAATATGAACAACCGAATCACCCATGGACTTAGAGAACAAAGAATAATCATTTGGGGAACGAACATAGCCTCGTGATTTAAGAGCAGATGAAAGCTTTCCATACCACTGGCGAGAGGCCTGCTTTAGGCCGTATAAAGACTTTTTAAGATGTAAAACCTGTGAAGAGGGTAAAGACAACCCTGGGGGAGGAGACATGTAAATCTCCTCATCAAGATCCCCATGCAAAAATGCATTATTCACGTCGAGTTGATGGAGAGGCCATTTTAGTTTCGTGGCAACTGCAATAAGACTACGAATAGTAGTCATCTTTATAACAGGAGAGAAAGTCTCATTATAATCTATCCCCGGTTGTTGAGTATCACCACGGACAACTAAACGAGCTTTGCATCTTTCCAAACTACCATCAGCATGATATTTGACCTTATAGACCCATTTACATTTGATAGCCTTTTTACCAGGAGGCAATGGAACAATGTCCCAAGTATGATTAGTTTCAAGAGCAACAAACTCTTTATCCATGGCCTCCTGCCAAATGGGTTGTGCTGCAGCTTCTTTATAAGAAGTAAGTTCAACAATGCTTTGTAAATTGGCTAAAAAAGCTTGATTAGTAGACGACAAAGCATCAATGGAGCATGTCGTAGAAGCCAAACAAGCATGTAAAAGAGTATGATAACAAGGGGATGGATCGGAAGAAGTGGAAACAGAATTACACACATAATCCTGAAGAAAAGCTGGTGGAACAGTAGAACGGGTAGATTTGCGTAATGAAGGTTGGGAAGAGGAAGAGAAAGTAGGAGGAGGAGGAGGTGGTGGTGGTGGAGGAGGTGGAGCAGTGGAAGATGGAGAAGTATTTGGTGAAAAAGAAGATGAAAAGGATGGAATAGTGGAAGAATGAGTATCATCGTGAAAGAAAGTGTGTATTTCATCAAGTGTGGGGAAAAGAACTGAATAATCAGTATGATGAAAAGATAGGAAAATATGTTCATAGAAGGTTACATCTCTCGAAATAGAAATAGCTTGAGTATTAAGGTCAAACAATTTATACCCTTTCTTGCCATAGGGGTAGCCAATAAAAATGCAAGGTGAAGCTTTAGGCTGAAATTTGTCCCTTCCATTTTTAAGAGTGGAAGAATAACACAAGCATCCAAAAGTTCTTAAATGATCATAGACAGGGGTTTTGTCAAAAAGAAGTTCATAGGGTGATTTGTTGTTAAGAACAACAGTAGGAAACAAATTATTAAGATGAGTGGCAGTAAGAACACAATCACCCCAAAATTTTAAAGGAAGTTGAGATTGGAACAACAAAGCTCGAGAGGTTTCTAAAAGATGCTTATGCTTACGTTCCACAATGCCATTCTGTTGGGGTTTTCCAACACAAGAAGTTTGATGAACAATTCCTTTGGCAAGAAAAAAATCTGTCATAATTTTTCCAGATCCTAACTCATAAGCATTATCAGATCTTATGGTTTTAATGGTGATACCAAATTGAGTTTCTACCATTTTAATAAAACCTTGGATGACTATAAATGCATTACTTTAGTAGAAAGTAAATGGGTCCATGTATTTCGACTATAGTCATCTACAATGGTAAGAAAATAACGATAACCATCATAAGTGGCAGTGTTATAAGGACCCCATATATCAATATGGATAAGATCAAAAGCTTTTGTAGATTTGCTTAGACTTTTAGTAAAGGGAAGACAATGTTGTCTAGCCTTTGGACAAACACTGCAATGATCAAGGTTATCATTATGCACATGAGAAAGTATGCTCAATTGTTTGAGTTTATACAAAGGCAAATGACCAAGTCTATTATGCCATGTTTTCATACTAATTGCAACATTACAAGCAGACGTTGAAAATGAAAAAGAACTAGTAGATGAAAGGCTACTAGGATGAAGAATGTATAACCATTGAGAAGATTACCAAGAACCATTGGCCTCTTCAGTGAAGGGCCCTGCAAAATACATGAAGAATCAGAAAATTGAATTACTCCTTTTGTGTCTTTGTATAAACGAGGAACAGATAAAAGATTATGTTTGAATTGAGGAACATAAAGGACATTGGATAGTGCAAAATCAGGAGTAAAAGCAATTGTACCACTCTTACGTACTGTAAGAACGTGTCCATTAGGAAGTATGATATAAATTGGTTTAGGAAGTTTTTGGGTTTGAGAAAAAATATTTTCATCATAACACATGTGATCACTAGCACCCGTATCAATGATCCACTTTGTGTTTGCTTTGAGTGTATGACAAGTTATCATACCTGCAAAATTTGCATAGTTGATAGGTTTGGTATGTGGAGGCCCACTTGTTTTGTCATTTTCCAAAGAAGCTTTTTGTAAAAGGTGCAATAATGCTTGATACTGTTCAGTGGTTAAAGCATTATTGCCTGTTGAGTCTTGTGACTTGTCACAATCACTTTCAGCAGTATGGACAGAAGCAGCAAATCGTCTGGATTTGGTAAACTTGAAATCCTTGGAAAACCTAAAAGTCTATAGCACTTGTTTGCTGAATGAACACTTTTGTTACAATGAGTACATACAACAACCTTTTTAGAATCAGTCTTTCCATTTTGATTTGTTGGATAATGTGAATTAACATGCATTGAAGCCGATTCAGAGAAAAAATTAGAACTAGCATGAATTTCTCGTTGTTTTTCATCTTGAATCAATAAAGCATATGCTTGATTAATTGATGGAAGAGGTTTCATCATTAGGATATTACCTCGAACAACATCATATGTTGGATTGAGACCCATAAGAAACTGAACTAGTCTTTGATCTTCTTCTCTTTTCACCAAAATGGAAGAAGCACCACATGTGCATGGAGGAAAAGTATTCAAAGTATGTAGCTCGTCCCAATTTCGTTTGACTTTTGTGAAATAAGTTGCTATATCATCATTTCCTTGAGTAATTTCACAAAGATTCTTTTGTAATTGATATAACTTTGCACCATTTGGTTGACCATATCGATCATTCAGATCTGTCCACAATTGTCTAGCAGTGTCTGCATAAAGAACGCTTTCACTTATATCTCTAGAAAAAGTGTTCAGTATCCAAGAGATAACCATATCGTTGCATCGCTTCCAAAGATCAAGATGAGCAGGAATCTTTGGCGCACTAGTTTTTCCATCAACAAAACTTAATTTGTTCTTTGCAGAAAGAGCTATAGTCATAGCTCGTTTCCAAGCACCAAATCCAATGCCATCAAAAGATTTAGAAACAAGTATCAAACCTGGATGATCAGAAGGATGCAGAAACAACGGATTTAATGAATCTACAGAAGAAGATGAAGATGAAGATGAATTTGCTGCATCTACCATGATTGATGATTGATAGATGAACAAAGAAATTGAAATCAAAGTAGAATGATTGTTTGAAGAATGAATTTGCGATGAATAGATCGAATGATTGAGCAATTGATAGTTTGCTCTGATACCATGAAATCGCAGAGAAAATGAATTTTCTTTATATTCAAAAGACTTACAGAAACCCTATATATAAAGCTATAATTAACAACCTAACAAACTATGATTAACAACTAACTAATTGTCTAACTAATTGATGACGTAATCAAAACTATATGTACAATATTCACACGTGGAGAATCCATGAGTACTATATAACAACACTAGAAGAGGGTGTTCGATGGTGGTGTTCGGGGTGTGTTCGACATGAAGTTGGCGATTGAGATCAAATAGTTTTTCAAGGTATGGTTGGTAATATGGTGGTGGTTAGATGGTGACAATAGGGACACAATGGCTAGATGGTGGTGAGGGTGATCGATGAGAAAAGGAGATTGGTTGTTTACTATTTACTATTTGTTTTTTAATTTATATATTAAGTTACATAAATTATTTTAGGTAATTACATTTATAATCCCTCTTAAATCTATTTTAAATTTTACATAATTAGTCCTTCAAAAGTAAAAAGATATAAATACCCTTAAACTTAACAGAAACATTAATCGAAGTTAGTCTTGATACCTAAACTCGTTACAAAATTTTTACAATGCTCTAATCTGTTACTTAAAACCCTTAGTACCCGAACCTTTTATTTTCCATAAACCGCAAGGACCATCTATGTAATTAACTCTAATTTTGTTAGTACGGAGAACTTTTTTCAAAATGACATTTAAAAAACAAATTAAAAAAGAAGATTTTTTTATAAATAATTTTTTAGCAAAAGTTTTCTAAAAATGAGAGTTTCAAAAATATGGTTATTACAATATTAATTAAGATAGTTGATTATACGTAATTCGAATCATATTTATCTTAAAATTATAATATAATTTCTAACTATTAATTGCTAACTATTAATTAAATATTTTATAGTAAAACACGGGTTTTTAAACTAGTTTATAATAATAAATCAAAATAATTATTGACAGATGTCATATTTTCACAACTATTTTACCACATGTCATCTTTTTATAATTATATCGTCACACTAGATTATAGACCCGTGTACTATACGGGATTGTATAATAAAAGTTACATAATTGTATAATGTTTAAAAAAAATACATAACTGAGATATTTTTATCAAATACAACAATTAAAAATTTTACATAACCCTGGTAATTTTATCAATTTCTATAATGTTTCAGCAATTTTACATTGTTTTATTTGTACTTTTATCATCGTTATCAACTATCAATAACTTAAATCCATCCCTACATTTTACCCTGAACGATATCCAAAACAGTTAAGAATGTGTAAAAATCAATTGTTTCGGAAACAAATCAACCCTGCATAGGGACTATCATTGACTTTTAGTTTACATCATAGCAAAACATAAGATGAAAGAAAATTGAAATTTTAATAAAATCCTTTTCTCTAACGATATCGAGCAAAATCTAATATAGAAACTTATATATTACACAGGGCCGGCTCTAAACGGAAGTAAACTCAAGCTAGGGCTTGGGGCCTCCACTTTTTGAGGGCCTCAATCATAGAAGATTATGTCTTTGGGAAGAGTGGAACACATCGTTTTGAGATTGAATCGTCGTCGCCTGATTTCTTCTTGGACAATGATAGGTTAAAGTTTGCAACCCACTAATCACTTAATCGGGTTACGGGACTTCAAATTTCTTCCTCATTTTGTGACTGTTCTTGTGCTTGATCTTCTCATCTTTCATTCACAACCGGTATCAAGGAAAGGGTCGGAAGGTTGAGCGTCGGTCCTTTTGTTTGAAGAAAGAGTCACCAAATTTAAAACATTCTTTTCTTTTATTGATTGTTGAAGGTATACTATCTCAACTGTAATATTTTGTATTTTACTCTCTGTTTTATCATGATGATGAATCAGCAATTCAACATAAGAATAATATATTTTACTCTCACACTAATGAAACAGATGTATCATTAAGTGTGAATTTCCGCTATATAAACTTTTACGACACAAGGTTAACACAACTGTTTTGTTTATTCCTTTAGCAAGCTCCATATTGTGACAAAAGTGTGTATATATTATTTCACGTAAGCTACATTCCAAGTTACAATTCATTTACAAACTTTTAGGTTTATGATTTGATTATCTGATAATTAATTTCCTGTTATTTGTTCATAGACAAGCACATAAATATTATGTTGAATTAAATTAGCAAATTTAATAGTATATTCTAGGGTTTTATGTCAGTAAAATGTGTTATTAGTGCAATTAAGTCTTAATTTTTAGCTTTCATGTTTTAGTTAACTAATACAAGTGGTAGTGAGGATTCTTAGATTATTTTGTTTGATTTATAATCACTTGTGTTAGTAGTTTTCGTGTTTGTATTTTTAGTTGTAGGAGATGGTGATATAAACTTCAATTTTCTCTTATTAAGTTACATAAATCTCTACTAATCATTATATGACTCAACTTGGTTTTGTGAAGAAAGTGACACGATGTGAAAAAATTGTTTAAAATGAACATTTATAACGAAGAGAAATTCTGGGATGCTTTAAAGAATCATGTGAAAAACTTAATTTACAACAGGTAGACTTATTAAAAATCTGATGAAAATTTATTAAAAACTTGATGAAGTTATATAACTATACACTTTGTGAATCTACTCATTGTTTATCTATGCTCAAACTTTATTGCATCCAACAATGACATATTGAAAAACGTTGTGGGTTTTCACTTCGCCCCTCTACTATGGTTAAGTCACCCTACCCAAACCCTGATAAAGGAAGATGATTTATAGTGTGAACTTTAGAAAGGGCCCTCTTATTTTAGATTCGCTTAGGGCCTCCTAAATGATTGAGCCGCCCCTGATATTACACGAGTTGAATAAAAAATAATTTAAGGCCCAAGATAGACAATTTTGAATACAAATTTTGGCAATCCAGATTTACACATGCCAAACTTAATTGTCTTAGTTTAATGACACAAATACTCTACTTTCTTCAAGTTGCAAAATTTACAAGAAGAACCAAGAAATTTCTTGAGTTACTTAGACCTGCTTGAAATGAACCACGACACATCATAAAATTCATACGTAAATTGATTGGGACAATCGTTATAAAGAATCTGAATTAAGTCCCATGGTATATAACTTTTCCAAATTAAGATAAAAGCAGTTAAAACCAAAGGTTTTATCTAACCCAATATTGGAATCTTAACATGAGCTAATGATCAATAACAACCTGCATATCTTCAAAAGTTTTATCTTCAACTATTGAACAAACTATAATCGTTGTCAAATAAATACCATGCAACTGCACCCTTCAACGTTGTTGGAAGTCCATTTAGCAACCGTAATGTTATTATTAGGTACAATTATATTAAGAGGCCAAAAATTAAGAAATAGTTATAGATTGAGATATCTATAGTCAAACATGCATAACATTTTATGTGATAAGAAAGAAGTAATAATATTACATCTACTAAACCTTTGTTGGCAATGTATTAGAAGGTACCCCAAACCTTCAAACATATTTAACTGAAGTTTAAAGCGGTGGTCAGTGCATAATAGCAAAATAGCAAGCCATATATTATAATTACATACCTTACTGTACAAATGAAGAGATAAAAGAGCAACTTTTAATTCAATAAGTTGAGTGCAAAAAGTAATCAATACCTGGTTTCTTAAGTGTATATACAGTTGTGGAACCTAAAAAGTAAAAACTAATGACATGGTGAAAAAAAATTCTCAAGTCAATGTTGTAGGATTCTATATGCCCAAGACACGTAGAATATTGATGCGGTTAGTACGGTATGATCCAAGTCGGGTTATACCCAATAACAAGCTTAGCAAACACTCATTAATATTTAATTGATGATATGATCATGCAATTAAATATTTACACCAATTTAGAAAATGAGTTTTCTAAATAAGTTGCATATGAGAAATAACAACTTATTAGTATATTTTATTCAATAATATTGTTTGAAGTGTTATTTAAATCAGTTGTATAACAACAAATAATAATGAGAGTATACTACTTATATAATTAAATGATTAATTGCATAAACTAGTTACAAGACTAGATAATATATATGTGTGTTAATTTTATAAAAGTAAGACTTTTTTTAAACATATTCAGCCGCCCCACCTCCCTTAATTTTTGGTAGCTTTTTATTAGTGGGGAACACACACACATGCATACTTGTCTAGTCCCACTAATTTTCTCATATATCTCCATACATGCAACATAGATCAAGTGGCGCTCTCTCTCTCTCACTCATTTTTGTTTACGGAAACAAGCAAGAAAAGTAGGGTTTTTGGAGCTGATTTTGTGGTGTTTCTTCCTAACAAGAATGTGTTTTTGCAAAGAGCTTTGGGTATACAAGCTTGAGGGATCCTTCTCTTGGAGCCTTGGCCGAATTTTCAGTATCCAACATCCCCTTTTGTGTCGTTTTTGCTGCTGCTGAAAGGTAGAAATCACAGCTCAATGTAGCTGTGATTTTATGTACATTTACATGTGTTCATAGCTTGTATATTCACATAAATGATCCTTTGTTATATGGGTTTGTTTTACACATATATATCACCTAAACAACATGATTTTTCAGCTTAATAATCATGTTTTAAAGTTGTTATTCCGTTACATTTTCAGAAAGTTTACTGGGTTAAACTTTGATTTAGTGTTCTAACAAACCCAACAATGGCATCTAGAGTCGGTTACGTGGATAGCATGCTTGTAAGTATCCTTTAAAAATTTGTTTTATGGGATTTTATAACCCCTTTAAGGGCTGAAATATTCTTGAATGTTGAATCCCCAAGCTTTCAAGGTTATATCACACATGCTTGTGATTAAACCTTGAAAGATATATATATATATATGATAATATGTATATTGTTTGGACAATGTTTGAAACCCGAATTTTCAGTTTATGTTGGCTGAAAATCGTGGGTTTTAATGGGGATTCTTAGTTATGTTTGGATGATATGATCATTGGTTATTAGTGTGCATAACCTAGCCTTTGGCCTTATGTTATTTGGATGATTGGAATGGTTGTTTTAACTCATTCAATTGGGTTGTAATATTTATGTTTATTATTTGGGTTGTAATTATTTATTCATTTGGTTATGTAATAAATAGATTAGGTGCATTTCTTTTATTAGAAAAATATATTAGGATATAATTTTTGTAAAAGGAAGATGCACAAGATCAAGACCCAAAGATGGACATCAAAGACATGGACCTTGAAGTATTTGGATATGGATTCAAGTGGGAGTCCATGGACACATATAATGTGTCATTACAAACCCTTAGGAAAGACCTTATGACAACACTTGTGATGGCAAACAAGTGTTGTCAACTTAGTGGCTATGGTTATGCACTCATGTTTATATGTTTATGCTTGTTTGAATGTTTGTTGTTTGATTGTTTGGTTGATATTTAGTCATATATTACAAACTCATTAACAAACTTAACAAGCTGAAAATTGATGGTTCTTAATCATTGAAAGTTAATAAAAGGTTATTAAAATGATTTAATGATTTTAAAGATTAAAAGTAGGTTTTAATCAAAGGACCATAGGGTATCTTGTATTTAAAAGCATGCAAATACAAGTACATAGAGTTTTCTAAACTAGAATTATGAAACCTCTAAATATTCTAAAACAAGATTAACACCGTCCTTTTACACAACACTTAAGTCACTTGGGAACTCTTAGTGGGATAAATGTCACCTAACCATTTTGAGGGAACTTATGACTTAGGGTGAGAATGCCATATTCGTGGGATAAAGGTCACCTAACCACTCTTTTTGGCAAACTCACACATATGTGTAAGTAGGATGTCTTGATTTGCAAACCATGTTAAATGGATCACCTACAATATGGTTTCCAAATGGTGTTGATGGGATTAACATACCGACTTTACATATGATGTTTAAAGTCGATCCCATACCTCTAGAAGTTGCAAATGGTTGCAACCGTCAATCGTTGACCACCTTATTAATTTAAATCGTGGGATAAAGGTCACCTAACCACAATTTAAATGTAATGTTGGGTTCTAGATTTTAATATGAAAATGACCTTAAAAGTATTAATTATTAAAATAGCAATATCGAAAATACTAAAATAGATCTTTGTTAAATTTTGTAGATGGCCACCAATAATGACAATCATGATAACTCATCCACGTCCACCCAATCATTACGAGCGATCCTCTAAAAGGAACGTCTAAATCATAATAATTTCATTGATTGGTATCGAAACTTGAGAATCGTTCTCAAGCAAGAGAGAAGATCATATGTTTTAGACGACCCTATCCTCGATCAACCTACTGAGGATGATGAGGAGGCCTACAACGATTGGTTGAAGTACACTGAGGACTCCGTACAAGTGTCTTGTCTCATGCTAGCGAGTATGACTCCGGATCTCCAAAAGGAGTATGAACATCACGGAGCTTATGACATGATAACCCAGCTGAAGGTAACGTTCCAAAAGCAAGCAAGGGTTGAGGGCTTCGAAACGGTTCGAGCACTCCATGCATGTCGTATGGACGACAACCAATCTATTTCATCTTATGTACTTAAGATGAAAAGTCATATTGACCGCCTCGAGAGGTTTAATTGTCCTGTCTCGAAGGAATTGGCCACGGATTTGATCCTTAATGGCCTTACCAAGAAGTTCGAGACATTTGTGTTGAATTACAACATGAATGCATGGGACAAGAGCATTGGTGAGCTTCACTCAATGCTTAAAACAGCCAAGGCGGCCATGGGTAAAAGGGTTTTACCCGTTCTCACCATCAATGAAGGTGGGAACAAGAAAAGGCCTTATCCCGCACCCAAGGCAAAGGTTGCCAAGGGTAAGGGACCCGTTTGGGGAAAAGGTAAAGGGGTGGCAAGGGTGCCACCCAAACCACAAGAGAAAAAGCAAAAGGTTGCTACTAATGACCCATGCTTCAAGTGTGGGGAGATTGGACATTGGGCAAGGAATTGTCCTGTCCATCTCCAAGAGTTGAAAGCAAAGAGGGATGCCGGGCAGACCTCAGGTACAATATACATGATTCATTTTGATCTTAATGTTACATCTTCTAACACATGGGTATTGGATACCGGATGTGGAACTCATATTTGCAATTTGTTGCAGGGGTTCACAAGAAGTAGGGACTTCAATCAAGGGGACGTCAGCCTCTTCATGGGCAATGGAACTAAAGTCTTAGTTGAAGCTCGTGGGGACTACATCCTAAAACTTCCAAGTGGCTTGGATGTTATTTTGAAGAATGTTTTGTATGCTCCTAGTTTGACTAGGAATATTATTTCTGTATCCCATTTAAGACATTATGATTATGTATTATCTTTTGTTGAAAATGATATTCATGTTTCTTTAAATGATATGTTCTATTTTAAAGCTATTCCCATTAATGGTATTTATGAATTGGTTCATGAAAATGCTTTAAATAATTCATTGTACCAAACTAACACCAAGAAACTCAAGTTGGATTTGAGTGAAACCTATCTTTGGCATTATCGTCTTGGTTATATAAACAAGAAACGTATACAAACACTTCAAAAGAATGGTCTTTTAAAAACAAATGAATGTGATTCATTTGATGTTTATGAATCTTGTTTACAAAGAAAAATGAGTAAGGCACCCTTTAGTGGAACTAACAAAAGGGCAAAAGATTTATTAGGAATCATACATTCGGATGTATGTGGTCCTTTTAAGCCAATGACTAGGAATGGTGAAAGATACTTCATTACCTTTACCGACGATTATAGTCGCTATGGGTATGTGTACTTATTAAGGCACAAAGATGAAGCTTTTGAAATGTTCAAAATCTTCAAGAATGAAGTAGAAAATCAACTCAACAAGTCGATTAAAGTTCTCCGTACCGATAGAGGAGGTGAATACCTAAATGATGCTTTTCAAGATCATCTTAGGAGTTGTGGGGTTGTCTCACAACTCACTCCACCTGGAACACCACAATATAATGGTGTGTCTGAGAGGAAGAATCGAACCTTATTGGATATGGTCCGATCTATGATGGCTAGAAGCACATTGCCTCTATCATTTTGGGGTTTCGCTTTGCTCTCCGCGGCCCGTATTCTAAATATGGCCCCAACCAAAAAGGTGGAAAGGACACCATTTGAAATATGGCATGGAAGAGTTCCATCCCTATCATACTTAAGGGTCTGGGGTTGTGAGGCTTATGTTAAGACTCCCACCCCAAACAAATTGGAAGTCCGATCCATCAAGTGTATCTTTGTTAGATATCCTAAAGATTCTATGGGATATTATTTCTATGATCCACTAGAACAAAAGGTGTTTGTTGCCAGAAAGGGTGAGTTCTTAGAAGCAAAGTTCCTTATGGAAGAAACTAGTAGTAGAACAGTGGATCTTGAGGAGGATCAAGAAACACAACCTGATACACGTTTGGTTGAAACTACCACTCAACATGAGGATGTTGAGGATGATCAAGTGGTTGATCAATATACACAAAACGTTCGCAGAAGTGGTAGAACTAGTAATCCACCTGAAAGATACGGATTTTTCATAGATGGTTGCTATGTGGTAGATTCAGATGAACCAACCACATACCATAATGCAGTGTCCAATTCGGATTGTGACAAATGGCTTGAAGCCATGAACGCTGAGATGCAATCCATGTATGACAATCAAGTTTGGGAACTTGTTGTACCACCTCATAATTCCAAGGTAGTTGGAAGTAAGTGGGTTTTCAAGAAGAAAACCGATATGCATGGAAACCTGGATACTTATAAAGCTAGACTTGTAGCAAAGGGTTTCACTAAAACTTAAGGGGTTGACTATGATGAAACTCTCTCACCTGTTGCGATGCTAAAGTTTATAAGGATATTGTTTGCCATAGCTGCTTATTATGATTATGAGATTTGGCAAATGGATGTTAAAACTGCTTTCCTAAATGGATATCTTGAGGAAGATGTCTATATGGTTCAGCCTGAAGGTTTTATCGATCCAAAACATCCTAATAAAGTATGCAAGTTAAAGAAATCAATCTATGGATTGAAACAAGCATCGAGAAGTTGGAATCACCGATTTGATGAAGAAGTAAAGAAATTTGGCTTCGTCAAAAACGCTGATGAGGCTTGTGTGTATAAGAAAGCTAGTGGGAGCACAATAACTTTCCTAGTATTGTATGTTGATGTCACACCCTCTATTTCCACAAACGGGGTATTACCGTTAGGCGTGTGACTTCCAGGATCTCAGCCACTAGTTACACCAAACGACACGTTAATTGTAAAACATAATTCATTTTTGAAGTTTGATATTACCAAAGACCAAGTTTTTAAAATAAACATAACAGAAGTTGCGGAAGCATAATAAATCTTAATTGTTTAAATTGTGCAACACGCGCAAACCGAATAAATGAACGTTATTGAAAAATATTAAATAAGCCACGTGAGATAGTAAATGCATGAATGAATGCTTCTAATCGTGCGCGTCTTGTGAACCTGAAAGAAACATGCTAAAGTGTCAACACAAGGTTGGTGAGTTCACAGGTTTTGATAAAGAGAACATAAAGTAAACCGATACAGTAAACAAAGTAATATCAGTAGGTAGCTAGTCTACTAAACCAGTTACTCAGTGTATGAAGTTCAAACCGAAGCTAACAATCGAAACTGAACGCCTCGGCTGTGAATACCAGGTCACAGCAACAGAACTTAGGTCAATTAAACACCCGTTTGACGAACGTTGTGCTAGCGCGACTAGCCCGGGTGGGGTTTGTCAAACCCAGTAGATCTACTCAGAATTGCCTCGCTATATTACATACATTAACGGTTCGAGAGTGAGGACTTTAGTGGTATCACACTAGTAAACCGGTGATATTACAATAATACTGATCAACGAAAATGAAATTGTTTCCACGTTTCTACTTGCGTAGTAACGGACCGAATGAAATTGTTTCCACGTTTCTACTTGCGTAGTAACGGACCGAATGAAATTGTTTCCACGTTTCTACTTGCGTAGTAACGGACCGAAGGGCAAAGTATACGAACATAGTATCATGTATATGCAGTATCACAACAATCCAATATAATGTAACGTTTATGAAAACAGCATGTTTCTCTCCCCTAAAATAGTATAAAGTAAAAGCGGGGCTGTAAACTCACCTTGGATCGATGTAATGTATATGAACAAGAACTTCAAAGAATTGGGCAATGCACGATCAAACACGTTCAATACCTATTATTGTTTGTAATGGAGTCTTTAATATAATACGAATATATTTGGTAAGGTTTGGGTTGATTTGATTTAACACGTGGTACACACACAATTAGATGTATATATATGTTACAATATTTTTATAGATTTGTATTAATAAATAATTATCAATAAGCATTAAGTTTTACCAAATAGTTATTTACATTTTGATTTCACTAAAAGGGTTTCATATATGTATTTAAATATTTTTAGAATTAAATATAAAAATGATATGGTTTAATTATATAATTTATAATTATCCAAGAATATTTACAAATAAGGATAATCATATTTATAGTATTTTGATTAATAATACGGTATTAATATATTTTACAAGAAATAACCCACAATTTCATTTGTAAATAATTTGTGAATTTATAAAATATATTAATCTATATTTAAATATAATGTTTATTTTATAAAAATAACTATTTATAATATTTATAAATAATTTATGTATAACTTCTATGATTTTTATGATTATTGCATAGTTATACACGATTTAGAATTTATTTTACAAAAATAAGTATTTGTAATACTTTTAAATAATATTTTATAAAATTTTATTAAAGTTTTTAAATAAAATAAATTTACAGGAAACTGTTTTGTAAGATTTAAAATAAGGGAAACTTATAAAATTTATTTTTATAATTTTTAGGAATTTTTCCATATTTTTAAAGTATTTTAAAAAGCTTAAAAAAAATAAAACAAATAAAAAGAGGGTGTCCGGGGTCGAACCCGGGTCCTCCCCATGCCCACACACACACCGAACCAGTGAACCAAGGGCCTCAGCCGCAATAGAAACCCATTTCTAAATCTTAAAAACAACCTTTCAAACAAATCCCCAATTCCCCCAAATCCCTTAGAACCCTAGTTCGATCTTCAACCAAATCGAAGTTCGATTCGACTTTGTTGGAGACTAGAATCATGGGGCTTTTAATCCCCATGTAAAAACGAGCATTTAGGTGTATTCAATTACTAGGTTTGATATCGATTGAATGATGAACGGATTATGAACAACCCGCGACCGAGATAGAGTTGATTCGAGGTTCAAACGTTGATAATAATTCAATTAACCTTGAGGTTAGCTTCTTGTGGTGTTCTTGATGCAAAGCCATTTGCCAATTTCAACACTCAAGTCTTGGACAATAGGTTTGATTGAGTTGTAGGTCCTCGGCCATGGAGAGGATCGAAGTGATGTTATTGTTTGTTTTAGGTGCAATTGGAAGTGTAGACGGATTAGGAATATATATAGGATTGATTTGGTCGAATTTACTTGATTATTATTATCGTTTAAGTGGATTGGAGTAGGTATGTGAAAGTGGGTTCGGTTTAGTGGTTCATTACCTAAAATCCGCATGCTTTTCCCCGATTAATGCGTGTATTATTGTTGCATCTTGTCCCACGAGCATTTTGGTGTATTGTGGGGTTTTAAAAACCAATTTTTTTTAGCCGATTGGGGTCGCCGGAGCCGCGCCGGAGCTTCGCCGGCCGGCGACCGGAAAAGCGGGGAAGGGCGGGGGTTGGGTTTGTAAATTTCAATTTTGCGATTTGGCCCCTTATACTTTGAATAGTTATTATTGTATGTATAAACTTTTAAAACGAGTTTTAAGAATTGCAAAACTACCCCCTTAAACTTTATTATTATTATTTATTATCATTATTATCATTATTATTATTATTATTATTATTATTATTATCATTATTATCATTATTATTTTTAATAATAATATTATTATTATTATCATTATTTTTTATTATTATTAATATTATCATTAAATAAAAATATAAAAATAAATTGTAAATTCACATAAAAATTTTAATAAATCGTGAAAAAATTTTCGGGTTGTCACAGTTGATGACATACTACTATTTGGAAATAACATTCCAACCTTGAAAGGTGTAAAAACCTGGCTTGGAAGTTGTTTTTCCATTAAGGATCTTGGTGAAGCCGCCTATATTCTGGGAATAAAGATCTATAGGGATAGATCAAGGCGGTTGATTGGTTTAAATCAAAGTGCATACATTGATAAAATCTTAAAAAGGTTCAAGATGGAGAACTTTAAGAAAGGTACCGTACCTATTCAAAGAGGAATGATATTGAGTACGACTCAATGTCCTAGCTCAAAGGATGAGCAAAATAAAATGAAGGCAATCCCATACGTGTCTGCTATTGGATCCATCATGTATGCAATGATATGCACTCGGCCGGACGTTTCATACGCATTAAGCATGACAAGCCGATACCAGCAAAATCCTGGAAGCAGTCATTGGATGGCTGTTAAGAACATACTTAAGTACCTAAGGAGGACAAGAGATATGTTCCTAATCTATGGATCTGGTGATGAGGATTTGGTGATGAGGAACTCGTTGTAAAAGGTTACACGGATGCGAGTTTCCAAACCGATCGTGACGATTCACGGTCACAATCGGGATACATTTTCATTCTGAATGGAGGAGCGGTTTCTTGGAAGAGCTCCAAGCAGGATGTGGTGGCTCTATCAACTACAGAATCAGAATACGTTGCCTCCTTATTGGCAGCTCAAGAAGCTGCATGGTTGAAGAAATTCATTGCCGATCTAGGGGTTGTTCCTTCCATTCAGGACCCCCTAGAGATCTTTTGTGATAACGAGGGTGCGATTGCTCAAATCAAGGAACCTCATGCTCATCAAAAGACTAGGCACATCGAGCAGAGATTCAACTACATACGAGATGAAGTTGAAAAGGGAAAGATATGTATTCGCAAAGTTTACACGGATCAAAACATTACGGATCCTCTCACGAAGCTCCTTGAAAAGGCAAAGCATGAAGGTCATACTTGTGCCATGGGACTTTGATATTCTAGTGATTGGATTTGATTTGTAAATTTTGTATTTGGATATGTGGAACTCTTTATTATTTGAATAAAATTATTTGGTTATAATGTTTCAATTAATGTTCCAATTTAGCATGTTTAATCCTTGAGTAAATTGTTTACTCTAAATGTCCGTAGTCGTTCATACTTGTGGGTACAAGTGTGAGGGTAAGATTATTATGAACTTGGATTGGTTGATATTCATAAGGATGAATATAGAGCAATGGGTTGCTACCAAGGTTCATAGATATTTGTGGGATACAAATATTGGACTAACCCGCATCTCAAAATTTACTACATGGAATCTTATTGATTGATCATAAGTAAAATTGAGTAAAGACGAATATCATTTGGTATCCTCCGACCTGATATACATATTGGGTTTTAATATTCACCAAGTATTATACCTTTAGCTAATTCTTCACTGTCCTGAAATAGTGGACAGTACATAAGGCTATGTTCAGGTATGACACGAGGTGTTTGTGAGAAACGTATGTAGTCAAGATGGAATTTGTTCCTCTTATTCGTTGAGAGTTAGATGTCTAAGGCCTGATAAGTTAAATCAACAAGGAATGATCATTCTGTATTCTTGGATTTAACATGACATCTGTAACAAAAGGATAGATGATTGATTCACCTAAATCATTTCAAGTAGGGTACTTGAATGGGATGATGTTATTGAATGGCTATAAGTCATGCGTATTAAGGGTAGTAAACCGTTGTTAGGCGGTATTTACTGCTTGCATCAATCTTCTATGAATCTTACGCAAGTGGGAGATTGTAGGATTCTATATGCCCAAGACACGTAGAATATTGATGCGGTTAGTACGTTATGATCCAAGTCGGGTTATACCCAATAACAAGCTTAGCAAACACCCATTAATATTTAATTGATGATATGATCATGCAATTAAATATTTACACCAATTTAGAAAATGTTTTTTTAAATAAGTTGCATATGAGAAAGAACAACTTATTAGTATATTTTGTTCAATAATATTATTTGAAGTGTTATTTAAATCAGTTGTATAACACCAAATAATAATGAGAGTATACTACTTATACAATTAAATGGTTAATTGCATAAACTAGTTAGAAGACTAGATAATATATATGTGTGTTAATTTTATAAAAGTGAGACTTTTTTTTTAAACATATTCTGCCGCCCCACCTCCCTTAATTTTTGGTAGCTTTTTATTAGTGGGGAACACACACACATGCATACTTGTCTAGTCCCACTAATTTTCTCATATATCTCCATACATGCAACATAGATCAAGTGGCTCTCTCTCTCTCTCTCTCTCTCATTTTTGTTTACGGAAACAAGCAAGAAAAGAAGGGTTTTTGGAGCTAATTTTGTGGTTTTCTTTATAACAAGAAGGTGTTTTTGCAAAGAGCTTTGGGTATACAAGCTTAAGGGATCCTTCTCTTGGAGCCTTGGCCGAATTTTCAGCATCCAACATCCCCTTTTGTGTCGTTTTTGCTGCTGTTGAAAGGTAGAAATCACAGCTCAATGTAGCTGTGATTTTATGTACATTTACATGTGTTCATAGCTTGCATATTCACATAAATGATCCTTTGTTATATGGGTTTGTTTTACACATATATATATCACCTAAACAACATGATTTTTCAGCTTAATAATCATGTTTTAAAGTTGTTATTCCGCTACGTTTTCAGAAAATTTAATGAGTTAAACTTTGATTTAGTGTTCTAACAAACCTAACAAATGTTACAGAAACATTATAAATGAAGATGTAGATGTACCTGCGTAAACTTTTAACATCAGTAATAAGCCTTATAAGTTTCCAAACCTTGAAGACAACACCAAACATGAGCATTGATTTAAAGTTTGAACACACTGAACTCACAAGTCAATGTCACAGAAACATTATAAATGAAAAATGTAACTCTTTTGAAACATTATGTTGCATATTCTTTTCAAATTATTAAACAATTATTTCACTTTAACCCTTATATTTTATAAAGTAACCTTTCAAAATTTAATTATTTTTACTTTAAACCAAAACTTTTTATCTTTTGCAATTTAAGCTCACAAAATTTTATATTTTCAACTTTAATCCTATATTTTTCATATTTTGTAAATTTTCGTCTTACGTTCGTCGTAGGTTTTGCAAGTTAACATGACAAAAACATGCATGTGCGATTCACCAATTTTACATTTTACATTTAGTTCTAAATTCTGTGAGTTGACACAGTATAATGTGCGTGCGTGGTTTATCGTTTTTACACGTATTTTCCCCCTTTAACAGGTTCGTCGCAACGCGTGACTCTTAAACCGACTTAGTTATATTTTATATGTTTTACGCTTTGATCTAATTTATTCATATTAACACATCGTAATTTTAGTGTTGATAATCATTAATAATTGTGTGATAATGATGTTGTTTTACATGGTTTGGTTTTACGTTCCCGCGTGGCGCGGAGTCTAATTCTAGTTCTAGTTTAGTAGTTTAAGCTATTTACTACCTTTAGAGGAAGGAAAAAAGGAGAAAAAAAAACCTAATTCCCCTTCACTATCTTCTCCGACCACACAATCCCTACCCAAATCGAGTCCACCACCTGCAAAACACCCCACCACCAGCAAAACACCCCACCACCATATCTCCATCTATCTCCACCGAGGTTTAGCCTTTGAGATTGCATCACAGAACAAAGAAAATGGGATGAAAGAAGGGGCTGCGTTGAGAACAAAGGTATCTGCTTTGATAATTTGTGTATGCACACCAACTGTTTGATGTTTTGCTTATTGAATTTTGAAAGATTTCCCGCCCAAGTTTGCTTTTTTTTTTTTTGTACTTTCTTAATTCTGGGTTCATTTGTAATTGGATTTTACTGGTTTAATTAGGCAATATGACATTGATGATAATCAGAAGAACAATCATATTTAGAGAAATCACAAGTTATTATTCTCAACTGAGGAAACACAGTCTTTCTTCAAGTATTTTACGGGCTGTCCATAGTGTAACTGAAGCAGCTCGTAATTCGCTGCTTGATCCAAAGACTGGTGATCAATCTAGTGCATCTTGTTATAATCACGGCCTTAGTCGTTGGCCTTTGATTTCAAAAATTGGTGATGAGTCCAATGGTTACAGAATTGACATTGTTGATGATGAGACCTGGCAAGTTTCAACAGGTTTTGCAGATGTCTTGAAAGATGCTGCTACCGCGTCGCGTGTAGCTGGTCAGTTACCCTCTGGTGATCAAGTGGTTAACCATGAAGCTCGAAGCTTAAATGACCCTGATATTGATGAAATTGATGATTTGAGAATATGTGGAAAGCTGTTCTTTAAACTTGACAGAGATTCAAAGGAGTATGAAGAGTACAATTTTGATTTCCACAGGAAGAAATCTGGTAAAAACAAGATAAAAGAGACCCAAAAGGAAAATGTTTCAAAGAAAGAGGATGAGATAAGGGAAAACAAAACGAAAAGAAGCCCTGGAAGTAATGATCTGAAGTCTGATGAGATGAACAAAATGGAAAATTTTTTGATTG
Source organism: Flaveria linearis (assembly GCA_024085815.1). Classification (NCBI taxonomy): domain Eukaryota; kingdom Viridiplantae; phylum Streptophyta; class Magnoliopsida; order Asterales; family Asteraceae; genus Flaveria; species Flaveria linearis. Next base: position 8,232,309 of record CM044011.1, read on the forward strand.
GAAAGAAGCAAAGGGTTCCAACTTTCAATCAACTTACAGGACCTTACCACGAGCCATTTTGTTTGGATGTTTACATCTCAAAAGCATCTGTACGTGCATGCATTGTTCATCGAGCAACGAGCAAGGTTGTGGCTGTAGCTCATTCCATTTCAAAGGACATGAAATTTGATTTGGGTTCGACTAAGAACGCTGCTGCGTGTGCTGCTGTGGGTAAGGTGTTGGCGCAAAGAGCTTTGGCGGATGATATTCATAATGTAGTTTATACACCAAGAAAGGGGGAGAAATTGGAGGGAAAACTTCAAAATGTGGTTGAGTCTGTGATCAACAATGGTGTAAGGGTGAAGATCAAGCTGAAGAAGAAGAAAGTTCCGAAACATGGCTTCCAGCCTGTAAATTATAAAACATATTAATGTGTCTGTATGTTCCCTTAGAGCAATGAGCATCCCTAATGAGGGTGTTTTTGCCATCCCGTGAGGCACTCAATGCTGATGTGGAGAAGAGAGGCTACAGACTGCAGGTTTTTCCGTTATTCACAAAATCTTGTATTTCTAGTTGAAGATAAAGTAATAAATTTGGATAAAGTTGTATAAACAAGACGACCAATTCAAGAGTTAACAAGTCATTATGATTTCAGCTCTATTATGCATGGGAGCTTTGAGAACATATTCTCAGGATAAATTGCAAGCACAAACACGACATTACTATCATTGAGGGTGTAGAATCGCCATGGCCCATTTGGGTATGTTTCCAGGTACACAGGCGTCTGGTTGATGACACAATGTGCTGCATTGAAGAAATTTGAATTTGATGTTCATAACCCAAAGAAATGTCTTATGTCTTTGCTATCTTATAGCTTCCGGATGGATTATATTGCCATATGTTAGGATTATATTGCATATGTTTGACGCTGAGGTCAAAGTAGTAGAAAATTTGAGCTTAACAGGTTGACTGACTATTATTGGTCAATCATTGGTCCTTGGTGAGTCAAGAAGCAAGATGTCTGAGTATTGCTGAACAATATGAAGGTTTGTTTAGGCCTTGTGACAAAGGGTGGTCTTTTGAGTTAATCAAGTCAAAGATGTTAGATAACAAAATCAATAGGACTCCTTGCAATGCTAGCTGTTTTTGGTTTTCTTGTATAATTACTATACTTTAAAATGCAAGTTGGGGAATAGTGGCTGCCAGCTGCGTGGCGGCTGGCCATTGGGTTTTTTTAATGGAATGTCAAACTGGAATGATGAGTTATATACTATTGTCTTAGATATTTCCAACCAAATACTGATTTGGTTTGGTGGTAAGTTGGAAGTGATGCAACCGGATGCACAAGGGTTCAAATCTTGTAGGCAATGATTTTTTCCCCTGATTGTGTTTGTTTTTATTTTTTTTCAACTCAAGCATATAATTTTATAAACATTAGTATAAAAAATTGAATTGGGTTCTGTTGCGTATTCTTTTTTTGCATTTATCTGTTTTGTTATGATTATGTCACGTTTGTGACGGATTACACGTTAGGGTTTTAAGACAGATAAAAGTTGTAGTTGCGTGTTTTTAATCTTTTTAGACGCTGAGAGTTTTACATTGGAATGACAGTTGTTGTAACGATAGTCGTTGCAACATGTTTGGCATCTGCGTTATGATATTCGGAATATGACGAAAATTCCCGCGCAACGCGCGGGGGAAAAAATTCTAGTTATAGTTTATTTTGAATCCTATAATCCCCAAGGGACTGCACAAAGAAAGTTGTTCTATTTTATCAACAGTCATTTGACACCTTGCATATACATTTTAGTTACAAGAATCACGAATGTATAGTCATGTCAGAATAATTTATTGCATATGGTCATGACTTATTTGATTGCAAGTTCATGTACCGGTTAACAAAACCAATTTCATGAATATAAGTACTTGAAAGGAGAATATCATTAGCCATTCACATCTTAATTTTTAAATTAAACTAATTAAGCTTTCATGTGACATAATGCAAGCAGAATTCATGTATTGTTGCAAAGCATAGATAGCACAAAAATTTAAAATAAAAGTTGTAGATTGCTTTTTTATGTAATTAATCACACAAATTTTCATGAATGTTGTTAAAAGAATCTTAGGGGGTGTTTGGGATTCCGGTAAGAACTCCTTATTGACTTTTCAATTGAGAAGTTAAAATTTTTAACTTCTCAAAATCTCTTTCTTCTCTTCACAATTTTATCTCCACTCAAACGTAATTTTATCTCCTTTTAATTTATCTTTTTCTTAAAAGTTTAAAGGAGTTTTAAAGAAGCAATCCTAAACATCCACTTAGACGGTGTTTGAGTTTTCAGTTTCCATATGCCGCATGCTAAGTTCGTTATGTTACAAGGTAAAATCTTTATCATTTTTCTATAATAATAACTCATACTCTATTTTTATTAATCGTTTGTTAATATTAATATATGTTGTATGATTTTAAACTTTGATCATTGATAAAAAAAATTTAAAAATAACACAACATTAGCTACAATAAAGTTTAGGGCTTTTAATATAGGCCATCAAACTTTTTTCTTTTATCTACTTTAAAAACCAAACATAAACAATGACACCCATATGTTTTTTTTCTAATTTTAATATGAGTATTTAATATTTTAATTTTCAAATATTTTTTGTATTTTATAATAACTCTCTTTCATAATATCTATTTTTTTAAAACTGAATTCACTCTTGTCTTTAGTTTTTTTGTCACTGTTTCCATAAAAGTTTGTTGAAAACAATGTTCTCAGAACCGGATCGGACGTCGAACCGGACGGCTTACTGGTTTGGTGGTCGGACCGGTCGGACCGGATGGACCGGATTTAACTATATTTTAATTATATTTATATATGTAATTAAATATAAGTAATTTATATATGATTTATACATATATTTTATAGTTATATATAAAACTTAACTATATTTGTATATACAAAGTACTAATTTATGGTTTAACACCCCGTTTTTACCCACTAAAATCAAAAAAAAAAAAAAAAAAAAAAATTCAAAATCCGGTCGGAACCGAACCGGTTCGCCGGTCCAACCGGCGACTCGGTTCGAACCGGCCGGTTCAATGCTCCAAAAACGATCCACCCTCGACCGGACCGGACCAGCCACCGATTCGCGGTCGAACCGGTCGGACCGGCCGGTCCGATCCGGTCCTAACAACATTGGTTGAAAACATAGTTATATTCAAAATTAATGGGCATTTTTGCATTATATTTAAAATAAAGTATGACTTTTATGACAAAGTGCACTTTTGAGGTTTTATGACACGGTGACGCTCACTTTTACAAGGAGTAGATGTCACAGTATTACGACAACGAGACAGTCGTTGTGACATGTTGCCGCTTCTTTCTTGATGTTTTAGGTTTTACTTTGCAATGCTCATCATTACCACATGTTTTTTGTACTCGTTTTTTATATCTGAGATCATGGTGGGTTGCTCGCGCAACGCGCGTTAGGTAAAAACCTAGTTTGTATAATATTAGAACGTAATTAATTCGTTAATGCATATGACCGATTCAAACCAGTAAACTATGAATCAAGACATATAAAAGCTTTAAAATTTGGTCTAATTTCTTACTTCTTTTCTGTCCTCTTTCCTGCTGTGGTCCTGTGGAAGATCATGATTGTTCTTCTCCAGCTTTAAGCTTTCATGTAAGAATCCGATCTTACGTTGGTAATCGTATGTGGGTTTTTATGGAAATTCATTTTCGATTGTCTCTGTAAATCCTTATTAGTTTGTGTCGAAATGAATATGGTTTGTCTTTATGACAGTTTTAGGGCTTTACTTCATTGTTTGATTGAGTAATCGTTGTTGATATTAGCATCAGTTAACTAGATATCTGTTTGACTAAGTACATGTGTGAAATTATATTGCTGTTCGTAGATTTTCATTTGAGGCAAGTTTAAAGACGATTATGTAAAGTACATAATATTCCCAATTGGGGCAATTATGTTTGTTTGATTCAATGTTAAGATCTGTAAGCTTTTGTTGCATTTGGGAGCTTATCATTAGGTGCATTTGAGAGATGAATTCATTTCAATTTGGGGAAAACTTTGAGTGGTTGATTTTAGGTCAGTAGAGTCTAAGTTTCTGAAAAGTTCAAATTTTGAGACAATCCATTCATAAGACTTGATGATAAAAATGTAAAGCTAGTTTGATTCTTGAAGTGATTCCATCAAAATCTTTATCATCTGATCATCTATGCTTCAAAAAGATAAGTTCTTGATATTCTTGCTATGTTGACATGAATCATGATGTTTAGTAATTGACGGTTTTGTAGTTCGTGCCAAATATATAACGCTTATTGTGGATATGGATAAATGGTGAGCAAAAGTCAAGTGAGGGTGTTGACCTTTTTCTCATTCCAGTGAAGGGTTGAATTATGGTTTTCCATTGGCGATGTTTCTCTATTGGTAATGGAGTAGAAGAAGCGCATTCTGATGATAACTTTGTTACCGCCCCTTCACGATTTGATATTAGACCACCGGGGTCTGCACCCACTTCTCAAAATGTAGATTACATAAGGTCTGGTGTTCCAAGCTTAAATGGGAGATCCAGCTCTCTTAGGGTTTTCAAACTTGATGAACTTGATAAAGCCACTCAAAACTTTGACCAGTCTACCAAGATCGGGGAAGGTGGATTCGGGAGTGTATATTTGGGGATAATTAAGAGGTTAGAACATCCGTTTGATGATATTCGTGTGGCTGTGAAGGTTGGTAAAAAAGGACTAAAGGCAAGTATTCGTTAAAGTTTCCTTAAAGAAAGTCACATGTCACTTAATGGTAACCAAGTTTCAGGGTTGTTTTGCCTAGATCACTCGTTCTTTTATTAAAGAGGTTTAACGTTAAAGTTATAAATGCATGTATTTTTTTTTCTACAAAACATGATATTGAAACAAAATTGAAGCTTTAGTGGTAAAACTCTTTAAAGAATAGTTTAACCGGTCTAGGTTCAACTATTGTGAAACTTAAATAGTAATTATTGATGTGTTACCCAAAGGGTATGGTTGAGTAGTAAAGACCCCTTAAGGTAAATAGGTTTGGAAGCTTTTTGTTGCTGACACGTCTCGTGGTACACCATTTTTACGCTTTGATGCATCATGTAATTCAAACTAATTTTACTTTTGGTGTATCGAGTGCAAAAATTGGTGCAACGTGAATTGAAACGTATCAGCACTAGAACCCTTCCTACACTTTTACCTTAAGTTCCTTTTTGTTACATGAACTTCACTCTTCAATGAAAAGAACCATTAGAAGATTAAGGTGTTATGTTTTGGGTAACAGAGACAGAGGCAATGGCAAACAGAAGTAGATTTTCTTGGGGAGATTCAACATCCAAACCTTGTGAAGCTAATTGGCTACTGTTATGAAGAACACGGAAATGAAAGTAACTGGCTTTTGGTGTATGAATATATGCCTAATAAAAGCGTAGATCATCATTTATCGGGGAAGTCAAATATGCATCTCACTTGGCCCATGAGACTAAGGATAGCCCGAGATGCTGCTGTTGGTTTGACATACCTACATGAGGGATTGGGACCAAACAAGCAGGTGTTTAGATACAACTGTTGTGATGCTTTTCAAGTGTTCTCTTGTTTAATATTATCTTAATTAATATGATATGATTTTAATGCTGCAGATCATCTTTAGGGATTTCAAACCCTCCAATATTCTTCTGGATGACGCCTGGAATGCAAAGCTTTCCGATTTTGGATTAGTTAGGGAGGGTCCTCAAGATGGACGATCTCATGTCTCAACAGCGGTAATTTTTATTCTGTATTGTCTATTTGGTAATACTGTAATATGTTTGTGCTAAAATCACATGTATGACTATCATGTTTCTAGGTAATATTAGGTAACTGTAAACATGACATGATTATTTAGTAAATTGATGTAGATGTGGAAACAACCATTTTCAGCAACACCCACAAACCTGCCACCCGGAAATAGTAAAGAAACTGAAGTTTGTTAAGTTAAACTGTTATAAAATAGCAACTAAAAAGTTGGAGACCTACAATCTAAAATATATATTTATTTCTAATTCTTTTAATAATATCATATAGCATATATGATGTATTCAGGTAGTAGGAACAAAGGGATATGCAGCTCCCGAATATGTTCAAACCGGCCGTCTGACATCCAAGATCGACGTATGGAGTTATGGCATCTTTCTTGAGGAACTGATAATGGGTCGTCGCCCAGTTACCCAAAAACACTCTGAAATGGACCCTGAATGCATGAGGTGGGTATGCTGTTGCGCGCATGCGGGCAAGTCAAAGCTAATAGTTGACCCCAGTCTTAAAGAAAAGTATTCTGTTAGATCAATGCAAATGATATCTTCAATTGCTAGCAAATGCTTGGTCAAGAATCAAAAGTTAAGGCCAACTATGAGTGAGGTACTGGAAATGGTGAACCAGGCTATAGCATTGGAAAATCAGCAACCTCTGTAAATCTTTATATAAATGAAATTAAAATATATTTTTTTCAAAATTTCAAATTTTTTCTATTGGACTCTCGATGCGTTATCGTGGCATAATTGTGCTAAGGTCGCGTCGACTATTTTTGACTCGTCAAAACGGGGCTTGTATGTATCTATAGGAAGTGTGTTGTTTTGACATTTTGTAAAGGGTTTGTACTTCTGAGTATAAAGGCTTGTTTCTCAACCTCATATATATGATGAAGGATCTTCATTTCATGATCATGATCATGTGTTATGGTTTTGTTTTCCAATTTATATATACACATCATGGGAAGTTAACAAGCTTTTAGATGTTTAGATTTAGTATATTTTTGAGACATTATTTATTTGATATATTTTTATTATATAATCCTAGTGTCCAGATGTTTCCTGAACATATTATCTCATGCTTTGTCACAACTTTGGCAGTTTCTTTTTGTGAGTTTGCAATCCTCAGATGTATGGTAGTTTTATTTCTGTTTATTTTATAGAATTTTTTTTAGAACATACAAGTACTAAAAGTACAAAGGAATTACAAGTTGGCCAATGCTAATTGAACGCCCTGTCAGGTGATAAATACACGCCCTTTGACTTTCTTCACGGCCCGTGAAGGGCCTTACGGGCCGTGAGTGCTTCGAAATTTAATTCTCACAACTGCATTTAATCACGGCCCGTGAAGGAACAAACGGCCCGTAAACGTCCACACACACGGCCCGTTAACTACCTCAATAACGGCCCGTGAGATCCTTCACGGGCCGTAGTTGTCCTTCTGAGAATTTACTTTCCTCGTTTTGCGTGCAGTTTTAAATTTTATAATTATGTGACGTGACGTATTATTCCTTGATTCGATTTAATATTCTATATAAACCGTTATATATATGACTTGTTATATGGTTAGTGATAAACGAAACAGTAAAAATGTCTTCTCGTGGAGGTAGGAGAAGACGTCAAAATGAGTCATCTTCAAACTCACGAGATATTGTGGAAAGTATTCCCGATCCAATAGATAACCATAATTGGCAGAACGGGAGGAACTGGTCTCAGAATATTATTCACTTTATACGTAACGGTGACTCCCAAACATGTAGAGTGTATTACATGGGTCATTCCGATATTCCGTTACAATTTTGGCGTGAATTACTCGGAAACGTGTCTTTAGGTACAGAGGTATGATTTAAAGTTTTTTTATATATTTTATTTTATTTTAAAATTCTAACAATTAAAAAGTTGTTGTTTTATAGCATGTTCGGGCGTGGACAAATAGACTCACAATATGGAGATACGAAGAAATACGTAGAACCGAAGAGTTGCCGGGTAGTGATCGTTGGACGATTCTCCCATTTGAGTGGTTTAACTTAATATACTCGGGGTCCGTTAATGGTAACGAATTTGGAGACGGGAGTGACTGTCTATATCCCGCGTTATGGGAAGTTGATACGGTAATACTGTTTTCATGTTTTACAATAAAAATCATAAATTTATAACCGTGAATTAAATTGTTTTGTAGGTTTACGTACCAATGACTGATGACGAAGAAAATTGGTATCTTTTTAAGATTTCTATGGACTCACTACAAGTTCGTATATATTCTCCATACGAATGCCGACCAAATACGTGTGATGATTCATGGTGCATTCATCGTAATGCGCGAACGATTTTCGTACAATTCGAATCGTACTTTTTACATTTTCTGTCACGTATACAATATTGGCAGCACTCCGGACAAGAAGAAATCGAAGAACTGGTGGTATCTGGTGAAACCGTTTGGCCCCCTAACGCCGGTCATATTGGTCGAGATTCGGGAGTTGTAATTTGTATGTTATTGCGTAGGTTGGTTCAAAATAGATCTTTAGAGTGGCAAGAGGTTAGCTTACAGGATGCTTGCTTTAGATTCCGAAGATTTATGGCAGACGAACTGTATTCTAGACGTGTAATGTAGAACAGTAATGAAATATTTTATTAAAACATAAACGTTTATTAGTACATTCAAAAACGATAAACCGTTATTATCACACAAAATAAAACACATAATTTTTAATCTTCTTGATCTTTATAAAAGATCCAAGCCGCAAAATGGTTGAAGGAAATTCCAAATTTCTCCCGATATCTTTCTTGAGTTCTTGTCATAATATCCGTATCATTCCATAACATATTTCGATTGTTGTAAACGTCTTTGTAGAGCTGGTGAAATGTCGTGACCTTCCTTCTCAAGTCAGACCCCTTGTTGCTAAGTTCACGAGTGGTACGATATTCTTCACGTTCGAGAATTTGATGAAAACGAGTTGAAACCCGGTTCCAAAATATTGAATTTGGCGGGATAGTACCTGAATTTTCGATACAAGATCTTACTAAAGTCACCTCCTCTTCATCCGTCCACGGATTTTGATCACTTGTAGCACTCATGTTTTGGGTATTGAGTAAATTTGTGTGAATTGTTTGTGTCAAGCGGCTGAATTTATAGACTTGAAAAAGTTTTGTACGGCCCGTGAGAGGCTTTACGGGCCGTGAGAGTGTCACCATACGGCCGTGTAGTGTCAACTGCCGTGTTTAAAAAGTACAAAGTATCACGGCCCGTGAAGGAGTTAACGGGCCGTGTGGGAATTATCTAACGGGCCGTGAGGCCCGTCACGGCCGTGAGTCCCGATAATATATAGGACCTCACGGCCCATTTGCTCATTTACGCCCCCAAAACACACATACGATTTACTCCCGTCACGACCTCCGTATTTTCATCATTTTCATACATCCGACTCCCTACTACGGTACGTATTCAAATCCGTATTTTATTTTTGTGTATTTTTCGTTTAAATATATTAAAATTATATTTAAAAAATCTGGAAAATCGAAAAGTTTGGGGATTACGGGCCGTGAAGGGTGGTCACGGGCCGTATCCTTTTGAATTTTCAGAGGGTTACGGGCCGTGACCGTCCTTTACGGCCCGTAATCCTTTTGAAACTTATATGGGTTACGGGCCGTGATGGTCCTTTACGGGCCGTAACCCTTTTTTTTTCTGGTGAATTTATTATTTTTTTTTTTTTTGCAGATTATGCCGCCCCGCAAACGTACACGTCCGGAGACTGAGCCCGAGGGTCAGGGTGACTTTCTGGACCCACACCCTGATCTTCGTTTTCCGAGGGAGACCCAGCCACGGCAAAAGCTGTGGAAGCTGATTGGACGTCCCCTGAAGGGGACACGCACCATCGACTGGGACGTGCTGGAGGAGGTCGGAGACATAGCACGTGCCCAGGATATCATCGGGCTGGACGGAGAGACGCCGTGGAGGCGGATGTTTGATTTGGGATCGAGGAGGGGCTACCGGGAGCTGACGTTGCAGTTTTTGTCTACGTTTCAGTTCACTCCCGCCTTTGAGGATCAGGACCCCCGCCAGCACATAGCGGTTCGATTTAGGCTGGGGACCACCGGTAGGTACGAGTTCACCCTCGCCCAGTGGGCGGTGACTCTTGGGTTTTACACCCAAGAGGAGACGAAGGATCCTCGTTTTTATACTGACGAGGTCCAGTCGGAGCCGGCTCCTTTGGTCGGATGGTGGCCGACCATTTCCGACCAGCCGTGGGAGGGCGCCATTAGGGCGACCTCTATTAGGGATCCTTTGCACCGGTATCTACACCGGTGCATTGCCGGCACCATTGCCGGCAGAGACCAGAGCATGGAGCAGGTGTCGCTCCTTGACTTATTTTTTTTGAGGGCCTTGCTTTCACCCAGACGGGTGAATCTAGCTCACTGTATGGCCGCCTATTTTTTGAGCGTCATTCAAGGCAAGGTAAAATATTTCTACTAATTGTTAACAAATAAGTATTATCTATTATGCGATTCATAATTATGCCTATTGTTTGATTGTTTTGCAGATGGATAGCCCGATTGTTTGCGGCTCGTACATTACCGTCATTGCCTCGCGCTTAGGGTTGTTTACGGACGCCCTAATTGCGAGGCAGACTACGGACACGCCGCCTCGGATTTTGGGTCGACAGACCGTCATGGCCATGGGGATTGCCGCCAAATTTGGCGACGACCTCCGATGGTCTCACATAAAGAAATATAAATCCTTCAGAAAATCCGACGCCAGGCTCTGCAATTATATAAACATACTTGAATCTCAGTCGGAAAAGTTGCACTGAAAAACATACTTGAATCTCAACATATATTATGCATCTCATATCATTAACATCCCTACACACATTTTATGCTAACCAAATGCCCAGCTCATATAAACAAAATTCAAAGGTTGAAGAAAAATTCGATAATCTTCTTATTGCATTTTTCTTTGGAAAACGAAAGAATAGATTACATGTTTACAATTCAACAACAATAAAGAATTGAATAAATAAAGAATTGAAAGAATTGATAAATGTGTAAACTATACTAAATCTACATGTTCAACCGGGTCTACGGGCCTTAGTTCAAGATATTTTTGAATTCGACTTCCGTATATAGCCTCCCAATCATTGGCGTTTTCTGTTTTGTACAAATGCCAATATTTGCTCGGAACAGGCATTGGATAGTCACCCACTAATCGAATTCTAGTGAAATGGCAATCTTGAACATAAGCAATTGAAATTATATGATGTTCACTGATATCACGAGGAGATAACCAGAACGGGAAAAAAGTAGCGGAGTTGCCGATCGATATAAAAATTATAACCACTCGAAACCTGTTAGCAATAAGGATTGTAGCAGGTGGCACTGTCATCCAATTTTTGTGTGGAGCCGCACCTAACCCGTTCCAGTTTAATGATTCCCTTATTTCGTTTATATCAGGAAACATCGCAGCGTACCTATGTCTGTTTTCATCCAACTCAGATATAAGTTCCGTACGTATAAAACGCCAGTGATTTTCACCATATCCCAGTGTGAGTGCTATAGCACGAAAACCACAATTGCCGTCCGCTAAAACATCATCCGCACCTGAAATATACGGGAAAAAGAATGATGGAATCCAGCGGTTAAACCGGAAAAAATTGTTTTTATCTTCGTCGCCCGGGATATATGAAAACTTGGAACTCTGTTGAGATAATCCATCTTTGGCTCTTGATTTTGAAGACATGGATTGACTGCGCTGCAAAGGCCCTTGTTTTGACTTCACCACCGAACTTGAATATGTTGGCGGACCTTCAAAATTTTCTCTCGGTTGAACATATGAACTATGTCTGGGGGCGTCTAATATTGTTTCTTTTTGCTTATCTTTTTTTGGACGACCCCGTGTATTTGTTTGGACTTTAGGAGGTTTTTATCCGTTTTTGAAGGAGTAACGAAAGATTTGAAAATATTAATCAAAGATCTTTTCACGCTTTCGGGTTAGACAAGTAAATGTTTTGTCACCATCTCCATCTCTTTATGTACATCTACTTGAACCTCCCGTACAATATACGCGGGTGAAAAATCTAGCTTCCTCCAAAAAACATCAATGGCATCGAGCGGGATACATTGACCTATAAAATAATATATTAAATAAAATATAATAAAAGTTTTCATGAAAAAATAAAAAACGTAAAAGAACATTCACCTGTTTGAAAGTAATTGTTTAATTTACAAGCACACGGAAGACCAAAGCTGGTAAAAAGATGGCAGCCACATGATTCTTTGGATATAATTAGATGATGTATCCTGTTAATCTCACCGACTAACATATCCAAAGCCGCAATAGAAACGTTACCTCGCAGCAATTTAAACACTTCATGATTATGCTGCACCATAAGCATGATTTTGCTTTTGGTAAAACTTTCTTTTATAGCAATTTCCTGGGTAGCTAAGATATTATTAATGAAAGGAATAAATCTATCCAGGGTGCTATTGGTTGCTTTCAGGTAACTTTTCAACAACGAATGTTGGCTCTCAACTCGGTTCGTTGTGTGCTGACCGAAGTTATAACTTCTATTTATCCACGCCGACACAAATCTCTCCTTGTAGGGGTCCAACCAGTTATTTTTTAGGTACATCAGCACTCCTATTAAAAAAATGCACTTATTTTTATATAAATATACATATATTTTTAAGAATAACACTAGAAAACTTACTTGAATGGTTGGACACCAATCTGCGATAAAGCCGGTCGTAATTATAAGCGTATATGTCCTCCGTTTCAGAGTTAATAAGTACCGACCACACATGCTGAAAAGCACCCCACTCTTCATTTGAAAAACTCGCCTTACAATGTTTAGCAATATTTTCCGAAATATGCCATCTGCAAAGTAATCGAACAGCACTCGGAAAAACTTCTTCTGACGCATTCATCAGAGCGAGGTCTCGGTCGGTTAGTATAACACGGGGCTCCATACACTTATCTTCCAGCGTTGCTTTTAGTTGCTCTAACACCCATCTGAAGTTGGCTTCACGCTCATAATCAATGAATGCGTGAGCAACAGAAAAAGATTTCAGGGTGGATGTCACACCAACCATTTGAACAAAAGGCATTTTATACAAGTTAGTCTTGTATGTTGTGTCAATCATCAGCACGTGTGGGTAAGCACGCCATAATGTGTGAGATGTGGGATGTATAAAAAAAACCCCGTCGACGGTATTTGTCGGTTCCTCAATGTGAGGGGTGTAAATATATTGATGTTGTTGTAGTATAGAAAAAAAAACCTGCATTGGGGTTTCACCAATTCTGGTGGACTTTTTATTTTTGCCCGAGCATTATATACGGTTCGTAACCCAGACACGTTATTGGGATTTTGTTCCCTCAACGTGCCTAGAATGTTTCGAGGGTCAATATTTTGCTCGGTCAGATTCCTTACAGTAGAAAGCTCATTTTCGGTGAGCCTCATTGCGTATGCATGTCCTTCCAGGTGTTCAGCAGGTTCATGGTTATGAGTATCATCCACAACAACTATAATCCACCCATCTCTCTGCATCTGGTACTTACCCTGCAATTCAAATTGACAGTTTGTTTTTTCGTGCCACTTTTTCTTAGAGTGGATGCTCCCTTATATACACCACCCCGATCGCATTTCAACCAAATTTTAACCACCAAACCATTCGAATTTCTTTTTGAACGTTTGGTGACAATAACGAACCCATTATCTCGCCCCACTTTAGTTGCCCAATCAACTAATTCTTCACGAGATGAGAAAACCTAATCAATTTAATATTTTTAGTTAGTTATTACTAAATGATAGTAAAATGAAAGTAAAATTAAATATGATATATCTTATAACCTGATTCGTGTCGTATAAACCCTTTTTACCGGAACCAGAACCGTCATTATCCCCGCTGCTATCGCCACCGTTATCACCCCCGTCATCGCCGCCGTCATTCCCGCCGTAATTGGACGCGAACTGTCCTGGATAGTTTGAAGCAGCCTCTTCGTAATAACCGTAACCCTCCTGAGGGTAATAGTTATATTCCGAACCAAATAAATAGTTGCTATCCCAGAAAGACATCGTAACGTTAGATATTAACGTTTATATAGTACTTGAAATGGAATATTGCGTTTATGTAGTAGTTGAAATGAAATGAATTTATATCGTTGAATTATGAAATGAATTTATAAACTAACGTTTATATAGTAGTTGAAATGGAATATTGCATCTCGTCACATAATTAACACGAATATCGAGAAATATTACGTCATATCAAATAATGTAATAAATACAAATTTACACGACTATCGAGGAATATTACGTCATATCAAATAACGTAATAAATACAAAATTACACGAAAAACGAGGAATAATATATCTCGTCAAATTATTAAAAGTGAAACTAGGACCCGTAAGTAAGTTCACGGCCCGTAAGACGAATTCCATACGGGCCGTGAAGAAATTCACGGGCCGTAAATAAACACGACCGTGATCATGTTCACGGGCCGTTACGTTTTTGAATCACGTTTCTGAATGACCGATTTGACTTGCGGCAGACCATACGGCCCGTGAAGGGCCTTACGGGCCGTAAAGAGGGCGTCCAGATATCCTGGAGGGCGTCTCTTTAGTAGGCCCCTTACAAGTTTCTTCAAATGCAGGCTTTATATATTTTTTAATATTTGATATAAACCATTCCTGTGTCTTACATGATAATAATCCTTTTTTGTGTACTTGTATGACAGTTTCATCATTCATGTATCACTTCATATTGATATCATCCAGAATGACTTGAAATGCACTAATTTTTTTAATGATTTACCATGATAGTAATACTTCTGTTTGAAATAAAATGTAAAAGAAAATATTTTGTTGTGATTCACCGTTTTCTTTTCCCATACTTTAGAATAGTAAATTAATTATTAGGGCCTATAATATTCTTTATTTGTAAAAGATAGATTAATGAACAAATGACAAACTCATTATTTCTGCTGATAGTTATAAGAACATTACTTGCAATTTTTAAATCCAAATTTTATATTCAATTTCCTATTTTATTGTGATGCATTGTGTTTATAATTATAAAAGTAATCTGAAAGCTCTCTTTCCTGGAAAATACCAAGAAGGGTGGTAGGATGGTGCCCACCAAAACTGGCCCAAATGTTCATACCAACAAACCCTTGTTTAATTAGCCAATATATTGGTCAATGGGAATCACTCTGTACGTCGTTGTTTAATGTTTTTACCTTTTGTTATGTGATCTCTTGATAATTTAATATATTAGAATGAATTCATGTTTAATAACTTCTAGATTAATGCTAAATACATAAAGTAACTACTTTTAATCATATTTTCCTAAATGACCCATTTTAATCTACTTTACTCCATTCTAAATCTGCTTAATTTGATGCTTGAATTCAAGCATCCAACACCTATAAGTGACGGGTGTATACATCTGCTTCTAGTTAATATGAGTTTATAAATCGTATCTGGTAATTGTTTATCACTGTTAATGGTCAATTTATAGATAACTTCAAGCTAAAATCTAAATATCAAATATGTATTGCTAAGTGTTTTACCTTTCTAACAATTAGAAATAGAAATTAGTAAGAAAATTACTATAATAGTTTCTTAGAAAACGAAAGAGTGCTAATCTTTTGGGCTACATAAGCTGCCTTTTGTTGACTTGATCCCCTCTCCGTACTATTTCAAGATTTAGTCTACTTTTCGTCTTTATTTAAACTTCTTTTAGGTTTGTCGTAAAGATATATATACACTTAAGTAATTATGTTTTCTTTTTAGTGGCATGTTTTCTATTTGCTAAAAGGATAACATTTATATTTACGAGATAGATGATTCTATAGTTATGTATGTATTGGACTATTATCGTTTATTTATAATACTTAAATCTTATTTATGCGCATGTTAGTGTTAAAATAAAGATGCTTCTAAATGTTTTATATTCTTTATGGTCTAATATATCTTTTTGTACCTAGTGGTTATAAAAAGTATCATTTAAATAGAACTGGATTTCTAATAATCTCAAAACAATATAAGTATTACCGGATATATTAAAAAATTACCATCTATACTAATAAATGATTACATGTGATACACATGCCATCAACAGATTTCACCTCACAAAAACTTTTCCATGTAAACTTCCTTTAACAAAATTTTCACAAATCATGCTATATTTCTTACTTGAAGTTTTTATTTTATTTTAATTTTTTTGAACGACAAGTGTGAAGTATTTGTTTTTTTTAACTACCTTAATCACCACCAACCATTCTAGGGATTTTGAATCTATGATATCAATCATCTCAAACCTTATTTAACATTTTCAACCTTATGATCACAAATTCTTATTTTTATATAATCGATTTATAATTACAAAGATACATCTTTAATAAAAATGATATTTTGTTTAAATATTTGAATTATATATTTATAACTTTTAACCCGTATAATACACGGGCTAATAACCTAGTTACCAAATATATAAAAAGCACCGATGAGGAATAGCTCATCTCCACACATCACTTGACACATTCCAATTTTTTTCTTTTTTTATCACATTTTATGCATTTCTTTTTCTTTTTATTTAACTTTATTTTATGTTATTATTTAATCATACATTATTGTAACGTGTTTATTTTAATCTATGTTTTGATGTAAATTTTTTTAAAAACTGAATTAGGTCATATATAATATTTTTTTACTTTTTAAAATTCAATTTGGTGCTTATATGTCTTTTCTTTTTGGTTTTATCTATATTTTTATATAAGTTTTATTAAAAACCAACTCGGGTTATGTAAAATATATTTTTACTTGTTTCAAAAATCAATTTGATGACATTGTCCCCATGAAAATAATGTTGATATAAATCCTTGTAAGTTAAGTAAGTTAAGGTTAGGTAGCGTTTAAAAGTTTAAAATCAATGAAAAAGAAATCAATTTTAAAGAAGATAACAAAAGGGTTACTATCTTTGGAATATAAATAATTCATTGGATATAATCAAATAACATGTATCATTATAAAGTGATAAATAAAGGGAAAAAATCTTTGAGCCATTGGGTACATTGACTTTATCTCATTTGGTTAGCCATTAGATTTCTCCTCCAGCTGCCCATTGTATACTCCCCCTCTTCTCTTTCTATCCCTTCTGAGGTCTCTCTTTCGGAATCATACCCAATTTTGTGCTGATTCCGGTGAGTTTTCTGTTTAATTTTCGACTTTGATTACATAATATTTGGTTAAATCAACATGGGTTCTTTCATTTGCGTGTAAATTTTGAGTCTTTGATGATATCCCATGTTAGTTTCTTGATTATGTTGTGTTATATTGCACAATCTTGGTATTATTCCTTTTCAAGATTCAATTTCTTGATTATGTAGTGTTATATTGGACAATCTTGATATTATTCATTTCAAGATTCAATCTTTTATATATGTAGTGTTATATTGCACAATCTTGATATTATCCCTTTCAAGATTCAATTTCTTGATTATGTAATGTTATATTGCACAATCTTGATGTTATTCATTTCAAGATTCAATTTTTTGATTGATTATCACTTCTTTTGTATAGGAATTTTGTGAAGATAAGCTAGATTCTTGGTTATTATATGCTATTATTGTGCATAATCCCCAGAAAATCAATACCACCAACTGATCTTCCCATTGGTAATCTTGCAAATTTCATGTGATTGAGATATATGTATATGTACATGTGTTTGTCTGTACATGTGTATGTGTGTATATGTGTTTGTATGTCTTATGTACTACTCCAAACCTGAATGTAATGTATGTATGTATGTATGGAAATCAACACCACTAATTGATCTTCCCATTGGGGAAGTTGCAATTTTCATGTGATTGAGATATATTTATATGTGTATGTCTTGTCTACAACTCCAAACTTGAATGTATATATGTATGAATTTGTATACATATGTATGCATATGTCCATGCATATCTAGTGAACTTATGCTGACAATAATCCAATTTTTACAGCTGAGACATTAAATTTTCAAAGGCTATGAAGTGTCTTCCATTCTCATACTGTGAAGCGAAGGACGAAACAACAAAAACTCCAACAAAATCGCTATCAATCACTTCTTTATTTACAGGAAGATCATGGACTGGGTTCAACTCTCAAACTGTGTCTGATGTTAGCACAGAGTCAACGCGCAGGGATAATATTCCTAGCTTTTCAGAAAGGCAAAGTAACCTTAAAGTCTTCACTTTTGCTGAACTCAAGTCGGCTACCAATGGCTTTAGCCGCTCTGCAAAGCTTGGTGAAGGTGGGTTCGGGTGTGTCTACTTCGGCTCCATCAAGTCCCCTCAAGATCCCACTACAAAGATTCATGTGGCTGTCAAGCAGCTCGGCAGACGGGGTCTACAGGCAAGCATCTGTTATTGCATTCAACAATGCACCAAAAAAAATATGATTTTGCTGTGATGTGTTTATATTAGATCTAAAAATATTATTGTTGTTTAAGTTTCTAATCAAGTAATGTTTGGTCCTATAGGGGCACAAGGAGTGGGTGACAGAGGTGAATGTTCTTGGGGTGGTTGAGCACCCGAACCTTGTGAAGCTAATCGGTTACTGTGCAGAAGACGATGAAAGAGGGATCCAACGGCTTTTAGTTTATGAATTCATGCCAAACAGAAGTGTGGAAGATCATCTAGCGGCTAGGACCCAGAAACCGCTTTCATGGACCATGAGACTCAAAGTGGCTCAAGATGCAGCTCGTGGCTTGACATACTTGCACGAGGAAATGGGCTTTCCGGTTAGAACCTCATCCAAAATCTTACATTCTACAAACAATTTTGTTGCATATGAGTACACTATTTTGATTACTCAGTATCATATAATCACTTTCAAAACGCATATCTTGACTGATAGTTTGTTTGATGTTTATGTAGATTATCTTTAGAGATTTCAAATCTTCAAACATCCTTCTCGATGATCAATGGAACGCTAAGCTTTCGGATTTTGGATTGGCAAGGTTAGGTCCTCAAGAAGGACTAACCCATGTCTCCACAGCTGTAAGTTCAATCAAATGGCTTTTTAGATTCTTCTATAACCTTCATGTCACACAGGCGCGCGCGGGCAAACACATATATTAATTCTTGACAATGAAATATTATGTGATCAGGTTGTAGGAACCATGGGGTACGCAGCTCCAGAGTACATCCAAACAGGGCGACTCAGAACCCAGAGTGATGTGTGGAGCTACGGTGTTTTTCTGTATGAACTCATCACTGGTAGGCGTCCATTGGATCGCAACCTGCCCAAGAACGAGCAGAAGCTTCTAGAATGGGTGAAACCATATCTCGACTCTAGAAGGTTTCGTATGATAGTTGATCCGCGGCTAGAAGGTAAATACTCAATGAAGTCAGCACAAAAACTGTCCATTATAGCAAACAAGTGTTTGTCAAAGAACCCAAAAGCAAGACCAAAGATGAGTGAGGTCTTGGAAATGGTTAACCAGCTCGTCGGGACCACACCAGAAGGAACCAGTCCCAGACCGCCTCCAAAGAGTCCGGTCCACATGGTTCCTTCTGTGGAGCCCATCGAGCCGGAGAAAGTTTTTGTGGAGCCCACTAAGGGGAAAAAGACATCTGAGGACATGCAAAGTAAAGGGAAGAGAAGGTTTGTTGATATCAAATTTGGAGAGAATGCATGGTTTTCAAAATTATGGCCTTCAAAACTCTTGAAAACTTGAAGAAAATATATTTCATAAAGGTGTGGAAGTAATGGGTATGAGGGAGAATGTTGGGAAATGTCATTCTTACCCCTGTTGTTGTATGCATAGGACTATAGGAGTGTAGTCGCTTTATCAACGTGGTTAGGTGAAAGGGTAAAGAGAGAGGGTAATTTTATTTTTTACGATTTAGGAGCGAGTAAGAATGATAAGAAGTTTGTTAATTATATGAAATGTTTTGTATGATTTGTAGGCAATGCCAATAAACTTTGATCATTGCTAAAGGATATGTATATGTATGTATGTGTGTGTGTGTGTGTGTGTGTGTGTGTGTATATATATATATATATATGTATGTATATATATATATAGGGAAGGGATCCTAAGAAAACCAACATTTTTTTAGAAAACCATGAAAACCAAATTTATCCAATCAAAATTTTTCTTTAATTATTCAGATTTATTATATTCAAAGGGTATTTAAGTAATTTTATACATAATATATTCTTAATTAATATTAAATCTCTATTTTTTCTCCCCATATTCGAACTAATGAGCACAATTATTGGAACCGCTTCATTCCATCGTATTTTTCAGTTACCATTGTTCTTATCGACCCTTGATTGTTTTTGTGTGGCTTCAATTCGATTTTCAACAGATTGCTAATCCAATTCAACAAGCTTATATCGAAGAAGGTAGGTCTCTTTTAATGATTTTGGGTTGATGTGTTGATGTTACTCTGTTTTTTTAATCTACTGTTTTTACCATTTTAGGATGGATAAGTCCAATTCGAATGCAATGGTCAATGTATCTGGATGTAATTATACTTGGATTCAGAAAACAAGTAAACCATAAACCACAATATCGCTAAAACAATGAAGAACTTCTTAATTAATTTATTTTGCAGATCAAAATCCAAAATGCACAATCATCAAGAACAATCAAGCACTCAAGTTCCAGAATTCAATAGTAAAATCCAACAAAAATCAAAGCAGCATATTATACAACATATTTGCAAATGCTTACATATACGTAAGAAATATATATGTTAGCATAAACATATGTAAACATATATGTAAGCATATTATACTTTTATATTTATGTCACCTAATAATTATAAGAATATCCGGATTCTACACCTTATATAATATAAAATATTCATGAAAGCAAAACATCATATTGAAATTTGGTATAGTCATACTTATAAGTAAAACTGTCCTCACCAATTGCACCTCATATTTACAAATGCCTACATATACGTAAGCAAATTTTATGATAACATAATATTATGTAAACATATATGTAAGCAAACATCATCATACTGAATTATTTGTCTAATACTAACATCTAATAGATAATAATAATTTAAAATAGCTTAACTAAAAACATGATATATTAGTTGTTTATATATATACCCATATATGTAAGCATCTACATATACGTAAGCAATCTTCACCGGTGTAATATACGAACCCCATAAGCAATGAACATATAAACATAACCTTCAAAGATCAGATTTTATTACATCATAATTGTTAATCATTCAAAGTTCCCAAAAGAAGATTTCTTACAATCGTATTGGTTCAACAAAAAAAACCAAAATCATAAAGTTCGAATCTAATAAATGCTTTCATTCACCGTGTCTTCTGCCTCCATCATTACTTTGTCGCGATATACGTTAATATCTGACATCAGTATTTTAAAAGCATACTTCTTTCTCAAAGAAGCTATATTGGTCTTATTCCTCTTTTCATCATTTGGAAATCCGCAGTCCCAGTTATTCACATGATTACCCATGTACATTTCCATATGCTGCATGACGAACACTCCACAATCGACATAGTTCTTTGATGTTGCCCATCCAATTTTGAGTTTTTCAGGGTAACATGCCTCGATTTGATTCTACTTTGGGTGTCCAATTGATCGCAAATAATACACAAAGATTTCTTTCTGCAAAACAGTTTAAATATTCACAATTGGCTTACATATACGTACCAAAGTTATTTACAATCTGGGTTCTAAAACGGACATAATCAAAACATTTTAAAGACCGATTACATATATGTATCCATCTGTGCTCACATATGTACATACTAACAAACAATAAGAAATGCATATCAATCTCGGTACTAAAAGGGACATAATCAAAACATTTTAAAGACTGCTTACATATATGTATCCATCTGTGTTCACATATGTACATACTAACAAACAATAAGAAATGCATATCAAGCAAACAACTCAACACTTGTGTTGAAGAAAACCGAAATTAACAATCGAATACTTCAAGAATGAAAGTGAATTTCATAGATCAACCAAGAACACTAGAATGATCAATACAATCGGAAAGAATGACAGACCTCAAAACTAAACAATAGCATACCTAATATATTCTTATAACAAAATCTCAACTAACAAGCAATTAGTTAAGCATTTACACTTTATACCCCTGAACTAACAAACTATTACAAATGACACTCTAAACTTAGTATCACTTGTTAACTTGCATATTATATCCAACAACCTCCACCATAATAGCAAGATAACAAATCACCCAACACCCAGAAGTTCCAAACACTTCTGAAACTTAGAACTAGGTAAGCACTTTGTAAACATGTCTGCTGCATTATCCAAAGTATCCACTTTTTCAACAATTACTTCCTTTGCATTAACTATGTCACGAATAAAATGAAACTTCACCTTGATGTGCTTAGTTCTTTCATGAAACATACTATTCTTAGACAATTGAATAGCACCCTGGTTATCACACTTCACCACCACCTCAGATGTTTCCACACCCAATTCTGATACAAAGCCTTTAATCCACAAAGCTTCTTTAATACCTTCAGTCAATGAGATGTACTCAGATTCTGTACTGGACAAAGCCACTACTCTCTGCAAGCATGCTTTCCAACTGACTACTCCTCCCATGACCTTAAACACATAACCCGAAATGGACCTTCCCCTGTCCAAATCTTTGGCATAGTCAGAATCTACAAAACCTTCAACTGACCACTTCCCTGAATCAACTTTACCAAAAGTAATTCCAACATCAACTGTACCTCTCAAATACCTCAAAATCCACTTAACAGCACACCAATGCTCCTTCCCTGGGTTTGAGATATACCTACTAACAACACTCACAGCATAAGCCAGATCCGGCCTAGTACACACCATAAGATACATCAAGTTTCCCACTGCACCAGCATAAGGTACCTTGCTCATATACTCTTCCTCTATATTAGAAGAAGGACAATCCTCATTAGAAAGTCTAAAATGTTGAGCCAGTGGTGTAACCACAGGTTTACTCCCTTCCATACTATACTTGCACAAGATCTTCCGAATGTAAGAACTTTGTGTGAGTTTGAGTTGCTTCAACTGTCTTTCTCTGTGTATTTCCATCCCAATAATCTTCTTTGCAGAACCAAGCTCTTTCATCTTGAATTCCTTCATAAGAAGACCCTTTGTAACTGAAATTGCATGTTTATCATTACATGCAATGAGCATATCATCTACATACAAAAGTAGATAGATATACTCATGATCAGCAAGTTCCTTATAGTAAACACAACTATCATAAGCACTCCTGTTAAACCCAATCCTCAACATATAAACATCGAACCGCTTATACCATTGTCTCGGGGACTGTTTTAGCCCATAAAGAGACTTTTGCAACAAACACACCTTACCCTCTTGTCCTGGCACAACAAACCCCTTTGGCTGACTCATGTAGATTTGCTCTTCAAGCTCACCATGCAAGAAAGCTGTTTTTATATCCAGCTGTTCTAACTCATAATCTCTAACTGCAACTAGAGATAGAATTATTCGAATGGAAGAATGTTTGACCACTGGTGAGAACATCTCATTATAATCAAGCCCACTCTTCTGAGTATAGCCTTTGGCAACTAGCCTGGCTTTATACCTTGGCTTTTCCACTTCAGGAATACCCTCCTTTATTTTGTATAACCACTTACACCCCACCAATGTTTGATCTTTAGGAGCATCAACAAGAATCCAAGTACCATTCTTATACAAAGACCTCATCTCATCTTCCATTGCACTAATCCATTTTCTTTATCAGGAGACAACAGCACTTCTTCATAAGTAAGAGGTTCATGGGCCCCTTCCTGTTCAGCACTCATGAACACAAAAGCTGAGATATCTTCATTACTTCTATATCTAGCTGGCAGTACTATTTGTCTCCTCACTCTATGTCGAGCAATGCTATCACTGGAACCATGTGCTAATCCTTCCGAAGCTTGTGACAATCCTTCCGAAGCTTGTGATGTTCCAGCTGCATCAGTATCAACAGCAGCTGGCATAGGATCTCCTGAGGTTACATTCTTTTCTCTTCCCACTAACTCCACCTCAATGTCAACTCCATATTCATCCACAGATCCACTACTTGCATTGCCCACAACATCCTTATACATTACATTTTCTCTGAAGACCACATTTCTACTTACAATGATCTTAGGTCTCCCTCCATCTATCTTCCATAATTTGAAGCCCTTGACCCCATCACCATAACCTAGAAATATACACCTCACTGCTCTAGGATCTAGCTTCCCTTGTTCAACATGGGCATAAGCTAAACTACCAAAAACTTTAAGATTGCTATAATCAGGCTTCTCTCCGGACCATTTCTCCATAGGAGTGATCATACCAATTGCAGAAGAAGGACTCCTGCACACTAGGTAGGCTGCTGTGTTCACAGCCTCAGCCCAAAAATGCTTTGGTAACCCTGAGCTTATCAGCATACACCTGACCTTATCCATCAGGGTTCTGTTCATTCTTTCTGCCAGGCCATTTTGCTGGGGTGTTCGAGGAATTGTAAGGTGTCTGGCTATACCACATTCCTTACAATATTGGTTAAACTCCCCACTACAAAATTCCAACCCATTGTCTGTCCTCAATTTCTTAATGCTTCTTCCTGTTTGATTTTCCATCAACACCTTCCAATTCTTGAATGTCTCAAATGCCTCAGATTTATGCTTTAAAATGAACACCCACACACTCCTTGAGTAATCATCAATTAGAGACATAAAGTATCTAGCACCTTCTATAGACACAGTTTGAGCAGGTCCCCACAGATCTGAGTGTACATAATCAAGGATTCCTTTGGTAGAATGTTTACCACTACCAAATCTGACCCTATGTGCCTTTCCCAACACACAGTGATCACAAAAACCAACACCATTCAAGTCAACATTACCGAATGCATTTTGTTTCTTCAACTGAGAGAAACCCAGATCACTGATATGCCCCAAGCGCCTATGCCACAGCATTGCTTGATCACCTTTATCACTGCTAACTGCAGCTGCCATCTCTTGATCAACTCTTCCATCAAGAACATAGATGTTGTTGCCTTTTCTTGTTCCAGTTAGCATTACCAAGGAACCTTTAATCACCTTTGCCTTCCCATTCTTCAAAGTTACATGATAACCTTCTCCTTCAAAGAGTCCAAGTGAGATTAGATTCCTAGTTAACATAGGAATATACCTCACATTCTCAAGTACTATATCAACTCCATTGTCCATCTGTAGATGCACTGAACCATGCCCTTTAATTTGACATGGTCTGTCAACTCCCAGTTGCATAACACCCATGTCTCCCATATGAATGTCCTTGAACATTGCAAGGTTCGGTGACATATGGTAAGAACATCCGGAGTCTAGGATCCATTCTTCTCTTGAACCTCCCTTTGATACTGCTAGAACATCAGCAGATTCATACCCATCTTGAGATCCCTCTGGTGAAGACTGACCATGATTCTTATTAAACGCAGGTTCCCCTTTCTTCTTTTTTCTTTCAGGACAATCTCGCTTCAAATGCTTCTCTGAATTACACACATAACACCTTCGTACAAACTTGGATCTTGACCTTGATGACCCCCTTTTCTTATTACTTCGTGTTTCTGATCTTCCTCTTACAAAGAGACCATCTGCAGATTCTTCTTTCAGATCCGACCTCTTCTTGAGCTCTTTTGAGTTCAATGCGGCCAGTACCTCTTCCATGGACAAGGTATCTCGCCCATACAGTAGAGTATCCACAAAGTGCTCAAAAGAGGATGGAAGGAGAATAGAAACAAGATTGCTTGATCTTCATCATCTACTTTCACATCGATGTTTTCAAGATCCAGTATCAATTTGTTGAATTCATCTGTGTGATCTTCAAGCGACTTCCCAGACGCCATGTGAAAGGTGTATAACCTTCTTTTCAAGTACAGACGATTGGCTAAGGACTTCGTCATGTACAGTCCTTCCAATTTGGTCCAAATTCCGCCAGCTGATGTCTCCTTTGAAACCTCTCGTAATACCCGATCTCCAAGGCTCAAGATAATTGCACTATGAGCCTTCTCAAGTATGTCTTTCTTCTCCTTTTTAGTCATGGTAGCTGGTAGTTTTGATTCACCGGCGAGCGCCTCCACCACACCCTGATGAACTAGCAGCGCCCGCATCTTCAACCGCCATATACCAAAATCGTTCTTGCCGTTAAACTTTTCCAGTTCGAACTTTGTGGACACCATTTCACCCTTGATTATCGTTCGATTACCAGCTTCAATTTCGAAATGAGCCCTAACGTGGCTCTGATACCACTTGTTGAAGAAAACCGAAATTAACAATCGAATACTTCAAGAATGAAAGTGAATTTCATAGATCAACCAAGAACACTAGAATGATCAATACAATTAAAAAGAATGACAGACCTCAAAACTAAACAATAGCATACCTAATACATGCTTATAACAAACTCTCAACTAACAAGCAATTAGTTAAGCATTTACACTTTATACCCCTGAACTAACAACTATTACAAATGACACTCTAAACTTAGTATCACTTGTTAACTTGCATATTATATCCAACAACTTGCTTACATACACGTATCAACAACATTTCAAATCTGGGTACTTAAAAAGACCTAATCAAACAAGTTACAGTTTGCTTACATATACGTATCCTAATGCTTACACATATGAATTTACAAACACACAAGTTCAGAAATACATAAGAACTCACACCTTCTTTACATTTATGTACCAACTTTTTATTTTATTAAGCATCATTAAAAACCCCTACTCAAACTATCTACGCGTTGCTTACATATACGTATCGATGCGGAATTGAGCGAATGATCAGATCTACACTATTGAACTTGCATTCACAAATCACTCACATTTACATTTCGCATTCACAAATCACTCACATTTACATCATAATAAACTTGCATTCGATTACTACACTATGAAAAGAACCACATACCTTTTGTCTTCCTTCTAAGATCGATAATTTTGTAGTTCTTCTTATCGATAACCTAGTTCACAAGAGCACACCCGTCAACTATATCGATGCAATCATTTAGCGAATGATCAGGTCTTTTAATTTTTCAAGAATATCTAGCCCCAATTTGGAGTGATTGAGCGAATTTCATTGAGCGAATTTCGTGGGATTTGGTTATTAATCCTATGAGGGTTTGCGGTTTCTTATGAAGATTGTTATTTGTTTTGCCTAAACTACCCCTATGGTATTGAAATCTGTACAAAGATACCTTAAATAATTACAATTTTGCCACTTTCAATATTAACCATTAATCTAAAGTAATCAATGGCTTACAAGTGGTTTTTTTAAGTTTTCTTAAAATTAGTGGTTTTCTTAGGAACCACCCTATATATATATTATATATATATATATATATATATATATATATATATATATATATATATATATATATATATATATATATAGGTAGAGGTTCTATTAGAATAGTTTTTGCTTAAGTAGGTTAAAAGGAATAAAGAGATTACATGTGGCACTCTAAAATTAGGATTAAAGGGCATTATGGTCCTAAAACACACACTCATTAGTCCTTTTTGTATTTTATCAAAATGCAGCACAAATCGAACGTAATGTGTTGTTTTATTAAATACATCATATCATCATACTTGATCAGGTGAAACACTTATCAAGCACAGACTCAGACAAACCTTCATCCGATATGGAATCCGTCATCATAACTTCTCCATCTCTTTCACCTGAAGCTTTTGTTCCATCTTCTGTCTCTAACTTCAACTTCTTCGCCTTCTCAGACGTAGGGTCCCAAGTGTTGTCCGGCGGAGCCGGAGCTCCGCCTCGGCCGTGAGCATACCGGCACGTATCACCGTGACTACACGCAGCGCCTGTTCGCCGGAAGTAAGACACAGAGGCTCGTTTTCCATAGAGAATGTGCTGATGTCGTTTTCTCATCGTTTTGGGTTCGGTTCTCTTACGCTTTCTCCTTGTTCATCGTCACCTTGTGGTTTTGCGTCTGGAGATGAATGAGGGACGGTTATGGAGTTTTCCCGTGGTTTCTGTTCGCCGGTGCCGTTGGACGTTGATTCATTCGCCGGAGTGTTTAGGGTTTCGGTGTCGTTCGACGTTGATTCATTCGCCGGAGTGTTTAGGGTTTCGGTACGGTTCGACGTTGATTCATTGGCCGAGTGTTTAGGGTTTCAGTTACCATTATCGTAACACTTTAGGGCTTCAATCGAGCAGGTGGTTAAAGCTTCAATCGAGAAGGTGGTTAGGGCTTCAATCGAGCAGGTCTACCTTCAGCACATTGGCACAGGTGATCCAATGCTAACAACACCATCTCGGTGCAGCACAACCTTGTGCTGTTTTATGAAATGCAGCACACCTTGTGCTGTTTTATTGAAATGCAGCACAGCCTTGTGCTGTTTATGAAATGCAGCACAGCCTTTCTGTTTTATGAAATGCAGCACAGCCTTGTGCTGTTTTATGAAATGCAGCACAGCCTTGTGCTGTTTTATGAAATGCAGCACAGCCTTGTGCTGTTTTATGAAATGCAGCACAGCCTTGTGCTGTTTTTATGAATGCAGCACAGCCTTGTGCTGTTTTATGAAATGCAGCACAGCCTTGTGCTGTTTTATGAAATGCAGCACAGCCTTGTGCTGTTTTATGAAATGCAGCACAGCCTTGTGCTGTTTTATGAAATGCAGCACAGCCTTGTGCTGTTTTATGAAATGCAGCACAGCCTTGTGCTGTTTTATGAAATGCACACAGCCTTGTGCTGTTTTATGAAATGCAGCACAGCCTTGTGCTGTTTTATGAAATGCAGCACAGCCTTGTGCTGTTTTATGAAATGCAGCACAGCCTTGTGCTGTTTTATGAAATGCAGCACAGCCTTGTGCTGTTTTATGAAATGCAGCACAGCCTTGTGCTGTTTTGAAATGCAGCACAGCCTTGTGCTGTTTTATGAAATGCAGCACAGCCTTGTGCTGTTTATAAATGCAGCACAGCCTTGTGCTGTTTTATGAAATGCAGCACAGCCTTGTGCTGTTTTATGAAATGCAGCACAGCCTTGTGCTGTTTTATGAAATGCAGCACAGCCTTGTGCTGTTTTTATAAAATGCAGCACAAAACGTTAAAAATGTAGCACAACTTCACATAATTTGATTTTTTTTTTGTAAAAAACTATAGTAATACTATACTCAAATTAAAGAAAAAAAATACTTGATTTTATGGTGTAATTTATTTAAAAAAATAACGTCGTATGAAAAATTATTAGCATTTAAAAATAGGGGGAAATTTTAAAAGTCAACAATTGTGGGTAATATAATAAATACCAAATTACCCTTGATATTTATTTTTTCTTCTTCACTTTGATCTTAGCACTTAATTAAATAATTAGAAGGCTAGGATTACTTCTTAGTATTCTTAGGAAAAAATTAATTTTTTGGGGAACCTCCCTCTATATACATATATTATATATATATATTTATATATATATATATATATATATATTTTATATATATATATATATATATATATATATATAATATATATATATATATATATAGGGGGAGGATCTAATAGAAACCACTTTTAGGATGAAAACTATGAAAACCATTAATAACCATTGATCATTTAGATCAATGGTCATTAATTAACATGTTTATTTTTGTTAAGTGAATAAGTAAAAAATATGTTTAATATTAAGAAGGGTATTTTGGGTACACAATTTCTAGTAACCGATCCCTCATTTCATTCCTAAAAAAACTCTCTTATTCTCAGTGCAATCGAATCCCCCAAAAACCGAATCAAATCAAATATACAGCAATCTTTTAGTGATATACAATGATTCGACACTGAGAATTCATCACATTGTTGAAGAAGAAGATTGAAGACCAAGATCAGTCGCACGAACAAAGTACATTCAAGGTTCGTAATTGTGCAAAAGTTATAATTTTTTCCGAAATTGGTTCCTATAAATGCCGAAAACGATATACATTTGTGAATATTGTTGATTTTGATGTATTTTCTTTGTAATGAGAGTGATTTGTTGAAATCGGTACATATTGAAGTAATTTTATGTGTATTGTTCATATTGTACCGATGTATCTGAGAGGTTGAAAGTTTATGAATAACAAACCTTTTGCAGAATTTTCAAAGTTGTTGGTAATCTAAACATGTAATTAGGGAGTATACATTGATCATAACTTAGAGATTTGTGATAAAATATGTATAATTCATAGTTTTTTGTAACCCAATTTAGGGTTTGTGATACATATATGTATCTGTGACAGAATGAAAAGTAATTGATTCACTTTAATGAACATGAGCTTAATGTACTATCTTCGTGATTTAGATTAGTAGTTCATATGTGTATCGGAGTATTTAAAAGGTTTAATGATTAGGAATAACAAAACTTTTACATGATATGTTTTTTGACAGAATTGGTACACATATGAACTGGTAAAATCAACTACTCTTATGCAAGTGTTGTCTTTACATGTATTCACATATATCCACAAGTGTTGTCTTCACACACACACCACTACATGAAAAGAAAAGTTCTCAAAGATAACTACTCCAACCAAATGGTACATATATGCACATTTATGTGTTATCATTATATCAAACAACTGCATAAACCGAATTCAGTGGTACATATGTGTACCAAAAAATTAAAACGAATTCAGTGGTGTTGAATGAACATTTTTAACATTTCAAAGAAGAATATTAGGAGTTTAAAGACTTATTTTACTTGAAGAAAATACTAGAAATTTAAAATTTTTAAAGATGACTCTGAATATATGGAAGCTTTTTTTTGGTACATATATGAACCTTAAAGACATCCTAAGTAGTTGTTTTAATGTTTGCAAAAACCAACATAGTTGTTTTGTGTAGAAAAGATTAGTACTTTTCCTTCCAAACGGTTAATAATGTCAATGAAGGACTACAACTTTTTTTGTGTAAATGTGTGCAGTGAAATCTGTTATATATTTGTATTTAGAAAACTTTTAAAGACTATAATTTGGTATGCAGTGAAAATAAAAAGTGAAAGGATCGCAAAACGGACAAGTTTTAGTAAGTTCACAAACACTTCCGATGATCCAATTGAAGTAGATGATATTGAAGACACATCGCCTAAAATCGAAGGTAAACATTTGTATTTTTTGTATTTTCTAGACATGAGTTACATGTAGTAAATTATAGTGAGTTATGTTCTGTATATGTTTTTTAATAAAACAGGTACATATATGTATTAGGTTGCATATGTTTTTGGTTGCTTGTTAATATATATAAGGCTTCAACATATGCACCCTAATACATATATGTACTTGTTTAATCAAAACAATATATACAGAACATAACAGGATTCTGTTATGTTATGTATATATTGTTTTAATAAAACAAGTACATATATGTATAGAAACTGGTACATATATGTATCAATTGCATATATGAACAATAGTGAATCCTGTTATGTTATGTATATATTGTTTTAATAAAACAAGTAAATATATGTATATTGTTACCGGTATAATAAATGTAATGAACATATATATATATATATTAGTATTTAATTGTATTTTTTCAGGTCTAAACGCAAGAAGAGATTAATTGAGAAGTTAAATAATAAATGAAGTGAAGGAAAGTTTTAGAGAAATAGAAAGGCGCACAAGGAATCAAGGTTTTTTCTTTATCCTTATACTAATTATGATCTGTGTTTTATATATTTTTGATTATTTCCTTATACTAATATGATCAGTTACCTTAATATGACTTGTAATTGTTAATATCTTTCCCCTATATAAAAACAGACAACGAAGAACATATTGTTGGGTTTGTTAGAACATAAAATCATAGTTTTAAACCATTTAAACTTTCAGAAAACGCAGCGGAATTACAACTTTATAAACTTTTATAAGCTGAAAAATATGTTCTTAGATGACCATATAATGTATAAAACAAACCCAAAGAACAAGGATCTTTATGTGAATTAACAAGCTATGAACGTATGTAAAACTACATAAAATCACAGCTACATAGAGCTGTGATTACTACCTTTTTACAGCAGCAAAACTCGACAGAAATGATGTTGTATGATGTTGAAAATGGACAAGACTTCAAGTGTAGAAGTCCTCAAGCTTGTATACCCCAAGCCTCCTTGCAAATACCTTCTTGTTAGGAAGAAACTACACCAAGAACTACTTGAAAAACTGCTCAAAACCCTCTTTTCTGCTAAGAAAACCCGTAGGTTTTAGAGAGAGAGAGGGCCCTTTTGTTTAGCTTTGCAAGTGTTGTGTTTCATGCAAATGAATCATCAAATCCCTCTTGTTTCTTGCTGAAAAGACCTTCTTATTCACTTCAAAACCCAGCTCAAAAACCTGTTTTTCTTGCTGCTAAAACCCGTAGGTTTGAGAGAGAATGAGAGAGTGATGATTTGTTTGCATGTGTTGTCTTTTATGAGAAAGAGAAGCTCCTTTTACTAGTTAGTGGAGGTAGACATATGCATGTGCTTGTTCTTTTTAAACCAATTTAGTGGCATGCAGTGCTTGTTCTTTTCAAGAGAATCAAAAGGAATCAAGC